>CM035442.1:125310079-125762452 GCA_020310875.1 Ceratopteris richardii
ATCCAGATTTGCTTTGGTTAGAGACATATTTTGAGCAATTTTGCTTTGGTTTAGGCATGGTGACACAGTGACACTGTAGTCTAATCGTTCTCTAATCTCTCTCTCTCTCTCTCTCTCTCTCTCTCTCTCTCTCGTGCGTGCGTGTCTCTCTCTATGGAAGCAATGACGCTTGAAAGTCGTGTGTCCAACCAAAGGCTGTAGGGCTTATAATGCTTTATATACATTTTAAAGTCATTCAATAATTGGATTCAAAATTATTTCAGTATACACGTTTTAGATTATCACTGTTATGTTCAATGGTCTTTGAGCTATTATTTTCAAAGGTTTATACGATTTGAAGACTTGCTATCATGCAATGTGAATTGTGTATTTGAGTTTTCTTGGACTAGGTAAGCAGCTTCTTTTCCTGCACCACCAAAAGCACATGTACATGTGCATGTGTACTTGGATGTGTACATGATACAAATCCCCAGGAAAACAATGCAACTTTTTTTTCTGTCAACAATTTTCAACCGAAGCTGCCTCTGATATGAGAACTTGCATGTCCTTTGTTTTTCACCTTTTTACATCTGGAAACAGCAATACTAAGAGTTTTGAAGGCCATTTCCACAAGTGCCATATCCTTATGAAACATATTTTCTTTGCACAGGTTCTGCAGTCAGATGGAATTGTCTTGGTGGAGTTTTATGCCAACTGGTGTGGCCACTGTAAAGCTTTAGTGCCAACATGGGAGAAAGTTGCTAGTGTTTTGAAAGGAGTTGTGAAGGTTGCAGCACTCGATGCTGATGAACACAGATCATTAGCACAGGTATAGATTTCGTTGGTCATTACAATTTTTGAGCCATACTATGACAAACTCTACCCTTCTTTCTACAAGGATCTGGAACTTAGATACATGGTCTTAACTGATGGAATAAGTTTTTCATACTCAAATGTATTCAGTGGCATGTTTTATACTGAAAGCTTTGGAAATGTTGCAGAATCAATTAGACAGATTTTGAATGAAGCTGGTTTAGATTCTTATTATGTCTAGAAAGGAGCAGGTTACTAAAGTAACACATTAATGTCTATGATTATATTCTGAGTCAATTTGCTGTCCAACAATTAGATATTTACCATAGTGATAGTATAGTATCATATCATGTATTTCTGTTTCAGTTGTAATGATGGTAGTGCATGTAATGTAGCCCACCTCGCCCGTATAGTGAGCGTAAATTTCAACTGGATTTTTTCTTCCTCCTCCTTGAGCAGAATGTACTGATAATTTTATTTTGTGTATCTTAATTTATTATCTTAGGAGTATGGAATTCAGGGATTCCCAACAATCAAAGTTTTTGGGGCTGGGAATTCCCCTGTTGATTATCAAGGCCCACGTGATGTAAAGCCAATTGCTGAGTTTGCACTCAAGCAGGTGAAACTCATTGTTGAAGTGTTTCAGCTTTTGAAAGTTTTAACTGTGTTTTGCACTTAATATCTGTGTTTAGGCTTATTAAAAGATGTTGAAGCTTACAGGTTAAAGTTCTTCTCAAGGATAGGTTGAGTGGCAAGAGTAGTACTAGCAGTAAGAAAGCTAAAGATGAAGAGCCAAGCCTGTCTGTGGAGCTCACATCTAGTAACTTTGACAAGCTGGTGCTGGGTAGCAATGATCTGTGGCTGGTTGAGTTTTTTGCTCCTTGGTAGGCCGATGGTTCTGTGTTTTTATTTTAATGAGTACCGAACCTCTCTCTCTGGAATTGTATGAAGCATTTGTGTTCATCATGTCGTATGACTCCAGTGGCAACCTTCAAACTCAAAAATCATCTAATATTCTATTTTGATTGGAAGTTCTTATCATCTAAATGAATTTTCTATGATTCGTTCTTCAAGTTATATAATTTGGTTGGTGGTGTTTCTGTAAGGTGTGGGCACTGCAAAAAGCTTGCACCTGAGTGGAAGAAAGCTTCAAAGGAGCTAAAAGGCAAAGCCCAACTTGGTCATGTCAATTGTGATGTAGAAAAGGTGAGGGAACGTCCTTTAAATTACCAGTTTCTGTAACCTTTTTATGTATTTTCCCCCCTTCCATGAACAGTGTATGCATAATTTTTACTGTGGTTGATTGCAATTTACGATACCCTCAAACACACAGGTTTCAATGGAAATAGTAAATCTTGAATCATTTCAAAGTAATTATTGAATATCAAATATTTAAGTCTTCTGGGTTTCAACTTGTCCTAATATATTTTTCTTCTGCTTTATAGGACTTGATGAGCAGATTTGGGGTCCAAGGGTTCCCAACCGTATTGGTATTTGGAGGGGACAAGGAGAACCCATTGCCTTATGAAGGAGCAAGGACAGCGTCAGCTATTGTGAATTTTGCAATAGACCATATAGAAACTCATGTTGCAACTCCTGAAATATTGGAACTCACAGGACAGGTTAATGGATTTGCAAATCATCATTCAGCACAAGTGATCCATTCACCTTTTTATGTCTCTAGTTGATCCTCTATTCATCCTACTGTACAGGATGTGTTAGAGAAAAATTGTGCATCAGCAGCCATTTGTTTTGTGGCTTTCTTGCCTGACATTCTCGATTCAAAGGCAGAAGGGCGCAATAGATATTTGAGCATCATGCATTCAGTTGCAGAAAAATTCAAAAGGAGTGCCTATAGGTATGCATATTTTCTAGGCTAGTTGAGGTCTGTAGTGAAGGTTTTGTTAATACTAACTCATGAGTCATGCAGCTATGTGTGGGCAGCAGCAGGCAAACAGGCTGCTCTTGAGCAGGCTGTTGGAGTTGGTGGGTATGGTTATCCTGCATTGGTTGCCTTGAATGTGAAGAAGAGTGTGTATGCACCCATGCGAAGTGCATTTGACATACAGCCTATCATGTGAGTCTTTTGTCCAACAAACTTGGTGTCTTATCATATCCAATTATAAAGGTCAATTCTCATCTTGTGGTTATCTCGCAGAGAATTCATTAAAGATGCTGGTAGAGGAGGCAAGGGCAATGTTCCTATTCAGTCTTTACCAACTTTAGAGCAAACTCAAGCTTGGGATGGGAAGGATGCAGAAATTATTGAGGAAGATGAGTTTTCACTTGAAGATCTCATGTCAGAGTGAGCAGTTAGGTAGAGTTATTTTCAGAGGATGTAAATGAAGGACATTTTTAGTAAATTTTGAGGCTTTTTTAAGGTATTTATTCATACCTGGCCTGAAATGTGGCTTTAGAACTTCCATTGGTCATTCTTGATCTTGGCCACTCCAATATGCTCTGCTCTTTTTGTACCTATAGATTGCAGTGAGTGCCTCCGGCTCTGTACTAAATTGATTAAAGAGAATACCTTTAGAATACTGTTTCGAACTGCTGCCTAGTCCAACAAGGTGGATTTGGAGGAAGGAATGAAAACTATTGATCTTGTTTCTTTGACTAGCATCTATCTGGATGGAAATTTCTTGGTGTGTTTGATAAAGTTTGTTCAAATGGATTTTTGTTTCTTCAACCATCTCACATTATGGTGTTATCTTCAACCATCTCACATAATAGTGTAGTATTATCTCTAGATTTTAGGAATATGTTTACTCTTACCTGATTGATGTCGATAATATCTTGAAATGATCCATTCCTACCTTGAAAATGAGAGAGGAGAAATTGGTTCCCCCAAATATCCAATAATACCATATGGACTTTATACAAACTAAAATGTGAATCAAATCCAACAGTAGATCTGGGCTGTCAGTCTTCCTGATGTTTTCCAGATATGTATATAATGTGTGTCTGAAACACCATCTTATTAGGTTCCCAGGTAGATTACATGACCAATCAACCTCAGCAGCAGGGAACTGTTAAGTCTATGGTACTACCCTTAGTTTGAAAATTCTACATTCCCTAAAGAGTCTTTCAAACAGGCATATTCATACATTTTAGATTTTTTTAAGAGTACAACTTTGAAAATGTGTGGCCTTCCTGCTTATCCCAAGTTGTGCGAATTGCAGATGTAAGGATCTCACTTGTGAATCGGCTTCATCTTGAAAATTTTCATAGAAATAAAATTTTGCTTTTGTAGTGCACAGATTTTTGGCTACAACGTCTACTTTCTTGATCTATTTTAGTCAACCAATTTGTGTGTGTCTCTGAGTGTGTGCGTGTGTGTGTGTGTGTGTGTGTGTGTGTGAGAGAGAGAGAGAGAGAGAGAGAGAGAGAGAGAGAGAGAGAGAGAGAGAGAGAGAGAGAGAGAGAGAGAGAGAGAGAGAGAGAGAGAGAGGGAGGGAGGGAGGGAGGGAGGGAGGGAGGGAGGGGGGGGGGGGGGGGGGGGAGGGGGGAGGGAGGGGGGGGGGGGGGGGGGAGGGAGGGAGGGAAGGGGGGGGGAGGGGGGGAGAGAGGGAGGGGGGGGGAGGGGGCGTGGGGTGGGGGTGGAGGGAGGGAGGGAAGAGGGGGGGGAGGTGGGAGGGAAGGGGGTGGGGGGGGGGGGGGGGAGAGGGAAGGAGGGAGGGAAAAGGGGGGGGGGGGGGGGTGGGGAGGGCGGGATTCTTTTGGACCTAAAAAAGGAGAAGCAAATGGAGAGAGAATCACCCTGTTATGTATACAGGGAATCCCATGTATTTTTCTGTTAATGATCACTAGAAGTACCATTGTTTTATTCTTCTCAAACACAAGCGGATAACAAAAGGCATATCCTTTCCAATGACAAACTAAAGGTGATCTAATGTAGATCGCTGTGTAGAAGACGGGTAGTGCATTGCTGTGCTTTCTCAAAGGACATTATTGCATACTTGAATTTCTTCATTTTTGTCTCTTCTAGCATGTCTACATTCTTTTTTTCGTTTTTTTTTTGGAGAGCACAGGAAAGTTGAAATATCCAGTGATTTTGGTTATGTTCTTAGGGTTTTGCTCCAATGTAATCCAAGTTTGATGTGTCGACCTGTAGTCTAATAGAGGGCAGTTTCCAATGGCTCTATGATTGTCTGTATATGCGTTGTCAATAGATAACCATTCATTTTGGTTAGACAAGTACGCTATCATTGGTCATTAAATTTCTTCACGACTCTCTCTTGTCATGGGGAGGCCTTATTGATGAAAAATTGTTTTGGTCAGTGAAGTCGATGTGTGGATGTGCATCCATTTAACAAAAATGTACTTTTTAGTATTTTGTGATTGGGCATAGTTGATTTTTCATTAATTATTTTCTAATCTTGATTTGTCAAGTAAAGGTATCTTCAATTTATCCATGATGACCATAATAATTTTATTTCAAGGAAGACCTTAGCATCTTTTTGAGGAACTAGTGTGCAATTCTTTTGTTATGCAGGAACCTAAAATCGTTAGGGATTAAAGAGTACTTAAGCTGGATGATGGAACTAGAGATCTTGCGAGGATAGTGGAAGACAACGAATAGATTGTGTAGCCTTCAAACATAGGTTTATCTCCTTGGCAATCAAAGCAGCATATGGATTACACTCTAAACGAAGTTAAAATTTTATTGTGTGCCTTCGTGAGCTCAACTTCTAGGTTTACCTTAAATATGTTGCCTAACAATAGTAGATTTCCAACAATTGAAGAGTCAAGAAGTTGAAAGAGACAATATATTAGAGTAAATGCAATTATATGATGAGATCGAACCTATCTTTAAAATGAACACAGTTAGTGGTAATTGTTTGTATACTTTTTTTGAGCTAATCCAACACTAATATCGAGTGATTTGAGATCATCTTTCTTGTACATGGCTTGTAAGGTAACCAAATAAGAAAAGGATCTTAAAGGCCAAACTAAGAGAAGAGAATGAATGCGAGTGTGGACGATCTAATGTTATGCCGAGAACTCTTACCAAAAGAGGATCTTGTCGAAAGAATGGATGGTCCATTGCAAGTTGAATAAATTTATTGCAATGTTATTAATTCAAATATTCAATCTTTTTTATTTGAATTTTCCAAGAAAGTGATTTTATCTTTTGTCTTTCTTCATGAGCTTCGGCATACTCTCAATAGTTCACAATAAGCATGCAACCTAGAGTGAAGTGCACTTGCTAGTTCATCAAAGCTTCTAAATATGTACATACCTGGTAATTAGGATGTTGTTGTTGCAAGAAGACATCATAGAAGGTATAATGATGATATATGTGATAGCAAAGTGATACCCAAATACCACACGAGTGAAATAGTAGTTGGCTACAAATAAAGAGGTAGTAATGCAATGGGAAAAGGAACATATAAGGCATGCACATTTGGCTAAGAAAAGAATAAGAAATAGCTAAAGTTAAAGATGGTGTAACCTCTTGAAATTGCACATATATGATAGGAAATAACTCTGTGTCGGGTTTTCATTAGGTTAGCTTTATATTGATTATGAAATGAGTATATGGCTAAGGAAATTTGTGAGGCTGAGTATAGGGTAGCTTTCATTACGACCGTTGAATGTGTGCGGATCAAATGTCTTTTGGGTGATTTGGGTGTTGGTTATGCTTTTGCCAACATCATCTTTAATTGGCAGTCAGAGTGCACTGGAAGTTGTAAGGAACCCTGTGTTTCATGCTCGCTCAAAGCACATTGAGGTGCATTATCATTATGCTTACAGTGGCTACACAATGAAAAGAAGAAGAGAAGAGAATACATAAGAAGTTTCAGGCTGAAGCTCTAGAATGCATAAAAGGAATGAAATTAAGAAGCCATAGCTCAAGCTAGCCTAGAAATAATCATGTGAAGATACTTCATCCTATGAGTGTCCTTCCTCACTCAAACACCCCACAATTTCATATGGCAATGTGCCAAACTAAGAGAAATGTCTCTCCTAGCATCATTGACAGATGATTGTTTATTTCGGTTGAGCTAGGATACGACACCACTATCAAAACAATTAGAGCCCTGATTGATTCAAGAGCTTCTACTAGTGCCATAAGGTATTCATGTTGTCAGGACATGCATTTACATGTGAATCCAATTGAGGATTATCTCATTGGATTAGGAGGTGTGGAAACCCCTTGCATGGGCGAGGTGGAAGTTCCAATTTACATCCAAGATGTCCCGATGGCAGTAAAGTTACTAGTTTGCATTTGCTGTGATGAAGATCTCACTGAGCCTCTGATCTTAGGCCAAGACTGGATCTATGATCATGCGGCGAACTCAAACCTTAGAAGCCGAATTCTTTAGGTTTGGGTATGAGAACAATGACTTACGATAGAAGTAGAAAGTCACATGGCCAATGATCTTGATTCAACATAGGGTTTTAATTCTTCCAAGCCTAACCTTGAAGAAAAAGATGTTGCATGTGTTCCTAGATCTATGGTGCAAAACACTTTGCATATTGACGAATAGATCATGCAACTTATGGAACTCCTTTCTATTCCAAAACCAAGTCTTAATTCAACAACTCGAATGAGAAGACATACAAAGCAACAACAGAAGACTCACGAACCAAGAAGTTTGACAGAGCCATGAGTCATAGACCTGTACCAAGAATGATGCAGATTTGGGTGCGCAAGGATGAGCAACCATTTACTCCATCAAACTTGAAGCCACCATCCAGGAAGTAGGAGAAGATGAAGCAGAGGCAAGCAATGAAGCACAAAAGAGATCCACCACAATGCATACTCCAAGTTTGGATACCAAAGTGGTCGATGAAGGCATACCTGAATAACTTACAAATCTAGGTGCCTAAGGCTTGCTTGAGAGCTCAGATGACCTCCCACAAACCCCTAACTTCGAGGCTATCACAATCCATCCAAACCCCTCAAGCTTCTAGGCAAAAAATTGTTGTCCATAAGTCATCATGTCATTATACTCCTAGAACCGCTTGGACATGGGTACCTAAATAGTCCCATGTAACCAAGATAAACCATCTCTAAATACAATGTATAAACACAGAGTCAATTCTTGCAAGCCCATAAGGTAACCTTGGGCTTGTAACATATCATCCACATCAACGTTGCAATATACATGTACATTACTAGAAGCATGCTGAGTCGATGCATTTTCTCAAGTACACATCTAGGAGTTGCACCAATTCACATTCTCACATCATCAAACACTCATCACTTACACATCCAATTCAACAATACAAAGGGATGTAGGGAAAACGTGTCGATATTGGAAAGGGAACAATGCCTTATCGGGTTTCTTTAACAATACTAATAGCAGATTCACATAAAACACAAACATTTAACAAAGCGCAATGGCAAAAGAAGGTACAATTTCTCAACTGATTGGTATCAACTCATTGCCCATAGAAGAGAACCCCTCAGAAGTGCCCCCTACATTTCGAAACTTCCAAGGAACCATCCCCATTCAAGAACCCCCTTCAAGACATACAAAAAGGGTGAATCCACACTCTCATT
Organism: Ceratopteris richardii; assembly: GCA_020310875.1. Taxonomy (NCBI): domain Eukaryota; kingdom Viridiplantae; phylum Streptophyta; class Polypodiopsida; order Polypodiales; family Pteridaceae; genus Ceratopteris; species Ceratopteris richardii. Next base: position 125,318,385 of record CM035442.1, read on the forward strand.
GGTTCAATGAGTTGGTTGGACCCTTGGGAGAAGTGCAACATATTTGGGAATCGAAGTGTGAATTTAACAACACCTAGGGCAAGTTTCAATCCTTCTCGAGAGAATTTGAGGAACTTCAGAACATGCCAGACTTGCATGCTATTTGGCAAAGTGCAAGTTTATTGGAGTATTTTAGTACCCAATCACCTAAGTCAGACTTCCTATGATGCTACCATCTAGTGCAAACACTACAAACTGGACCAAGTAAGGATCTCCCTGGATCATTTGTAGTGCTATCTTTGTTGCATAACCAGGAATTGAAAATGTTCAATTTGTCTCAAAATTTGGTTCCTAGGGCAAGCTAGGTTCATGTAGCCACATGAGAAAATATGGTATAGTTTATATCTCGTAGAGTTGATAGGGCTCACGATAAATTTTCCACACTCGATCATTATCACTCTAGCACAATGGCAAGTACCAACGTGAGGAGATTCACCTCATAAATGTCAATTCGTGGAGATGTGAGGACCGGTATGAAGACCGTGAGCAAGTGATGGCACAAGTGCGTGAGTGAAAGCACACAAGCATGCACACACATACACACACGCGCGCACAAAGTAAGAGCAAAGAGTGGAACAATGGAAGGACTTCGATTACAAAAGAACTCTCTTACAAAGCTAAAATCTACAACATATAGGGATCCATTTTAGAATAGTATTTGGTCTTGTAGGCATCCACTATGGACTCTTCATCTTTGGGTGGTTTTTGAAATTTGGTATCACGCGTGATTGGCTCTTTGGTTCAGTGGAAGTTACTGGCACTTTTGGATTCCAAACCCATATCCTTGATGATTGTCTTCTTACTTTTTCTGAAGGGTTGAGTTTATCTTCTTTTGTTCTTTGTGCTTGGTTCCTACCCTTTTCTCTCCTTGGCTTGTTTGTTGAGACCTTTTGGATGGTGGAGAGCATAGGCCTTTGTGCATGTAAGAGTCCTTTGGGAACCCACATGTGTAATTGCCCTTGTTGAGCTGCAACTAATTTCTGAGGCACCCAAATCTGTCGGAGATCTTGTGCGTGAGCTTGTCCTAGTTGCTTGGTCCTTCTTTTCGTATGAGTGGCCTGCTTGGATGAACATTGTTGTGGCAAAGCTGGTGGTTGCTCTCCTTTCTGTACCCAGATATGCTTCATGCCCGGAACTACTTTCTTATTGAAATCTCTTGGTCTATTTGATATAGTGGTTGTCATGTATTGCCTTGCTTGCCTTTTTTGGTTGAGTTGTTGTGACGGTATTAGTTGTTGCACAAGAGGAGGAGGTGATTTGTCTTTGACCCTGTTCTTCCATGATTGAGTTCTTCTGGAACCTAGAGCCTTTGACACAAATAACATCTTTTTGCTAAGATTAGTCCTAGAAGAACTATGAGAAGGGGTGACCTCTGGATTTGTGAGGATGCAATTCTCTAATTCTAATGTGGTGCATTGTTCCTGTACCCAAACTTGAAGAAGTTGACTTCTTAAATTCAAGTTGACTGCATGGTCGTAAATCCAATCTTGACCCAAGACCAGTGGCTTCATAAGGTCTTCATCGTGACATACTAGCATTTTGACTTTCATTGGGACATCTTGAAGGTAGATGGGAAGTTCCACCTCGCCCAAACAAGGGGTTTCCACACCTCCCAAACCTATGAGATAGGCTTCTATAGGCTTGATGTTCAATTGCAGGTCTTGGCAATATGAAAGTCTAATTGCACTAGTTGCTGCACCTGAGTCAACCAATGCTCTCACAGTCCTTACACTCTTTTCTCGTCCTACCTCCACAATCACAAAGGGGCGTTGATCGATTATGCGAGAAGTAATTATGCTCAATTTTTGGCACATGTCCATGTGATATTTTGGGGCTTTCGGGTTGACATCTAGGCCTAGTCGCCTTAACTTATTTCGCCTAATGCGCTCTCTAGCCTCTGCTTGTGCTTCTTCTCTGACCCTCAACTCTTCTTCTTTTCGCTTCTTAGTAGTGTTGAGTCTCATTAACATATCCTCCGTGAGAGGTTCCTGATATAACTTGACTCTACAACCACTGATATAGTTTGACAAGATATCTCCTTCTAAACTCTTTGGTATAGGTTCTCTCCAACTAAAGCATAGTCTTTAGCCTTTTGCTCCATGCTTCATCTTATTGCTAGACTAGCCTCGTTCGGTAGTGTTCCTGATTTCATAAATTCTACCAATGGAGCACTCCAATCTGGGATTAGTGATACATGACAAAGGGTAGCATGCTCCACTGGGGGTTTCTCTTTGCACACTGGATAATTTTTTATCCAGTCATGTATTTCTCTATCCATGCTAGGCCAATATACTCCTAAACGTTTCAGATTTTGCAATGTTCGTTGTTTGGAATAGTGATTTCCTAGTAGTCCTTCATGGGCTTGTTGCAACCAACTACTATGTTCATCATCCTCGACACAACAAGCTAGTACACCCTCTGTATCTTGTTTGTACATGCTTCTTGCCAATATTTGATATTTTTGTGATTTTATAATTTTATCTTTGTTTGTTTTTATGTTCTTATTTGCAGGTCCAAAGGTTAAGACAAGTACCAACTTATTTTCCCATTTACAACTTCTAAATTGAACAAATAAGCATCAGGTAGTTCATCTGATACTCCTTGCGGTGGCTCTCCTGAAGTGATGCGAGAAAGATGGTCCGCCCTAAGGTGGGTCCTACCTTTCCTGACAACAACTTCAAAGTCGTATTCCATTAGTAAGAGGAACCATCTTTCTAAGCGGCCTGTATTGCAAGGTTTATTGATCAACTATAGTAAGGCTTGATGATCAGTGAAAAACTTGAACTTATTGGCCAATAGATAGTGTCTAAATTTCTTCATGGCATATACCATGCCTAAGCCTTCTCTTTCCGTTGTGGTATAATTTTTTTCAGCAACATTTAGCTGTCTACTAGCATATGCTATAGGCAAATCTAAATTTCCTTCACCTGTGGGTTGTGCTCGCACACATCCTATTGCATGATTGGATGCATCTACATGGACATGGAATGGTTTATTCCAATCAGGAGTGGTCAGTATTGGTGCCGAGCACAAACGTCTTTTCAGCTCATTGAAGGAGTTTTCACATTCATCATTCCACTCAAAATTTGTCAGCAAGGCATAAAGAGGTTTGGCTATGATTGCATACATGTGGATGAACCTGCGATAATATCCACAATGGCTCATAAAGGCTTGTACCTCTTTAACATTCCTTGGCCTGGGAAGTTCAGCTATGGCTCTTACTTTCTCCTCATATGTTGATATTCCATTCTTAGAAACAATATGACCTAAGATTTTACCTTGTCGTACCATGAACACAGACTTTTCTGGGTCCAGACAAACTCGATGTTCTCTACACTTGTTGAAGATCTGTCTGAGCTTAGGGATGTGGTATCTTCTTTCTTGGGAATGAGCACATAAATCGTCCACATACACTTCTAAGCTCTTTCGCAAGAACTCGTTGAAAACATGACACATGAGCCTTTGGAATGTTGCAGGTGCATTGGTGAGCCCAAATGGAATCACACGGAATGCAAAGATTCCCCACTCTGTGGCAAATTCCATTTTGTGTTGATCTTCAGGGGCAACCGCTACTTGATTGTAACCTGAAAATCCATAAAGAAAGCTATAAACTTCCTTGCCCGAAACACGCTCCAATAAATGTTTTGTGATTGGAAGTGGATAGCTATCTCTTATTGTAGTGGCATTAACTTTCTTAAGGTTAATACACACTCCCAACTTTCCATTCTTCTTGGGCACCACTACGATGGGAGACACCCATTCAGTATGCTCAATCTCATAGATAAATCCAGCTTCAATCAGCCTGTCGGTTTCTTCTTTTATTTTAGTTGCATAAGTGTCATTATATGTGTAGGGCTTTTGTTTGGTAGGCTTGGCATCAGTGGTCATGGGGATCGTATGAGAGAAAATTTTTGGATCTACTCCCTTCAAATCTCTATAGTGCCATGCAAACATGTCCCTATATTCCCTTAATAGAGCTATAAGCTCTGCTTCTTCTTTTGCACTTAGGTAATCTCCTATGTACGTACATCTTTCTTCATTTCCTTCAATGGTTACTACAATTTTTTTGGTCTTTTCTTTCTTATCATATGCTTCCCCTATGATGGCCTCTCTCTTAGGCATTCATACCAAAATTTTTCGGTCTTCCACTTCATATTTCTTGAAGTTTTTTGGTACTTCAAACAATGATTCCTCCTCTTCTTGTTTCACAAATGTTCTCTTCTTTTTCTTTTTACTACCTTCACTTCCATCCTTTGAATTTACCGTTTTAATGATTGTGAGAGGTTCTTCTTCTTGTTGGTTAAATACTCCTACATCTTCTAGATAGTGCTTTTCTGAGATGAAGCAACTATCCATCACAATGGACTCTAGATCATCGTCATTCTCTTCTTCTTCTATGACATCACTAGGATCACATTCTTCCAACAAGGGCTGACACATGAACACTGAAATATCATAACCCTCCTCATCACAATGAGGTGTACATTGTTCTTCATTGACTGCAATGTCCATGGTAGCTAAGATTTCTGCCCAACCTTGAGGCTCAAATTCCTCATCTGGAAATATCATCGGTGTATAGGCTGGGTCTTTAATTGGTCTATCTCCTGGGGGAGTTCCTTCTTCTCTTGCTTTTAGGCACTTTTCATCTTCCTCTACAAACTTGCACATCCACAAGTGAGTATCTTCATGCAGCCATGATGGATTAGGTGAACTTCCAGAATGCACAGAGATAGAATCTTCCTTGTGGATAGGATTCCATTGTAGGGGTGGTACATCTCTGAAGGTATAATCCTTTAGATTGACCTTGGTGGTGACCCCTAAGTGTTGCAAGTACAAGGAGTTGGTTCCCCAATCCTGTACTATTTGCAATTGTCGTAGGAAGGGTCTTCCTAGGATCATCTCGTAGACATTATTTTTCTCAAATTCACATATAGCAAAGGTGTTTTCAAACTCTACACCACAAGTGGTTAGAGTTATCCCTTCGAGCAACCTAGAGGTCTTTCAAAATGACCGTCTGCCATTTGAAGCTTCATTCTAGTTGGTCTTAATGTGGGCTTGCCCCATCGCTTCCACAAGGAGGTGGTCACAATAGCAACACCTGCACCTGAATCTAAGATCGCTTTGGTTGTGTAACCTTGGTAGGTGATTGGAAGATAAGTATTACCTTCTTCACCTTCACTCATGTCTCCTATTTTGTCTAGAGGTATCTCTGGTACTTTTTGCTTAGAGCCTGCTTTTGGTATATTGGAATCAAGTTCTGAAACCTGATGCTTCACATGGTTCCATATCTCAGGTTTTTCTTTGAGCAGCTCTTCTACAGTGAGATGACACTGAACCTTAGTGTTCTTCACAACGTCAGTACTTCTTGGAACCACTGAGTCTTCATTTATTACCAGTATTGTGGGAGCTCTAATTTGGAGGGATTCCAACTCCCATGGGACTATGAATTGTGGAAACTCTTGTAAAGAATTAGATTCAAAATCTAATCTTTCATCTTCTTGTTGCTCTATTTGGTCTCCATAGATAGACGGAATGTCTTGGGGAAATTGATCATGAAGATCATCAATCTCAAGAATAGGAGGGGGATTACCCTTCTGCTTGGACCATTTTTCTTCTTGTATTTCCCGCAAGAAGTCTTGAGAGTACTGTTGAATTGAAAGAGGTGCTCCCTCATCCACGAAATCAGGAACGTAGGCCTTCATTGGTGGTAAGCTTTCTCTTTCAACCATTGGTTGAGCCTGTGGAGGTAAAGAAACCTGCTGCTTGTTTACCAACTGCTCTAATCTTTCTAGTAAGCCTTGGAAATGCAAATCTGGCTTGACAAAGTTTGTTTGATTGAACGATTGACTAGTCTCGAGCATAGCTTGAGCTAGTTCTACCATTTTCATGCACATTTTTGTCCATTAAATCTCTAAATCTACTCTAGGATAACTCTTGTCCAGGTTTGAAGCTGTTGGACCTTCATGAAGTCAAGCCTGGTAGGCCTTGAACATCATGTCCATGCCTTCTTGGGTTGGATCTATCTATCTATCTATCAGCATGCGAGGGGCTTTGAGTTGCAATGTCTTCTATTTTTGTTTTTGCATCTTTCAGACTTTCTTCTAGTTATGATAACTTTTTATTCCACTTATGATTGGCCTTCTCTCTGTAATCCTTCCAAGTTCTTGTTTTCCTCTTACTCGGCTCTCTTGATTCACTTGGCTCTGATTGCTCAGTTGGTTATCATGTTTTAATGCTTGTGCCCTAGTAACTGCCTGTATAGGAGCCACATTATTGCTACTTGAACTTGTATCCACCACTAAGCCTACCACATTAATGGGTGTAACCTTGGGTGCACTAGAGGGGTTCCTGGGACATTCTCTTGGGAGATGTTCCTTCCCACACTCAGGACAAAAGCCTTGTATTCTGATGTTCTGTCCTTGTCCTAGAGTGAGTGAGTGGGGACACTCACGAATGAAATGGTCACCTTGATATCTAAACCATGGTCCTCTAGGGGCTTGTGGTCTTACTTGTCTCGCTTGGGGCCTGGGGTTGGGATTCGTATACATGACATTGGAGTATTCTGGCTCCCAATTTTGTTCCATATGTGGTGCCTCATATTGATACAAATAAGCTTCAATATGCTCAGGTGACTCTGTGTAATAACCATGTGGGCTATCGTCATGGGAGTAGTATGAACTATGAGCATGCGAGTCATTTTTTGAGACAAAAGGGGTCACAAGCACCAATGTTCTATTAAGGTTCTCCTCTGCCACAACATACTTAACTGGAAACACATTGGTAGGAGCTGGTGGTTGGTTTCCTAGGACTGGTTGTGGCCTATATGGTGCCTGATATTGCTGTTGCGGCCTATAATATGGCTGTTGGTATTGATTCTGATACCTCCCCTGCTGGTAAGGTTGCTGATACGTTTGTCTAATAGCCTGCCTATTGTATGGGCAATCTTGAGCCGTATGGTTTGTGTATTTTCTCTGAATAGTGCAATATGGAGCATTAGAGTTTCCTTGGGGTTGAGCCATCATTGGGCAGGCATTAGCCATGTGATCTCCTCCGCATGTATAGCATCACTTCAATGGGGTGACCCTTGGCATTTGTCTATTTTGAACTCCTAGCTTTTTGGCAACCTGCTTAGCTATCTCATCTATCCCAGTGGAGGTTCTTGAGGTATGACTAGTAGAACTGTCAGAATCTTTATAGAGTTTGGACAGTCCTAACTCCTCTCCCAAGTTGTCTTCTATGTCAATGCACATGCGCACACACTCTTCTATGGATCTAGGCTCTTTCAAGTACACATATGATCTCAAATTGGTGCTTAGTAAGCCATCTAAAAACAAGGCCACTTGTTTGGTCGGTGTGGGTAACTCTGGAATAGAGCATCTTTCTATGTACTGTTTGAACCTTCTTCTTGCAAGTCGCATTGTTTCTTGAGGTGTCTGCTTGAAGCTATGGATCAAGGATGATGTGTCATGCCTGATGCCACTCTTGGAAAGATCTACAATGAATTCTTCAAGCAGTTGCCCCATGTTTCGATAATTGTGACTGTTCAGGGGTTGGAACCAAGCCAAGGTAGTGCCCTTAAGAGTCAAACCAAATGCCTCGAACTTGGTGAACAAGTCCTCAACGTGTTCAACTCTTAACACTTGTTTGAATTCGGCCACATGATCATAAGGATCTCCAAACCCATCAAAATAGTTCTTCATTGCCTCAACCACTTGAGAGGGTCTAAAGGTTCTTGAGTGCTCTCTGGGTCTAGGCAATGGAAACTCATGTTCATCTCTTTGATGCCTATGTGCTCGATGTCCTTCTCTTTCAGGTCTTTCACCTTCTGGTCCTGATTTGTCTCTGTCCATAGTGTGTGCAAAGCTTACCTTTGGTCTCTTTCTAGTTCTTTCCCTTTCGTATGAGAAAGTTATGCCAGTTTAGGGTTCTGGGGTTAAAACAGGGAAATAGGACCTCTCTGGGAGTACCACAGAACAGGTGATACGATACCAGATTTTCACGATATGTGATACCACTATAGACGATACCACCTCAGACGATACGATACCACCAAGGCGATATTAACTTCCATGATACGATACTGGGAGTGGTCGCGATACGATACCTCTGACTTGCACGATACGATACTTGTAGATAGACGATATGATACCACTAGGCGGATGATACGATACCACTAGGCAAACGATACGATACCACCGGGCTCACGATACGATACCACTCCAACTGTGATACGATACTGCTTGTGTTAGGCGATACGATACCTCCTATTGTGCGATACGATACCACAAGGTGCACTATACGATACGATGGAGGTAGAGAAAAGGCCTCTACAAAAATCCAAAAGTTCAAACTTTATTTTCATGAAATAGTGATCTTTATCACCACATATCATTATAAATACTCATTTTTGGTAATTTCAACTCCATTTTGTGCTTGAGGAGTAGTATTAGAGTGTACATTTCAAATTTCATAATTTTTGGAGCGCATTTGAGCCATCAAATTAGCATAGGAACCTAATTTTTAACCAGGCCAGACACTAGGTCCAAGTTAGGCCACTAGCTAGTCAAAAACCATAAAAAGACCTAGAGAGCTCATTTTTGAGGTTGTTTAGTTGGAGATTGAGATTTTTTATGAGCTTTGTATCCATTCCTTAAGTTCTTAATGAGAAGATGCCCATTGTTCTACTCTTTGATCTTGCCTTGTGTGTATATGTGTGCATTCTTTAGTGCTTCTCATGTACTCACTTGTGCAATCCTATTGCTCATGGTCATCATACCATTCTCATGCCTCCACAAATTGACATTTATGAGGTGGATCTTCACCACAGTGGTACCTCCATTATGCTAGAGTGACAATATGCACAATCGATTGTTACAATGTAAAGATTCATGTTGCAAATGAAATTTATCTTGATATTTCGATCCCCTATTTGCTTGTAGAAAACTCAAGATAGATTGAGTAAATCAAAATTTATTACAAAAAGGAGATTACATAAAGGTTTTTGATTCAATGTATCAATAATCTTATTTTCCTTACCAACCAAATACTTGACGTGGAAATCATACTCACTTCATAATTCAATCCAATGCTTTTGTGTATTGTTATAATCGTTGTGTAAAAATGTACTTTAGACTATGATGATCCATTTTCAATTCAAACTTAACCCCTAACAATAGGTTTCTCCAATACTTAAGTGCATGTACAACAACAAGCATTTCTAGATCATGAGTAGGATAATTAAATTCATGTTTCTTAATTTTCTAGAGTCATATGCAACCATTTTACCATCCTGCGAAGGAAAACATACTATTTGACTACCGATGAATTTTTGTTTCAATGATTCTTGAGAAATCTTTGATATATGCTCTCTCATATTGCACCAATCCTAAAAATCTTTTAACATCCCTTATGGTTTTAAGAATTGGTCAATCAACTATTGTTTTCACTTTATCCTAGTCTATATGAATTCCCTCTTTAGATATGAATCTTCCTAGATACATAAGTTTGTCCTTAGCAAAGGAACAATTACTCCTCCATCCATACAATTTATGTTCTCTAAGAGTTTGCAAAGTTTTCTTGAGATGTACATCATGCTCATAATCATCTTTAGAGTATACAAATATATCATCCAAAAAAACTAAGATGAATTCGTCTAAATAAGAATGAAAAATATTGTTCATCAAGGACATAATTATGGCAAGAGCATTTGTTACTCCAAAAGGTAAAATTGTAAACTCATAGTGGGCATAACATGTTCGAAAAGGTGTTTTGGGTATGTCATCTTGTTTGATCCTAATTTGGTGATATCCAGATCTTAAGTCAATCTTAGTGAATACAGTCGCTCCACTTAATTGACCTAATAAGTAATCTATGTGAGGGAGTGGGTACTTATTTTTAATTGTTCTTTTATTCAACCCACTATAGCTAATGCATAATTTATAAGATCCATCTTTCTTCTTTTGAAATAAAATAGGTGATCCCCAAGGTGAAACACTCGGTCCTATCAAGCATTTCTTCAAAAGATCATCTAACTAAATCTTAAGCAGTTTTAATTCTTCTATGTTAAATCTATAAGGTGTTCTAGAATATGGTTCACTCCCTAGATATGGTTCAATTGCGTGGTCAATCTGCCTAGGTGGAGGCACATCAGGTAGGTCTTTTGGAAATACATCTACATACTGTTTCAAAAGATTTTCGATATAATTCAAAAGCTTTTCATCATTATATTCCTCATGGAGATAATTCACATACAATACAAAGGCTTTGAAGCCATCACATATACTTGTCATTACTCCATAGTAGAAATGAGAATAGGCTTAGGATTATGTACACCTAGAATGGGGATAGATTCACCATCTAACCTTAAAGAGATTGTTCTTTGTTCACAATCAATTGTTTTGGAATTTTGAGCTAACTAGTCCATGCCTATAATTGCATCACTTAGTTTCATTTCAATCATATGCAAAGTCCCAGAAAAACTCCTATAAAAAAGTGAATGCAAGGTTTTCAATGTATCCTTCCATACAATGTGGTCGTCCATTGGCCATCTCAACAAGTCTTATTATTTGCATAATTAGGGGTATTTCTAAAATTTTCATCAATTTGAAAGATAGAAAACAATGGGTACTAATTAGAAAACGATGCATACTACTTGAATCAACCAGATCTCTGACTTTATGTTTAGAAATAATTCCCAAAATTGTAATTATAGAAGGCCTTTGGAAAGAATTATTCACCATGCAATGTAAACTAGAGTTTGGGCACTTACCTCCATCATCTGTTTTGTCAATTGTTGCACTTTTTTCAATGATGTTTAGGGCCTTTTCTTGTGTAGGTTGAAAGTATGCTTTGTTTGGGCATTCATATGTCCAATGTCCTTGTTTGCCACAATGAGAACACAAATCGAGTCTTTTGACCTTGAACTTGTCTTTATACTCATCAATAGGTAACCTATGCTTTCCACTCTCATGTTGTTGAAAAGTAAAGAACTCCATCTTCTTCTCCATATGATAGTGTGGAGAACAATAATATTTCTCTGCTTGCTCCCTCAATCCTCACTAAATTGTTGAAGATTAAAGAAATCCTCTAGCTCCTTGATCCAAGCCTCCAAATCCTCATTGATCTTCTTCTCACCATCAAAATCATTCAATCTAGCCTTCTCGAAGACTTGGTTGAGGCCAAACTCACCAGCCTCCATATCTTCATGATTGCATTTCTATTTTTCTTTAGGCAAAGGAGATGTTCTCGTGCCTTCATCCACTCCATCCTTAAGCTCCATAAACAATTGTGTGGTGCCCTCTAGTTGCTTTTAGCCTCATTCTTTGCGTAATTCTCCAAGAAGTTTCTGACGAAGCTCCTCTTACTCATGAATCTTTTGTGTCAAACCTTCCAAAGTTAGAGAGGATTGATTCCACTTGATCCCACTTGTCGTGCTTCCACAATCACAAGCTTTCCCCAATCCCAAGCTTCTAGTCACTCAAGAATAGTAGAATAGAGAAAAACAAAACTTGCAGAGAAAATCATATGTGGTATAGTAGACAAGGTGTGATACAGAGAAAGAGAAGATCAGGCATTATAGATTATAATCATATACAATAGCTCTTGCAAAATAGTTTCCTAAGAAACCTTCGACCTCCCAACCACCCTTGAGCAATTAAAATATCATTCACATACATAATCTCAATCTCACTCTCATTCACAGTCTCACTCTCAATCTCAATCACAAGGTAATTCCATTAATTTGATTTTTGGCCTCCTCTTATATGACCCAAAAAATCTCCCTTCAAAGAAAGTTGATTATTGTTGCTTAAAGAATTGTATGATCCATCAAATTTAGCAAAAATCGGTTCTCCTTGTGTTGCATGGCAAACTTTCACAAAAGCATGCATTTATAGTAGTTAACTTCCACCTTTACTGGCACCTATCAAAAGTAGAGAAAAATCAATGAAAACACATATCCCAAGATATCCACAAGTGTGCATGAGAACATGTATGCATCAAAATCACATATTTGAATAATAATAGAGAAGCCTTTTTTTAAAAGTGTTAGAAAAAGCGATACTTTTTTGGATCCTATAATTAAAAAATAGTGTGGAATTCCAAGATACTTATGAGAGGTAAAAAGGTTCATCTCTTCAATTTGCACAGTAAGTTTAGAGACGTCCAAGGTCCATATCTACCTCCAAATATCAGTTTTGGACCTCATAAATTTAGAAATTCTAGAGAGAGAATAAAATCAAGGCATTATCTTAAATTGAGCTAACTCTAGAGCCCAAAAAAAGATATGTAAAACATGATTCAAAAAATTTCCAGAGACACTTTTATTCTCCTATGCATGCTCTACCTTTCTCTCATACAACATTATTCCTGATTCTTCCATCTTCATGTCCAATTTTCAACTAGAAAACATGATGCAAACAAGACTTAGAGAGAGAATTATAAACTTGTCATCCCTCAGTTTTGTCTATATGCATGAAATGACCCAGGCATCCATTCTAATCACTATCCACAAAATGTATAACAAAAAGTTCAAAATGAAGTATTTCACTATCGAAAGGCCTATTACATGAGGCTTCTTGCCAAAGCTTATGCTCAAGAGAGAGACATTGATTTTGATGAAACCTTTGGTCCTACATGCTGAATGACCACTATTCATAAGATTTTGCCACTTGAAGCTCATCATGGTTGGAATGTACATTAGTTGGACATTAGAATTGAATGGTTACTTACATGAAGAAGGGTATGTACTTTAGCCCCCTAGTTTTATATTGAAAGTTCATGAAAATAAAGTGTGCAAGTTGACAAAAGAATTATATGTGTTAGTCGGCCGTCGGATTGGGACAGATGTAACGGAAATCGTGGCAGAACACGCGCGAAAGGTGGTTACGCACCTATTTGTACTTTCTATATAAAGCAATGAAAAGAAGTGCTCCAGAGCGCGGGGAATTTCGGCCTAATTCTCGTGTTATCACCAGACTGTTCATCTGGTTATCTGTCTGAATGTTGCGGCAGTGTGTGTTGTTTAGTTTCTGATTACTCTGGGTCATTGTGTGTAGTTGTGTTATTCTTTCTTGAGTGAGTTTGTGCAGTGAACCTTAAGTATTACTGTAGTGTGTCTGGTCTAAACTCTGCTTATTCTGTTGTGTTCTGTGTTGTTATCTATTAATCTCGGTTACACAGTGAATTTAGTCCATTCAGTAAGATGTTGGACCGTTGTCTGAAGATTACTATGGATCGTTGTGACGAATTATCCTATTAGATGTACGAAGTAGTGCTCCTCTCCTTGTTGAACTGCTAAGTACTGATAAGTCTATGTGAACGTGGTACTCTTTCCCTAAGAACGTTGCGCAGAAGTAGTGCTGTTCTCGATCTGCACTTGTATGGTGAGAATTACCTATAGTTAAGGGTAATTCCAGTGTGTGTTAGTGTAGCTCAAGCGTAAGCACCACCTCCTTTACTTGTCAATCCGCGGAGACGTGAGGACTGGTATGAAGACCACGAGCAAGTGAAGGCACAAGTGCGTGAGTGAAAGTACACAAATATGCACACACATACACACACACACACGCACAAAGTAAGATCAAAGAGAGGAACAATGGAAAGCTTAGATTGCAAAAGAGTTCTCTTACAAAAGTTCTATTCTCTAACAAGCTAACCCCAAAAATGAGCTCTCTAGCTCTTTTTATAGTTTTTTGACTAGTTTTGGCCCTGTTCAGACCTAGTGTCCGGCGTAGTTAAAAATTAGGTTCCAGGGCTTATTTGAGGGCTCAAACGAAGTCTAAAAATTATGAAAATTGGTACGATGGTACTTCTAATACTCCTCAAGCTCGAGGACTCCTCGGCTTGAACAAAATGGAGTTATAAAAATAGATAATGGTATTTACAATGGTTTTTAGTGATGAAAATCACTATTTTTGTAGGGGATTCATCTGAAAATTTGACATACACTTCATGGAGCTCCCTACTTGCTCCCTTTCCTTGTGTGTCCACCTTTTGATGTGCTTCCATGCTTTGTCCTTGACTTTGAGCTTCAACACTCCCTCCCCTCTCGAGTCTGTCGTCCCTGACAGACCCTTGTTGTAGTGGTTGTTCCAGTAGTGCCTTGAGAGGGAGCGTCCCGTCTGTCTGAACAAAAGTCGTCTGACTTCCATATGTGTCTGGTTCTTCATCTATCACTGCGAGTCTTTGCAAGTTGTAGTCTCTTGGTATATGCTTCTTCCTGGGATTCCAGCATGACTGTGTCGTTGTGAGTCTCCGTTGATGTTTTCTAGATCTTCCACAATTGATGTTCATAGTAGTCATGCCAAGTACTCCTAACCCATATTGAGTGATGGGTAAGTGTGTTCGTGCATGGGTTGAGGAAAATATGTGCCTTGTGCATGTCCTTGTAATGTAGCCCTATGAATGCTTACTTGGAAAATGCATTGGAAGAAGTATGGTGCAAAAATTGCGGGTCTTGAGCTAAGTGCTCAAGGGTATGCTGACGAAGAGGTTTCCTAATCTATCATGGTTATGGTGTTGCCAGAGTAAAGATACTTACCATGGAGAAGGTTGATCGATGTTCATCTCTTCGTGTTGTGCACTCGGCCTTTGGAATGGAACATTGTTGATGAATGTCCATGTTGATGGTCCACCGATGAGATCTTTTGAGTGGTTGATCCTCTCTCCTCTTTTCAAAGCAACATTTGCCAAATACTAAGAATTGAATTTCTTTATATTCTTTGGCAAACAACATTGGGTAACTACACCAAGCTGAGTTTCACATATTCTCTTTAGCTCACCATACGCAGGAGTCTTCTCCTCCAGAACTACCCTTTGCAGATATCTCCTTGGATGCTCTCGTACATGAAGTAGTTAAGCATCACTCAAGTTGCGGACCTTCAAGCTCTTCATTCCTACCATGGTAAGAGAAAATCATAGTTGTAGATGCCATGGTCATGCCAAGTGCTTGCCATCTACCAGATAAGGCAGCAATAATGTCATCTGCTAGCCGAGACACACTTCTATCCCAACTGATAAATGCCCAATAATCAATAGTTCCATCTTCAACTAAGCATGTCTCATTCATGTTCCATGAGCGAAACCTGGGAATAAGTTTTGACTCTCTCTTTTTTTTTTTTTTTTTTTTTTGAGGAACAATGTCACCAAACAAGAAGATAGATGTTAGTATCAGAAAAAATAGTTGACATATGTCAATGTGCTCTTGTGCATGGGACTCTCCAATGTGTCTATGCACGGCCCTGTAATGTGGCCCTATATTAATGCATACTTTGGAAATGCATAACCTGAATGGTGCAAAAGACTGGGTTGTGCAAGGAGCACATGGTTTTCGCTCGTCGAGGCTTTTCGATGTTATTTGTGGATGTTAATGCCATCTATCGTGGAGGTATCCATTGGATCTTGAGATGACAACTGATCCTTCCTCCTTATAGGGATCCATTTTAGAACAGCATTTGGCACTGTAGAGATTACTTCACGCGTCTTCCTCTTTGGATGCTTTCTGAACTGTGGTATCCAATGTGCTTGGACCTTTGGTTTGGTGGAGGCTACTTTTACTTTTGGCTTCCAAACCCATAGACTTTTTGCATGTCTTCCTACTATTGTTGAAGAGCTGATTTGATCTTCTTCCGGTCTTTGTACGTGGTTCTTACCCTTTTCTCTTTTTGGCTTCTTTGTTGAGACCTTTCGCATGTGGGAGAACATAGGTTGCTGTGGAGGTAAGAGCTTCTTAGGTACCCACATATGTAATTGCCCTTGTTGAGCTGCAACTAACTTCTTAGGCACCCAAACTTGTTGGATACCTTGTGATTGAGCTTGTCCGAGCTGCTTCCTTCGTCTTCTGGCCTGGTGGGGGTCCCGAGAGGGGAATTGTGGGGTTAAGGCCGGTGGTTGCTCTCCTTTTTGTACCCAGAGCTGCTTCATGCTTGGTACTAATTTCCTTTGGAAATCTCGCTGCCTATTTGATATATCAGGTGTTCTGTTCGGTTGTGCTTGCTTTGTTGGTTGAGTTGTGGTGGCGGCATTAGTCCTTGCCCCAGAGGAGGAGTCCACTTGTCTTTGAGCCTGTTCTTCCATGATTGAGTTCTCCTGCGACATAGAGCTTTTGACACATACAACATCTCTTTTGCTAAGATTAGTCCTAGGAGAACTACAAGATGTGACATCTGGATTTGTGAGCATGCCATTTTCTAGTTCTAATGTAAAGCATTGTCCCTGGACCCAAACTTGAAGAAGTTGACTTCTTAGGTTCAAGTTGACTGCATTGTCATAAATCCAATCTCGCCTAAGACAAGTGGTTCTGTAAGGTTCTCATCTTGACACACTAGAACTTTGACTTTCATTGGAACATCTTGCAGGTAGATGGGAAGTTCCACCTCGCCCAAACAAGGGGTTTCCACACCTCCCAATCCTATGAGATAAGCTTCTATGGGATTGATGTTCAACTGCAAGTCTTGGCAGTAGGAAAGTCGAACTGCACTACTTGCTGCACCTGAGTCAATCAATGCTTTCACAGTCCTTGCACCCTTTCCTTGTCCTATCTTGATGGTCACAAAGGGACGTTGGTCAATAACTGGAGAAATCGCTATGCCTGATTTTTGGCACATATCCATGTGATATTTTGGGGCGTTTGAGTTGACATCTAGGCCTAATCGCCTTAACTTATTTCGCCTTATGCGCTCTCTAGCCTCTGCTTGTGCTTCTTCTCTGACTCTCATCTCTTCTTCTTTTCGTTTCTTAGCAGTGTTGAGTCTCATTAGCATGTCCTCTGTAAGACTGATATAACTTGACTCGACAACCACTGATATAGTTTGGCAAGATGTCACCTTCTAAAGTAGCCAATTGAATAGCACCGCTAGTGGAAATTCTATTAATGATCATGGGTCCATATCCTCTTTTCTCCAACTTACGGGCATGTTGCTTTAGGGTATAAACCAGCACTAGGTCTCCCTCTTTCAATCCCTTATCCTTAATGTGTGCATCGAAGTATGCCTTTTGCCTTTTCTTTGCAGCATAGATGCCTGCTGCCGTGCGTAGCCTTGTCTCACCTAAGCATTCTAGATCAAAGATCCTAGAGGACAATTCATGTCCATTCCACTCATACTCTTGTGCTACTTTTAAGGCAGGGATTAAGAAATCTAATGGTAGCACAACATTCTGTCCGAAGACCATCTGAAATGGGGTGGCGTTGAGTACCGTTTTGTAGGCAACTTGGTAAGCCCAAACAACATGATGAGGTTGTTTGTCCCAATCAGAGCGTTTATTATTTACCAGTTTTGTCAATACGTTACAAAGGATCTTATTGGTACTCTCGGCTTGTCCGTTAGCTTGTGGGTGATAGGGGGCAGACTTCTTATGTATCACCAAGAATTCTTGGAGAAGATTTTCAATGACTTCATTCAAGAAGTGTGTGCCTCTATCGCTCACCAACTCTATTGGTAGTCCATATCTCGTGAACACATTCTCGAATAAGAACTTAGCCGTAGTCTCAGCATCATTATTTGTTTTGGCTTTCACTTCTACCCACTTTGTAAGGTAGTCTGTGGCTACAATAATATATTATGCATGGGAGTTTCTAGCTGGGGGGTTAATAGGACCTATGAAGTCTATGCCCCATTTCAAAAATGCACGTCCTCCCATCATTGGTCTCAAAGGCATCTCGTCTTTTCTAACTAGATATTGTGCACGTTGGCATGTGTCACATTTCTTCACATAGGTATGTGCATCCATATGAAGAGTGGGCCACCAAAGTCCTGAGAATAGAATGGTCTTGATCACTCGGTCAGGACCAAAATGTCCCCCTGCAACACCATTGTGAGCAGTCTCTAAGACCTTTAAATAGTCTGATTCATGAACGCACAGTCTTAAGTAACCATCCTTGCCTCTTCGGTATAAGTTATCTCCTACTAAGGCATAGCCTTGAGCCTCTTGTGCCATGCTTCGTCTTCTTGCTAGACCAGCCTCTTTGGGTAATCTTCCCGATCTCATAAACTCTACCAATGGAGCACTCCAATCAGGAATTAATGACACTTGATAAAGGGTGGCATGCTCCACTAGTGGTCTCTCTTTGCATATTGGACAATTCTTGATCCACTCATGTATTGCTTTGTCCATGCTAGGCCAATACACTCATAAACGTTTCAAATTCTGCAATGTTCATTGTTTAGAATAGTGATTTCCTAGCATTCCTTCATGGGCTTGTTGCAACCAACTACTATGTTCATCATCCTCGACACAACAAGCTAATACACCCTCAATAGCTTGTTTGTACATGCTTCCTGCCAATATGTGATATTTTTGTGATCTTACAATTTCTTCTTGTGATGTTTTCACATTCTTATTTGCAGGGCCAAAGGTTAGGACTGGTACCAACCTATTTGCCCATTTGGGAACAACTTCCAAATTGAACATATAAGCATCAGGTAGTTCATCAGACACTCCTTGCGGTGACTCTCCTGAAGTAATGCGAGAAAGGTGATCTGCCCGAAGGTGGGTTCTACCTTTCCTGACAACAACTTCAAAATCATATTCCATTAGTAAGAGGAACCATCTTACTAAGCGTCCAATATTGCAAGGTTTATTGACCAAATATAACAAAGCTTGATGATCAGTGAAAAACTTGAACTTGTTGGCCAATAAATAGTGTCTAAACTTCTTCACAGCATATACCATGCCTAAGCCCTCTCGCTCAGTTGTGGTATAGTTCCGTTCAGCTGTAGTGAGCTGTCTACTAGCATATGCTATGGGCAAATCTAAGTTTCCTTCACTTGTGGGTGTGCAAGCACACATCCGATGGCATGATTGGATGCATCCACATGGACATGGAATGGTTTATTCCAATCAGGAGTGGTCAGTATTGGTGCTGTGCACAAACGTTTCTTCAGTTCGTTGAAAGAATTTTTGCATTCGTCGTTCCACTCAAAATTAGACAACAAGGCATAAAGGGGTCTAGCTATGATCGCATACATGTGGATAAACCTACGGTAATATCCACAATGGCCCATAAAGGCTTGTACCTCTTTAACATTCCTTGGCCTTGGTAGCTCCGCTATGGCTCGTACCTTATCTTCATCTGTTGAAATTCCATTCTTAGAAACAATATGACCTAAGATTTTACCTTGACGGACCATGAACACACACTTTTCTGGGTTCAGACACACTCGATATTCTTTACACTTGTTGAAGATTTGTCTGAGTTCATGGATGTGAAATCTTCTTTCTTGGGAATGAGCACATAAATCATCCACATACACTTCTAAGCTCTTTCACAAGAACTCTTTGAAGACATGACACATGAGCCTTTGAAATATTGCAGGTGCATTGGTGAGCCCAAATGGCATCACACAAAATGCAAAGATTCCCCACTCTGTAGCAAAAGCTATTTTGTGTTGATCTTCTGGGGCAATGGCTACTTGATTGTAACCTGAAAACCCATCAAGGAAGCTATAAACTTCCTTGCCTGCAACACGCTCCAAAAGGTGTTCCGTGATTGGAAGTGGATAACTATCTCTGATAGTAGCGGGATTAACTTTTTTAAGGTTAATACACACTCGCAACTTTCCGTTCTTCTTGGGCACCACTACAATGGGGGACACCCATTCAGTATGCTCAATCTCATAGATGAATCCAACTTCAATTAATCTATCAATTTCTTCTTTTATTTTGGCTGCATACGTATCATTATATGTGTAGGGCTTCTGTTTGGTGGGCTTGGCATCAACAGTCATGGGGATAGTATGAGAACAAATTCTTGGATGTTTAGAGCTACAAGCTCCATTTCTTCTCTTGCACTTAGGTCATCTCCTATATACGTGCATCTCTCTTCGTTCTCTTCGATGGTCACTACAATCTTCTTGGTCTTTTCTTTATTATCATATGATTCTCCTATGATGGCCTCTCTCTTAGGCATTCGTACCAAAATTTTGCGGTCGTCAACTTCATATTTCTTGAAGTTTTTTGGTACTTCAAACAATGATTCCTCCTCTTCTTGTTTCACTGCTTTTCTTTTCTTTTTCTTTTGACTACTCTCACTTCCACCCTTTGAATTTACTGTTTTAATACTCGTGAGAGGTTCTTCTTCTTTCTGGGTGTTCACTCCTATATCTTCTAGATAGTGCTGCTCTGAGTTAAAGCAACTATCCATCACAATAGACTCCAGATCATCGTCATTCTCTTCTTCTTCTATGACATCACTAGGGTCACATTCTTCTAGCAAGGGTTGACACATGAACACTGAGATATCATAACCCTCCTCATCACAATGAGGTGTCCATTGTTCTTCATTGACAGCAATGTCCATGGTGGCTAAGATTTCTGGCCAGCCATGAGGCTCAAATTCCTCATCTGGAAAGATCATCGGTGTATAGGCTAGGTCTTTAATTGGTCTATCTCCTGGCGAAGTTCCTTCTTCTCTTGCCTTTAGACGTTTTTCCTCTTCCTCTGCGACCTTGCACATCCACAGATGAGTATCTTCATGCAGCCATGATGGATCAGGTGAACTTTTAGAATGCACAGAGATTGAATCTTCTTTTGCTTTGTGGATAGGATTCCACTGTAGGGGTGGTACATCTTTGAAGGAGTAATCCTTCAAATTGACCTTGGTGGTGACCCCTAAGTGCTGCAAGTACAAGGAGTTGGTTCCCCAATCCTGTACTATTTGCAATTGTCGTAGGAAGGGTCTTCCTAGGATCATCTCATAGACATTATTGTTCTCAAAGTCACATATAGCAAATATCTGCTCAAACTCTATACCACAAGTGGTTAGAGTTATCCCTTCTAGCAATCCTAGAGGTCTTTCAAAATGACCATCAGCCATTTGAAGCTTCATTCTAGTTGTTCTTAATGTGGGTTTGCCCCATTGCTTCCACAAGGAGGTGGTCGCAATGGCAACACCAACACCTGAATCTATGATTGCTTTGGTTGTGTAACCTTGGTAAGTGATTGGAGGATAAGTATTACCTTCTTCACCCTCACACATGTCCCCTATTTTGTCTAGAGGTATCTCTGGTACCCTTTGCTTGGAGCCTGCTTTTGGCATGTTGGAATCAAGTTCTGGAACCTGATCCTTCACATGATTCCATAGCTTAGGTTTTGCTTTGAGCAGCTCTTCTACAGTGAGATGACACTGAACCTTAGTGTTCTTCACGACATTCGTGTTCCTTGGAACCACTGAGTCTTCATTTCTTACTAGTATTATGGGAGCTCTAATCTGGAGAGATTCAGATTCCCATGGGCCTGGAAATTGAGGCAGTTCTTCTAAGGTATTAGATTCAAAATCTAACCTTTCGTCTTCTTGTTGTTCTGCTTCATCTCCGTAAATAGATGGAATGTCTTGGGGAAATTGATCATGAAGATCATCAATCTCAGGAATAGGAGGGGAATTAACCTTCTCCTTGGCCCATTTATCTTCTTGTATTTCCCACAAGAACTCTTGAGAGTACTGGTGAATTGAAGGAGGTATTCCTGCATCCGTGGAATTAGGAACATAAGCTCCCATTGGTGGTGAGCTTCCCCTTGCAATAACTGGTTGAGCTTGTGGAGGTAAAGAAACTTGTGGTTTGTTTACCAACTGCTCTAATCTTTCTAATAACCCTTGGAAATGCAAATCTGGTTTGACAGAGTTTGTCTGATTGAACTTTTGACTAGTCTCAAGTATAGCTTGAGCTTGTTCTACCATTTTCATGCACATTCTCATTCGTTCAATCTCTAAATCCGCTCTAGGGTAACTCTTGTCTAGATTTGCAGCTGTTGGCCCTTCTTGAAGACGAGCCTGGTAGGCCTTGAACATCATGTCCAAGTCTTCTGGGGTTGGATCTGCAAGAACAGACCCTGGTTGCGGCCTATTTACAATGCGTGGTGGGGTGGGATGAGGTGGAGTGGATGGAGGTACGGCATGCGAGGGGCTTTGAGATGCAATGTCTTCTATTTTTGTTTTCGCTTCTTTTAAGCTTTCTTCTAGTTCCGATAACTTTTTATTCCACTTGCGATTGGCCTTCTCTCTGGTATCCTTCCATGTTCTTGTTTTCCTCTTACTAGGCTCTCCTGATTCACTCAACTTTGATTGTTCTGCTGGTTTATCTTGTTTTAAGGCTTGTGCTCTAGTGACAGCTTGTATAGGAGCCACATTGCTACTACTTGAACTTGAATCTGCCACTAAACCTACCACATTAATGGGTGTAATCTTGGGTGCACTGGAGGGGTTTCTTGGACAATCTCTGGGGAGATGGTCTTTGCCACAATCAGGACAAAAAGCCTGTATTGTGATAGCCTGTCCTTGACTCGGAGATGGTGGGTGGGGACAGTCACGAATGAAATGGTCACCTTGACATCTGAAACAAGATCCTCTAGGGGCTTGTGGTCTCATTTGTCTCACTTGGGGCCTAGGGTTAGGATTTGTGTACATGACATTGGAGTATTCTGGCCCAATTTTGCTCCATAGGTGGTGCCTCATATTGATATGAGTAAATCTCACTATGTTCAGGTGACTTAGTGTAATAAGCATGTGGACTACCTTCATGGGAATAGTCTGAACTATGAGCATGAGAGTCATTATCTGGTATCAATGGGGTTAGTGGCACCAATGCTCTATTTGGATTTTCCTCTCCCACAGCATATTTGACTGGAATCATGTTGGCAGGAGTTGGTGGTTGGTTTCCCAAGACTGGTTGTGGCCTATATTGTGCCTGATATTGCTGTTGTGGTCTATAATATGGCTGTTGGTATTGGTTTTGATACCTACCTGGTTGGTAAGGTTGTGGATAATTCTGTCTAACAGCCTGCCTATTATAGGGTCAATCTTGAGCCGTGTGGTTCATATATTTTCTCTCAATAGTGCAATATGGAGCATTCCTTTCTCTAATGTTTTGGTTTTGCATTGGGCATATGTTAGCCATGTGGTCGCCTCCGCAAGTATAACAACGATTCATTGGAGTGACTCTCTGTGTTTGTTTATATTGGACTCCCAGCTTCTTGGCAACTTGCTCAGCTATCTCCTCTATTTCTGTGGAGATTTTTGAAGTATGACTAGTAGAACTATCCGAATCCTTATAGAGTTTGGATAATCCTAACTCCTCACCCAAGTTATCTTCTATGTCAATGCATGTCCGCACGCACTCTTCTATGGATCTAGGCTCTTTCAAGTATACATATGATCTTAACTTTGTGCTCAGTAAGCCATCTAAGAACAAAGCCACTTGTTTGGCTGGTGTGGGTAGCTCTGGAGTAGGGCATCTTTCTAGGTACTGTCTGAACCTTCTACCTGCTAGTCGCACTGTTTCTTGGGGTGTCTGCTTGAAACTGTGGATCAAGGATGATGTGTTATGCCTGATACCACTCTTGGAAAATTCTACAATGAATTCGTCTAGCAGTTGACCTATGTCACGATAATTGCGACTACTCAGTGGTTGAAACCAAGCTAAGGCAGTGTGCCCTTAAGAGTCAGACCAAATGCCTCGTACTGGGTGAACAAATCCTCGACCTGTTCAGCTCTTAACACTTGTTTGAACTCGGCCACATGATCACTTGAGTGGGTCTAAGGGTTCTTGGGTGCTCTCGGGGTCTAGGCAATGGAAAATCATGTTAATCTCTTTGTTGCCTTGATCACTTGAGTGGGTCTAAGGGTTCTTGGGTGCTCTCGGGGTCTAGGCAATGGAAAATCATGTTAATCTCTTTGTTGCCTATGTGCTTGATGTCTCTCTCTTTCAGGTCTTTCATTTTCAAATCCTGCTCTATTTCTGCCCACCGTGTGTGCAAAACTTACCTCAGGTCTCTCTCTAGTTCTTTCTCTCTGGGCTTCATGAGCTTGGGATGATCCTACTCCTTGGAGGCCATGGGAGACATTGGATCTTGGTGGAGGGAAAATCAATTCATTCTTCCAAGTATATGCATGTCTATCATGTTCTGTTACCAAGAATATCTTCTCTGATGTGTTATCTAGGTAGACAACTTTACCTGGTATCTCAGGATCCTTGAATTCATAGATGATAACTATGCCCAATTGGCTAGGTTGATCTGGCTTGAATCTCCAAAAGGCTTCCTCTGTTTCTCTATTCAAAAATAGTTCTATGCTTTTGTTGTCTTGAGGGATCCAGTGCGGAGTGATCACTCGGGTCAAAACTGACTTACCTCTAGGAGTCTGGGGTCCTTGTCCTACATTTCCTTGTTCTAGGTCTCCTATTTCATTCTCACGAATGACATTTCCAAACTCATCAGTCCTATCTGGTAGGTTGGTGACCACATACATGGTTCCTTCCTTATCAATGTATGAACCCTCTTCGAACTTGACCATCGGGTGTTCAAGTCCAAAGGATTGATCTGGATTTTTGAGTTGGACCACTGATCGCCTCAGACCATCCTCATAGATGCGAGCACCTAATTGATTAGTCCGAATATATTCCAACTATGTCTTATAGGGACCTTCTGGTGTTTGTAGATGGGCAGTCCCAGAGCCACCTGCAGGTTTTCCCATGCTAAAAGACATTTCTGAGTCACTTGTGTCTGAACTTAGTCCGTAAGGATGACCACTTAGTTGTTGTGCCCAAGACTTAGCTGTATGGTTGACACTGGACTGAGAAGATCTAATGCTTTGTCTATCCTTGCCTAAGTGTCTACCAGATCTCAAGTTCATAAGCTTTGGCTAAGAGTCCAAAATTTCCCCTTGGTATGGTTCAAAAATCCTTTGGAGTCCCCTTGGGTTCCAGGTCCCACTTGAAGGTCAACTTCAAATTATCCTATCTGAAAATCACGCGGTATTCTTATAAAAAACAGTTGAGGCCGTGTAGGATTCGAAACGAGCTTTCCAACGAGCTATAGAGCTCAAAAAATGGACTTTGGATGAAAAAGTTATGTCAAATCAGGCTTCTATGGGTCGAAACAGGCAAACAGGACCTTTTGGAAAAAATCGTGATTTTGTGAACTTCAAGAAAATCGCGATTTTGTGAACTTCAGGAGAATCGGGATTTTGTACCTTGAGAATCATGTTCACAAAATCAAGTTTTCACAAAATCGTGTTTTGAAAATCGCGATTTTGAGCAGAAAATCATGTTTTGAAAATCACGATGTTGAGCACAAAATCGTGTTTTTGAAAATCGCGATGTTGAGCACAAAATCGTGTTTCTGAAAATCGCGATGTTGAGCACAAAATCGTGTTTCTGAAAATCGCGATGTTGAGCACAAAATCGTGTTTTAGAGAATCGCGATTTTAACTCAGAGAATCGTGATTCACAAAATCGTGTTTTTTTCCCAAAATTGTGGTTCTCAAAATCGTGTTTTTTTTTTTTGACATGAAAATCGCGATTTTGTCTCAGAGAATTACGTTTTCACAAAATCGCATTTTTGCTGAAAATCGTGTTTTTTGGCTGAAAATCGTGATTTGTGAGAATCGTGATTTTGAGCGCAATCACAGAATCGTGTTTTCTCAGAATCGTGTTCTTGACATGAAAATCGTGATTTTTTAGAATCGCGATTTTGGGCAGAGAATCGTCTTTTCACATAATCACATTTTTGACATGAAAATCGCGATTGCCAACAAAAAATCGTGTTTTCACAGAATCGTGGTTTGGCTGAAAATCGTGATTTGTGAGAATCGTGATTTTGAGCACAACCACAGAATTGCTTTTTCACAAAATCGTGTTTTTGCTGAAAATTGTGTTTTTTGTTGAAAATCGTGATTGATGAGAATCGCGATTTTGAGCAGAGAATCGTGTTTTCACAGAATCGTGTTTTCACAACATCGTGTTTCTCAGAATCGTATTTTTGACATGAAAATCGCGATTTTGAGCAGAGAATCGTGTTTTCACAAAATCGTGTTTTTGGCTGAAAATCGTGATTTGTGAGAATAGCGATTTTGAGCACAACCACAGAATCGCGTTTTCTCAGAATCGTATTTTTGGCTGAAAATCGTGATTTGTGAAAATCGCGATTTTGAGCACAATCACAGAATCGCGTTTCTGAGAATGACCACAGAATCGTGATTCTTTCAGCCAACTTTTAGGTGGAAAAACAGAAAATCGTGATTTTTTCAAAAAATTTTGAATTTTCACAGAATCGCGATTTTCATCACAGAATCACATTTTTTTGCGGGAAATTCAAATTTTTGAGCGCCGGCTATGGCGAGCTCCGTATGAGCAGAAAATCATGAAAAAACCACAGTGCTTGCTCTCCCTTGCACCTTCTAACTCCTTCCCACACAATAATGCATGAAAAATGGTATGTAAATGGTGAAAATGCACTAAAAAACAAGAAATTTCTATGAAGAAGAAGATGGAAGAAGGTGGAGATGATGATGATGATGAAGATGAAGAGGAAAAAACAGAAAATGAATGGAAATGACAATTTTTTTACCTTCGAACATCGCAAATCTACGATCTTACCATCACAACGCTCGTCCTCGAAGCTCTCCCCCCGACAATGGTGCCAAAATTTGGTGTAGCTCAAGCGTAAGCACCACCTCCTTTACTTGTCAATCCGCGGAGACGTGAGGACTGGTATGAAGACCACGAGCAAGTGAAGGCACAAGTGCGTGAGTGAAAGTACACAAATATGCACACACATACACACACACACACACACACAAAGTAAGATCAAAGAGAGGAACAATAGAAAGCTTAGATTGCAAAAGAGTTCTCTTACAAAATCTCTATTCTCTAACAAAATAACCCCAAAAATGAGCTCTCTAGCTCTTTTTATAGTTTTTTGACTAGTTTTGGCCCTGTTCAGACCTAGTGTCCGGCCTAGTTAAAAATTAGGTTCCAGGGCTTATTTGAGGGCTCAAACGAAGTCTAAAAATTATGAAAATTGGTACGATGGTACTTCTAATACTCCTCAAGCTCGAGGACTCCTCGGCTTGAACAAAATGGAGTTATAAAAATAGATAATGGTATTTACAATGGTTTTTAGTGATGAAAATCACTATTTTTGTAGGGGATTCATCTGAAAATTTGACATACACTTCATGGAGCTCCCTACTTGCTCCCTTTCCTTGTGTGTCCACCTTTTGATGTGCTTCCATGCTTTGTCCTTGACTTTGAGCTTCAATAGTTAGTCTTTATACTGTAAGTTGAATCCGCAGGTACTTTCTGTGATCCGGTTGCTTGACTTTGAGTGCTGTCTTGGTGAAGGTTAGACTACTGCACCGCTGCAATAGCATATTAGCCTGAAGTAATTCGGTATCCAGGTACAGAGCAATTGGTACAGTCTAGGTGATGCTGGTAGCTGAGCTAAGACTGTATCGACACTGTCTAAGGACAGTAGATATCAGTTATTTTGGGAACTAAGTATAGGGCCTCTGTCTAACAGACCCCTACGACTCCCAAGAACCCCAAGAGTCGGTTAAACGCCCTTCTGATACTTAGAACGAAGTGTTTAACATTTAACATTTAACACTTGGCGCCGTCTGTGGGAAGGTGGCATCAAGATTGCCATTTACCTGACGAAAGTGTTATCTGTGGGAAGGTGGCATCAAGATCGTCACTCGTCTGTCGAAATCGAACATCAAGATTACCGTTCGTTTGTCGAAAGTAGCAACAGAACCAGATTGTTGCAAATTTGCTGTGGAAACGTGATTTTAAAATTTTAATCGATAGTGATACTACGTGATTAGTACAAAAGATGATACATGCCGGTTACTCGATCCGGTGAGACGTATCCCAAGAACCGTCAAACTGGAGTACTTAATTTACTAAAGATAACTCGAGGAGGAAGAAGTACAACTAGGTTTGACCCAGTTGTCAAGAAAGTCAAGAACATCAGAAGTGATTCCGGTCATATTCCGGTGGAACGTGATACGCCTCTGGTGAATTCCGGTACTATTTCGGCACAGTCTGTCGAAGATATAGTAACTCCAGAATCTACCAGGACGCAGTCTGAAGTTAGTTTAACAATCTTGCATAAAGATTCAAATTTGTTTACGACTAGGCACACTTTAGCCAAAGAAATTTGCGAAGGCGAAAAAACACCTTATTCTGGTGAAAATTTGGCACATTCCGGTGATATTTCGGTAACAAAATCATAGTTTTTCGGCGATAGTTTACCCTTTTTGGTGAATCTTCAGCCCATCCACCGCTTTTTGGAGTAAGTTCCGCTACACTCGACATCAGGAAGGAAGGAAATTTGTTCGAAACCGAGATTCGAAGCATACTGAACAAGATTATCGAACCGAAAAGTGCACCGTCCGACGATACAGATTCCGATAGTTCAGATATTCAACCCTGAGATACAGAAGTTAGTCACAATACACTCGCCATGAACGGGCAACAACAACAGCAGCAGCAACAACAAATATGCCCACCAAGGCCACCTCCAACAGGAGTGGCGTACACTAAATTTGGTGGATTCCTAGGAGATGACCCGGATGCTCATGTACGCACATTCGAGATAAGCTACGCAGTTCTCAACCATCCACTTGATCCGGCGTATAAGGCTATTGTTTTTCAATCGACCTTGGTCAATGAAGCAGCTAGATGGCTTACAAAATATGATATTAATCACTTCGGCACCTATGAAGCAGTACGAGATGCCTTTTTGCAGAGATTTAGGCTAAAGAAGAATCCAGCTGAAATTTTTGACTACCTACAAAACAATAGACAGAAGGTAAACCAAATAGTGCAAGAATACGCCACTCTATTCAGGACGCATCTAAGGCAGTTACCACCAGCACATGCCAACCTACCGGACGACGTTATCACTAAGTGGTTCATCAATGGCTTGACTCCACAACTTAAACAGATTATGATCATACATTGTGTAGGAGCTATGACGCTAGATGTAGTAATTGCAATGGCTCTGCAGCTGGAAAACAAGATTGGAGGATTTACAGAGGATCTGGAGTGGTTAAAAGAAAACAGAAATGTCGCCGAAGATATGACCAGACAAGTATACTGCATCACATGCAAGAATTCAGGCCATACTAGTGCCACTTGTGCACTTAATCAGTTATTTTGTGCTATCTGCAACACTGCCGGACACACCACCGAAAACTGCGCATACAACGCCAAAGTGCAGGGAGCCGCAACTGTCAATGCTATTATACAGGAACCAGGGCAGCCAGCCAATCACTATGTGCCTCCGCAAATGAGAAACAACCAGCAACAAGGATATCGAAATTACAGAGGACAGAGAATAACAACTATAATGCAAACCGCTCGCAGACCGTACCAGCACTGGGAAATCCCAATTTGCCACCACCGCGCTGTCATTTCTGTGGTGAGTTTGGTCACATTAGAAGGTTCTGTAAAGATGCAGCTGAATATGATCAGAGGAAGAAAGAACGTCAAAATCCAATGGCTAATATGGTACAAATTACACCAGTGGAAACACACGTTGCAGTAATTCAGACCCACTCTAATAAACAACTGCAGCTTGCAGCAGAATTATTTGAACCAGATATACGCGAACAACAAATGATGTACAACAAGGCTAGTCAATGGACCACCACAGAACCTTGAGTCTTCCCAGATCCTATTCCGGTAACCCAGACCCCGTTAACCAAAGAAGGAACACAACAACAGGATTCCAATTCAGTAGCAGGCACATCATCAACAACAGGTACATCAGAAGCAGCAGGCACCTCCTCAGCGGCAGACACATCATCTTCAGCAGGCGCATCATCTTCAGAATCTGCGGAAACAATCGAATCACAAAAGGCCTGGGAAATTTTATCTAAAGCATCCATCACTCTTCCTTTGGGCCAATTACTTGCACTAGTACTGGGAGTTCGACAACAATTTCAACAACAGTTTAGTCCTATGCCTCTCTGCATTCCGGCGGCAGCAACAGTATAACCGGAACCCGATTCTACGGTCGATCATTCAGTTCCTTTAATTACGGTATGGTATAAGAATCATAAAATCACACAGGTACTAATTGATGGAGGATCTGGAGTAAACATTGCTACTGCTGCACTATGTAAAAGGTTAGGGTGGACCGAAATCGAACCAGTTCAGTTTTTTGTCAGAATGACCGACCAATCAAGAGTCCATCCCATTGGACTTGTACAAAATGTACCAATCACTTTACAAGGTACAACATTTAAAATGACTTTTGTCATACTAGATTTACCGGAATCCACTCTTGATTACAACCTCCTTTTCGACCGACCTTGGCTGAAGCACGCTAAGGTGATACAGGATTGGTCTGCACAAGAGCTCACTTTCAAGGATAAAAATTGTAAATACATTGTAAAATTAGTTGCTATACAACCTTGCGAGCTGCATGCTAGACCGTATTTGGCAAAATCAGTTCATATGCTAGATGGTTTGTCAGATGATGAAGAAGAAGAGTTTCTGAAAAATAACATTGACTTGATCTCCCTAGGAACTGTTGATCTACAATCTGTTGTAGATAACTGGAACCCTGCAGTTTGTACAATAATGACTGTAACAGAAGAAGATAAGAAGGAAGATACTACGGTTACAGATGACACTCAACTGCAACAACTTTTCAAGCCAGCTAACGATACAGAGAAGCCTCGACAATTTTATGTTCTAGAAGATCAGTTGATCACTTATAATTTAGGCGATGAAAATCATCCGCGTCCTGTGAAGATAAAGCAAAACTTACCAGAAACATTTCAAGCAGGCTTAATCCAGCTACTCCGAGAACTCTCCGACGTCTTTGCATGGGATTACAAAGATATGAAAGGATTGGACCCACGCATCTATCAGCACAGAGTCATGCTGAAGCCGGAGGCCAAACCGAACAAACAACCCAGTTAACTATGCATCACAGGTAAAGGCAGAACTGGATAGGCTACTTAAAGTTGGATTTATTGTACCAATAGAACATGCTGAATGGATCTCACCAATTGTTATCGTCCCGAAAAAGAATAAGCAGTTGCGAATATGTGTAGCCGGAAACTGAACGCAGCCACAGTGCCTGATCCTTTTCCGATCCCTTTTCTTGACACAATGCTTGATAGAGTAGCAGGACATGAAATGTATTCATTTTTAGATGGGTACAGTGGATATAATCAAGTTAGAATGGCTGAACAAGATATACCGAAGACAGCCTTCATTACCAACTGGGGTGTATTTGCTTGTACTGTTATGTGGTTTGGATTAAGGAATGCCCCAAGTACATTCCAAAGGTGTATGCAGGAAATATTTTCTCCTTACCTTACCTCGTTTATGCAAGTATACCTCGATGATTTTTCAATTTTCGGTAAGATGATAGCACACCTGTTCCATTTACGGTGCTGCTTTGAAAAATGCAGAGAATACAGACTTTGTTTAAACCCAAACAAATCCGTGTTTGCGGTTTCATGTGGCAAGCTACTTGGCCACATCGT
This sequence comes from Ceratopteris richardii, assembly GCA_020310875.1. Lineage (NCBI taxonomy): Eukaryota > Viridiplantae > Streptophyta > Polypodiopsida > Polypodiales > Pteridaceae > Ceratopteris > Ceratopteris richardii. The sequence goes on from CM035442.1 coordinate 125,349,703, forward strand.
ATCTGCACAAGGTATACGAGTAGATCCAGACAAGATCACGGCAGTATTAAAAGCTCCGGTGCCCACTACACCGAAGGAAGTTATGCGCTTCATGGGCCAAGTAAGATGGCATGGTCGACACCTACGGTGGCTTGCTCATTTGGCAATACCACTAAACAAGCTAATCACCAAGACTCCTCGACAATTTGAGTGGACCTAGGAATGCTAGATAGCATTTGATCGTTTAAAGAATTTATTAACACAAGTTCCCATCTTACAGCCTCCGGACTGGGATTGCCCATTTCATGTATTTGTTGATGCTTCAGATATAGCAATAGGAAGCGTTTTGATACAACAAACTGATAAGTGGTTCAGACCAGTGTACTATGCAAGTCGAAGATTAGCCCCTGCTGAGAAGAATTACTCTGTAACAGAAAGAGAATGTCTAGGGCTAGTATATTCTGTCAAGAAATTCAGACATTATTTGCTGGGCCGTAAATTTACATTTCATGTAGATCATGCTGCACTTGTCTATCTGGTTCGGCAATAGCATCTAGGTGGTCAATTAGCACGATGGGTTCTGCTTTTACAGGAATTTGACTACGAAGTCATTCATCGGCCAGGCAGTTTACATGCCTTAGCAGATTTCCTCTCCCGCTTAGATTCCGGTGAAGCTCCGGTAGGCATAGATGACACAACCCCGGCTATTTGTCTCTGAACCAACGACTGATGAAATTACAGACCCACCTACACCATCTACATATTATGATCAGCTCCTGACCTTTCTCACTGATGGCTACCTTCCATCTCAGACTTCTACGGTAGTACACAGAAAAATTGCAATCTTTAGCCACCGATTTCGGTTAATTGCTGGAGAATTATACTATGTGGATCATACCGGAATTTTACTTCGATGTATTCCACCACATGAAGTTAACTCAGTTATTACTTTGGCTCACTCAATTCCTTCCGGTGGCCATTTTGCTGCAGACTTAACACACCGGAAAATTATGCAAAGTGGTCTCTGGTGGCCTACTATATACAGAGATGTATCACAGTTTGTCAAACAATGTGATACTTGTCAAAGATCTGGACAGCCCCTGCAACGTCATCTTTTCCCTCTGCAACCCATCTTACCATTGGAACCTTTCAAGAAGTGGGGTCTAGATTTTATCGGTCCGATTACACCTCCAACAGTCTTCAGTAACAATCGTTACATACTGACCTGTACATACTATGCAACCAGATGGGCAGAAGCCTGGGCTTTACGGTCTGCTACAGCTATTGCGGTAGCAAAGTGTCTGCTAACCGATGTCTTTCCATGTTTGGTTTACCACTAGAACTTGTTTCAGATCAAGGCACTCATTTTGTCAACAATTTAATGAAGGCACTTACACAGTCGTTCCAGGTCACACATAAGTTTAGTTCTCCTTATTATCCTCGTGCAAATGGCCTGGCTGAGAGTACAAACAAATCTCTGCTGAATATGCTCCAAAAACTCATTTTAGAAGCACCAGAAAGATGGGATCAATTGCTACCTGCAGTGTTATGGGCATATCGGACTACATACAAGGTAACAACCGGATTAACACCTTTCAAACTAGCTTATGGATTATAAGTAATAGCACTAATGGAAATAGTTATACCAAATTTACGAATAGCAATCGCTCAGAAACTGCTACCGGAAGACTCACTGTCATTCCGGTTGGATACACTCAGAGGAGTAGACGAGTATCGCTGGCAAAGTTTTTTAACCATGCAGGAAGTACAACTAAGACATGCTCGGATGCAGGATTGACACTTGAAAACTCCAGTTTTTACGGTGGGACAACTTGTACTTTTTTATAATGCCAAGTCGAATCGGTCTGTTGGTAAATTCAAATTACGGTGGTATGGCCCTTACCAGATTTTAGAACAAGTGGGCCCAGCAACTTTTCGGTTGACTACGTTGACCGAAAACCCTCTTCCGAAGGTCATCAACGGCACGAAGCTGAGGCCATACCAACACGCTTCTAACTCGCACTGAAACGTTTTTCGGTGGGCCACGTCGTTTGGTGCTCGCTTTTTCTTCCTTTTCTTTTCCTTTCTTTTATTTTTGCGTACTTAATAATTTAAGTCTGTAAATATCTGCGTCTTGATGAATAATTATGTCATTAGCCGCCCTGCCCTTTCCAGCTGCTAACTCACATCAAAGTTAAATAATTATCATTTCAACACTGCATGATGATTAATCATCCCTCATTACACTCCACCGTGACGCATCTATTTAAACTTTTCTGTTTCGCCGAAAATCACTATTGTGTTTGCGTGCTTGTATACTTGAGAAATCCCTATGTGCCTGTGTCTTGAGCCTATTATCTGTGTTGCGCCATGGAAGCTTTGGATAATTATGCCACTTTCCGTGATGGACTCCCTGCTGACGTAGGAGAGTTCTTGCGCAACCGTGGGCTTGCAAATTTTGCTGAATTGCCGTGGCATTCAGTTGAAGCCCACCCCTTCTTTGCACAGATCATATCCGCCATCGCTCAATCACCAGCCAACGAGCGAAGATGGGCTATCACTTCCTTACCCGCCCGAACCGTAATCACCTTCCAAACCTTTGTTGAGTCGTATCGACTCCCTTCACAAGGCCGAGAAAATGGCCCGAATTCGCCATTAGCCACCATGAACCATTTATTCCCTAGATACTCCTCTAACGAATATGCCATTCTCTGCGGACCGGAACCCGAGAGAACTGCACTCCAATTCTTGGTAGCAATCCTTAATCTACAGAAGCGCACTTACGGCATATCCCGCCCATTCTACTCAGCCATAGACTTAGCATCCCGAGAACTAGTAAACTTCGCTACATATTTCTTCCAACATATCCACAAAGAGTGCATAGCTATAATCAAACAAGTAAACAAGGGTAGTACACCTAGATCTAGATTGCCCCATATCTTGTCATTTCTCTTTCCGGCAATCCTTGCAGCCCAACCACCACCCCGGGGGCCCATTCTGAGACATGAGGAGTCGATACAACTGCTAGAAGACAATGAAGAAGAAGATGAAGAGGAACTCAACCAGCTTTTCCGTAGAAAAAGGATCAGAATTAGCTCGTCTGAGAGTGAAGCACAGAAGTCAGTCGAAGAAGATAAAGAAGAAGATAAAGAAGAAGAAAAGCAAGAAGAAGACACATTCCACGACACCGCCACCTCCATGCAGAATGAATCCTCTACGCAATCTTCCCAGGGGCAACAACAAGAAACGCGTACTGAAGCTGAAACAACATCGCTCGCAGAAACATCAAATCAGCAGTCTGAAGAAGAACAACAAACAGGGGAAGAACAAGCTGCTAAAGACGCATTGGACAGACTACTTAAGGTAGTGGAATCCACATTTGCGGAACAACAACAACAAAACATAAATCAGGTAACAACTCAAACCGTAGCTCCCACTCCCCCACCGGAACCACCCATCATTCCCATCCAGCCCATTCACCCTGCCGAAACCGCCGAATCCTCATCCTCCTCCCTCAACTACTCTCCACCAAACTCCCAACAGCTCCTCAACGCATCCACTTCCCAACCACAACCCCAGCTACCCCTTCCTTCCCTTCCAATACTGTCCGAACTGGCCAATATGGGCCAAGTTCTTATCAATTTATCTCAGCAACTGCCCATCCACATGAAAGCCACCACAGACAGTATCCGCAACGAGCTACAACATAAAGTTGACATGCTAGAAGCTGACATCAGCCCCCTACAAGAAGAATTACTAATTGCCAAAGCCAAAAACCAATCCCTGCAAGATCAATTGAAGGAACTACAGGCAAAACTCACCGATCAGGAAATGTTGATCAATCAGAGAGATACAGCACTGGCAGAGCTCACCGAAAAAGACAAGATATTAACCGAAACACAGGCACAAGTTAGTCAATTAAAGCTAGACCTGCAGGATAAGGAGGACGCCAGAGTTGCATTAGGAAATTTGCTGGAAGAAACAAGACAAACCCTGGACGAAGTGGTACAAAAAGGACAAGAGCAGCACGAGCTGGCGATGAGAACCACTGAGGAACTCCAAAGGTTTAAGTTAGATTTCGATCAGGTAAACAACATTTTACGGCAAAAGCTAACACAAGAAGCTCAGACAGAAAAGCTGATAACAGATCTAAAAAGAGAACGCGACGCCTACTCCAGAACTATACAATACCAAAACCAGGAGATTGAACGAAGAGAAAATCAGCTTGAAAATCAAAAGGATAGAGTAATCAATATGCAGAAAAAACTGGAAGAAATGAAGGTCTCAAGAGATGCAGCCTTGTCCAACGAGTTCTACCTACAGGAGGCCTTTTTGCAAACACAGGCCAAGATTTTGCTCACCGAAGCTATAGCCCTAAGCTCTGTTAGAATAGATGCACAGCTAGTAGAGCCGGAAACTCTAAAACAGATATTAGAAACTCTCAAGAAAAAAATAGCCCGTACTTTTCGATTAGCTAGGAATATGTATTTAGAAGGAATAATAGACGAACAGTAATTTTGTAAAAACTTGCGGGTTCAAGTCCACCGGGCGTGCCAGTGTTAGTCGACCGTCGGATTGGGACAGATGTAACGGAAATCGTGGCAGAACACGCGTGAAAGGTGGTTACGCACCTATTTGTACTTTCTATATAAAGCAATGAAAAGAAGTGCTCCAGAGTGCGGGGAATTTTGGCCTAATTCTCGTGTTATCACCAGACCGTTCGTCTGGTTATCTGTCTGAATGTTGCGGCAGTGTGTGTTGTTTAGTTTCTGATTACTCTGGGTCGTTGTGTGTAGTTGTGTTATTCTTTCTTGAGTGAGTTTGTGCAGTGAACCTTAAGTATTGCTGTAGTGTGTCTGGTCTAAACTCTACTTATTCTGTTGTGTTCTGTGTTGTTATCTGTTAATCTCGGTTACACGGTGAATTTAGTCCATTCAGTAAGACGTTGGACCGTTGTCTGAAGATTACTGTGGATTGTTGTGATGAATTATCCTATTAGATGTACGAAGTAGTGCTCCTCTCCTTGTTGAACTGCTAAGTACTGATAAGTCTATGTGAACGTGGTACTCTTTCCCTAAGAACGTTGCGCAGAAGTAGTGCTGTTCTCGATCTGCACTTGTATGGTGAGAATTACCTATAGTTAAGGGTAATTCCAGTGTGTGTTAGTCTTTATACTGTAAGTTGAATCCGCAGGTACTTTCTGTGATCCGGTTACTTGACTGTGAGTGCTGTCTTGGTGAAGGTTAGACTACTGCACCGTTGCAATAGCATATTAGTCTGAAGTAATTCGGTATCCAGGTATAGAGCAATTGGTACAGTATAGTTGATGCTGGTAGCTGAGCTAAGACTGTATCGGCACTGTCTAAGGACAGTAGATATCAGTTATTTTGGGAACTAAGTATAGGGCCTCTGTCTAACAGACCCCTACCACTCCCAAGAACCCCAAGAGTCGGTCAAACGCCCTTCTGATAGTTAGAACGAAGCGTTTAACATTTAACATTTAACATATGGTTTGAAGTAAGCTTTACATTCTTGATATGAAAATATACATGCCTACTTGGGTGCACATGGTTTTGAGAATAGTCCAACTGAGGCATCTTATATGTTAAGTGTGTAGATGATGTACTTCTAATCATTATTGTATATGTTGATGACATGTTGATCATTGGTCCTAATGAGAAGCATCTTGCTGAATTTAAGGATGATTTGCATGCCTCTTTTTCCATGTCGAGTTTAGGATATTTGCATCATTATTTGGGCATTCAATTTATGCAAGTTGATGGGGAAATAGATTTGTGTCAAACAAAATATGTTAACACATTATTGCAACTTTTTGGCCTCCACGATTGGAAACCTATTGCCACTCCCATGGAAACATGTTTTTTTGAGTCTTCTTGATGCTAGAGATGCGTTTGGTGTTGTTCTCCATCAACAGGTTGTTGGAAGCTTGATTTACTTATGCATAACATGGCTTGATATTCATTTTTCTGTCTTTAAGGTGAGCAGGTTTATGCATTTTCTAGATGTAAATAATTGGCAAGTGGTTATGTGCATCCTTCACTACTTTCTTGGTACTTGGCTACATGGATTGTGTTATCCCAAGGGGGATCATTACCACAATATCTACATGCTTTTTTTGACTCAAAATGGGCTCGTTGCTATGACACTCATGTATCCACCTGTTGCTTTTTGCTTCATGCTTGGTAGCTCATGCATATCTTGGTTGAACAAGAAGCACCCTATTGTGGTCACTTCTACTTGTGAGGCTAAGTATAGGGAAGCTTTCATAGTGATTGTTGAGTGTGTGTGCCTCAGATGCCTTTTGGTTGATTTGGGTGTTGGTCAGCCTTTTGCCACCACCATCTTCACTGATAGTCAGAGTGCATTGGTAGTGCAAGGAACCTTGTGTTCCATGCTTGCACAAAACACACTGAGGTGCATTATCATTATGTCAGGGAGAGGTTCTTTGCTTGAGATATTAGTTTGGTTTATGTGCTTACAAAGGATAATGTTGTAGATCTTTTCACAAAGGCTCTACCTAGGGAGAAGTTTGAAGCTTTTTGCAAAGCTTGGGGCTTACTTCCTTTTGTGAATTGATCTCTTTCCACATAGCTTGGTACTTCCTTATACTATGAGGATATTTTTTTCCCTCTTTAGGAGGTTTTATTCACGTGGCTTGTATATATGCTTTAAACCCTAAAACATTCAATATTGTGTTGTGATCCAAGCTTCTTCTTCTTCCTTGTGCTGTTTATGTGCTTCTACAAACCTCAAACTCCAACAAAACATTGGAAGATTAGTATGATAGTTTCTCTTGGTTATGGAATTCGATTTCTAAGTGATAGTAAAGAAAGATTATACACATGCATACAAATCACATGTCTACTTTAAGAACAAGTGAAAACTATTCTCCATATCCTTTGAATCTACAATAAGAAGATAGCACCATGATAAGAACTCGATTGATTTAATATTTCTAACAATTTTGTCTTGTTTGGTCTCTTCCTCTTAGTTGGTAATTTGCATGTATGTCTTTGTAAGCACAACAAATGATTATTGGAAAGCTTCAATAACCACTTGCTTGACGAATAAATCATGATGTGCTGAGAAGATAATTGCAGGATGAATATGCCACCATATGGCATCGAGACAGAACTTGCATCTCTTATCAATATGGTCTAGTTCTTTCCAAATTTCATGTAGTTGGGCTGAACTACTAGCTACCTTTAACGACCATGTCATGACATAGCTTCATCTAGTGTACTGATTCCTTAACGGAGATAACTGACTATAGCCAAACAAGTTGGCCCAATGGTTTAGTCTTAGTCCATGTGTAGTCATCAGTCCATGTGTAGTCATCATCTATGTTGGAGCAACTATTTGGTGGTTCCCTTACATGAATATGTGAGTACCAAAGTAAGATATACATGTTTTCTTTCCTCACATACAAGGTTTCACTCTTATGAATAGGTTTGGAATAATTGTGTGTCATGCAATGCCATGTAATAAGACCCTATATTTGATGCATACTTGAAATGCAATGAATCTTAATGGTGCAAGAGACATAGTTTTGCATTAAGCACATGATTATTGCACGAAGAGGGTTCTTGGTAAATCAACTTTTTATGTCTTATTTCGTATAATATAAATTTGAATCAGTGTGTGGCTATTGTTATTTTTGAATATATAAAAGAAAGAACATATATGTACATATATACAGTGGGTGTGTGCTCATTCAAAACATATGCATACATTTTGAGAGTGTTAGATGTACATTATCATAATAATCTACAAAGAAATGCTTTTGACTATTGTGCATGCTCCTTGCAAGTCTAAATATTCACTTGCTAAAACCTTCAAATCAAGACTCTAAAAGGAGCTTGAATGATTGTGTGTGCAACTCACCTTCCATCCTTCATATCCTCTTGCACCCAAAATATTAATGATTTGGAATGCTCTAGTGTGGACATGTGGCCATAATGCACATGAATTCCCATTACCCCTTAGGTACCTTAGGATATCGCCCAAGCTAGGGCCCTTGGATCTTAGCCCTTGTCCCACACACACATATAGAGGTCTCTGTAAACCAATGTCTAACACTCTCTTCCCCTTCAAAAGATCATTGCCATCAATGATCAATGTTGGAAAGTACTTGCGAACTAGAGGTTTTGATTCCCATGTAGAATTTGTAAGTGGTAATCGTCTCCAAGCTACTAGATACTCGTGGATGACACAATTTCTAAACCATTTCTGTCTTCTATCTAGTATCCTATCTGGAAGTGATTTGTGTTATCACTTTCTTGCAAAGAAAAAATATAATCTATTAATTATCCTCCCTAGAAATATACTTTCTAAGTTTACTAACATGAAACATTGGATGGAATCTATAATCTAGAGGAAACTCTAATCAGTATGCAACATCAATATGCTTCTTAACTATCTTTCAAGGTCCACAAAACATTGGTGAAAGCTTAGTGCACTTCCTTGTGGAAGTTGGTCTTGGTGTACTTGAAGAAAAAATCTATTTCCTTCTTCAAACATTCTAGTAGATCTCTGCCTATCATCATATTCTTTTGCCCTATCAATTGCTTGCTACATCTTGGGTTTAGCTTTTTCTAAATTTTCTTGGAGATTTGCCATGAACTCTGAAGCATTAAGACATTTCTTTGGCATTCCTATAGTACTAGGAGGAGAAGGATTCATGCCAAAAGGAGACATTCCAATCATTATGAGGTCTATTATTATAAGCAAACTCTACTAATGGAAAATAACTATCCCAATCCATCTGCCTCTTGGACACATATGCCCTCAACATGTCCTCTAGAATCTAATTGACCCTCTTGGTCTAACCATCTGTCTATGGCTGATCACCACTACTCATTTTCATTGACACTTTTAGCTTCCAAAGACAAATTTTGAGAAGTGTCCAGTGAATCTAACATCCCTATCTAAAACTACGGATGTTAGTAACCCATGCAATATGAAGACATGCTAGTTAAATAGCTTGCTACCTATGGAGCTTCTACCATCTCTTATGTGGTATGAAATGAGCTATCTTGCTCAATTTGTCTACCACTACATGAATAGCATCCTACTTCCTTTGTGTTCGTGGTAGCCCACTATGAAATCCATGGATACACTATCCCAATTGTGCTCTAGAATCTATAAAGGGTGTAAAAGACCTAGTGTCTTAATCCTTAGTGCCTTGTTGACCTGACACATAAAGCATTGTTGGATATATGTGTGGATATCTCTGGCTAATCTAGGCCACCAAAATGTTCTTCTTACTAGCTGAATGGTCTTGTCAATACTAGGATGCCCTGCACAAGGAACATCGTGGTTATCATACATGAATTTTCTTTTCAAATCTCAAAATTTGGTATGCAAACATTTCCTTTTATTTAACTATTCCATTCTCCATTGAGAAATTGGATTACAAGCTTGACTTGTTTGCTCTAGTAGGGGAAGAAGTTTGCTTTATTAGGAGAAGAAGCAAATGGGACTTCCCTATCTCCTATGATATATTCATCACCAATGGCTCTCATGATCCACAATAAATGTGGATCTTGCACCTATGTGCTAGATGAATGCTCACTTCATTCTCAATAATCCAATCTTACCCTAGGATCAGATTTTCAATTAGGTCTTCGTCCTTGCATACCAAAACTCTTTGCTCCATAGTGGAATTTCCTAGGTGAAGGGATATTAGGGCTCTCCAACACATTCTATAACTTGTCCTCCAATGTCTATCATGCATGCTTTAGTGGGACTTATGGTTGTTTGAAGATGTGTGATTAACTTCCTTTGTATGCAGCTTAGGGCCACTCCTGAGTCAACCAGAGCATCTATCAATTGGTCCTCTTTGGTTCCAATTCCTAGGTTTGAGTATGGTTGGGAGATGCTGATGTTCTCATTATTTCCCTTATTGACTTGGTAGTTAGCCATAGGTATAGGTTCTTCTCCCCGTAGATATCGTTCATCCCTTTGTCTTATCCACTCCTTTCATCTCTTGATACACTCTAAGGCTTCTTGGCGTGCTTCTTCTCAAATCCTATCCTCTTTCTTCTTTTGATTTTGTGCTCTTATGAGTCATGCTAACATCTGATCTATTAATGGCTGCATATATTGTTTTACTCGACATCCACTGATGTAGTTAGGAAGTATATCTCCATCTAATGTGGCTAGATTGACTGCTCCACTTGTTGAGATTCAATTGATCAGCAATGGTCCGTATCCACGTTGTTGCACTTTCTTGGTGTGTTGTTTCAATGTATATACAAGGACTAAGTCTCCTTCCTTTAGGCCTTTGTCTTTGATGTGTGCATCATAATATGCCTTCTCCCTTTGTTTAGCCGCATAAATTCCCGTGATTGCATGGCTATCTTGTAAGCCACATGGCGTAGTAGTTCCAATGGCTATCTTGTAAGCCACATGAAAGGTCTAAATTGCATGATGCAATTGTTTGTCCCAATCTGACCTTCCATTGTTGACTATTTTTGTCAACATGATATATAACACTTTATTGGAACTCTCTGCTTGACCATTGGCTTGTGGGTGATATGGAGCTGATTTTTTATGAATCACTATGAATTCATTCATCAAGGACTCTATTACCTCGTTAATGAAGTGCATTCCTCTATCACTTACGATCTCCATAGGTAGTCCAAAGCGAGTAAAGATGTTCTCAAAGAGGAAATTTGTCATGGTTTGAGCATCGTTCTTTCTTGTTGCTTTTGCTTCTACCCATTTGGTTAGATAATCTATATGCCACTATTATGTACTCCACGTGTGATCCTTTGGCTGGTGGATTAATAGGTCCTATGGAAAAGGTCCTCGCACAAACCATGTGTCTGAGAGGCATATCATCTCTTCTAATAGGATATTTGGCTCTTTGGCTCACCTCACAACTCCGTGCATAAGTGTCTGCATCCATATGTAGAGTTGGCCACCACAAGCCTGCAAAGAGAATCATTTTTATAGTTCTTTCGGCTAAAAAATATCCTCCTGCTATGCTTGCATGTGCCATTTCTAATATAGGTAAGTACTCTCCTTCATGCACACATAGTCATAGCTGATTGTCCTTCCCTCTTTTGAATAGTTGCCTTCCCAATATTATGTAGTCCTTGCTCATTTCCTCTAGGGATCCCTTTCTAGCTAGACTTTCTCCTTCCTCATGCTCACGTGTTTTTAAGAACTTCACAAATGCCCTACTCTAGTCTGGTGCTATGGTAGACAATTGTAATGATGTGTGGTCTTCTGGAGTATTTTCTTGGCAATCTGAGAAATTGCTAATATACTCATGAACATCCTTGGGCATGTCGGTCCAATAAACTCCCAATCGTTTTAATTCCCTTAGTGTTCCATGAGTTCCTTTATGCATTCTCCATCGATTTACGTAAGCTTGCTCCATTAAGGTCTTTTGCTCAACTTCTTCTACACAGCTTAACAATACACCATTGGGTTCTTTAAAATACACACTTCCTGCCACAATGTGCAAGTTACGCGATTGTAGAAATCTTTTCCTAGAATTCTTGTTGATTTGATGTTGTGGTCCATGAGTGAGTATTGGAATTAACTTCTCAGCCCACTTAGGACATACTTCCAAGTTGAACAAATAAGTATCAGGTAGGTCATCCGCTACTCCGTTAGGTGATTCTCCATGTGTTAACCTAGATAGATGATTGGCTCTCATGTGGGTATTTCCTTTTTTGACCACTACTTCAAAGTCTAACTCCATCAGCAACAAAAACCATCTTACTAGTCTTCCTGTGTTACAGGGCTTATTGACTAGGTACAATAAAGCTTGATGGTCGATGAAGAACTTGAACTTGTTGGCTAGAAGGTAGTGTCTAAATTTCTTGACTACATACACCATTCCTAAACCTTCTCGTTTCGTAGTCGTATAGTTTCTTTCTGCTTGATTTAGTTGTCTGCTTGCATAAGCAATAGGGTGGTTTAATGTTCCTTCATCTACAGGTTGAGCTAGGATGCATCCTATTGCGTAGTTGGAGACATCTACATGGATATGGAATGGTTTATTCCAGTTGGGTATCTTCAAAATTGGTGTTGTACTTAGTCATCTTCATACTCTTCCTTAGGAATTCCTTAAATACGTGACACATCAACCTTTGGAAAGTAGTAGGGGTGTTTGTGAGTCCAAATGGCATCACTCTAAAAGCATAGACTCCCCATTCAGTAGCGAATGTTGTCTTATGTTGGTCCTCTGTAGCAATAGCCACTTGGTTGTACCCCGAGAACCCATCTAGGAAGCTATAGACTTCCTTCCCTGCAACTCTTTCCAAGAGATGGTCAATGATAGGTAATGGGTAGCTATCATGGATTGTGGTTACGTTTACTTTCTTTAGGTTAATACACACTCTTAATTTCCCATTTTTCTTGGGTACAACCACTAATGGTGACACCCATTCTGTGTGCTCTATCTCGTAAATGAATCCGGCTGCTAATAGCTTGTTTATCTCCTCCTTAATTTTTGTTGAATAGACATCATTATAAGTGTAAGGGCATTGTTTCGATGGTTTTGCATTAGGTGTCATTGGGATTCGATGAGAACAAATGGATGGATCTACACTGTTTGTTGTTACCCTTTGGAGTTGTCCTCTCCAATCATTATAGCATAAAAGATCAACTACACATATTTAAATTGTCAATCCGGGAAGTATATAAAGACCACAACCCCTTCTAGTTAAGGGAATCCAAGAATAAGGGTTAAGATAACTGTTTTTCTGAGAAATTATGAAGAAAGAGAGAAATATCTAGGGTTTTGATTATCTTGAGTTCTACAACAACATTTTTAATGATCTTTGTGCCTAAAGTATGCCATTTCCACAATAGAATACAATTATGAAGTCAAATTTCAAAAACAGTACCTGTATCACACAGACGAGACAGTCATGATTCTGTGAAAACTGAGAATTTCCATTTCCAGCTTTGTTCTTCTGCACTTTCTTACTCAATACACTAAGAATCACCTCTCTTCATACATCTAACTCAGAAATACACAACTAAAGCTCACAAATTCCATGGATGACACAAAGAATAGACTCAATAAATCAAAAGAAAGTACATAAAAGGGAAAAACATGATTTTCTACAAGAGAGCTCTTCTCATTACTTGGATAGCAACAATAATACAACCAACCCTCTCAAAATAGAGGAAATTATCCTTTATACATTTTCAAGTGTCCTTTTTCACACTTGAATTTTGGTCCTTTTCCCTTCTAATCTAAAAATATGCTATCAAAGAGCTTCCAAAAATTCTAGAAAAAAAATATATGATTCTAATTTACATGAGGAAGACTCTTCCTCATTTTTACATCATTTGCATAAATATTTCTACAAGTTTTTGACATTTTACAAATAATTTCCCTTCAAAAAATGCTTCTTCTAACATTCTTCCCCTCCTAGACTTTTTGGCTCCTGACAAAAAATAATCTTGCAGACAAATAGTGAGAGCTTCCTTCATTTCTTTTTTCTTTGATAAACTTGTGACAATAGATCATGACTTCTTCTTTCTATAATATTCAAGTTATTCACCATTTCAAATAGAGCTTTTCTCCATTGTACAACTGTCTCTGGTTTGTCTATCACATCTTTCTTCAGGTATTTTGTATATGCAACTTCATATGCAATAAGTCTGGATTTTGTAACTACTGATAGATTTCCAAAAATTTCTGACTCTCTTTCAAAAAATCCATAATCAAAGGCATCTTCAAAAATTTGGAGATAATGGCTACCCAAAAATACTATTCTGCTATAATATGCCATTAAGCAAATTATGTATGGAGTTTCATTGAGATAAAAGAGTAAGGCATCAGTCGGTGAATTAAATCCAATATAGTTGAGGGTTCTGACATCTGTATCTGTAAATGTTTCTATACATGCTACTATGAGTCACATTACTCTGATTAACAAAATACAAGCTGGATCATTTACATCTTTATATGTAGATATAACAGACTCTACTGTGTCAACCATATATTTCTTTGTTGGCCATGTTCCTGCTTTAGGTCCTGCTACCTTTGGAAAATTCAGCCATTTTGTTGGAATCTGCCTTGCATTTCTTCTTTCCCAAAACACTCTCCATTCCCTTCTCCTCGCTACTGGACAATAGGCTGGATTGATCTTTAGCTGAATAGGTGCCTCTTTCAAGATTTTCCTGCACTTCTTGTTGGCATCTAACCACCTATTCCTCCATTTAGGATTAGCCTTTTCAAACAATTCCTTAGTGACATAAATGTCCTCTTCATATTGCAAATATCTATTGGATGGTAATCCTACCCTGGCAATCTGATAATTTTTAATACTCTCCATTATCATACAAAATGGTATACCTAGACCATCTGCTGCCCAATGGTGTTGGTCTGGGTTTATTCCTTTGTTGATAGCAAATTTCACAATATGTTCTTCATATTCATTATGCATTTTTCTGATAAATTCCATTCTCGATTCTCTGTCAGTTAGAAGCCTTTGAACAAACTCATCTGAATATTCTTCCAAAACTTTGTCCTCTGTTTCATCAATATTTTGAATTCTATTATCTTGAACCCCCTCATATTCCTCTGCTTGTGTGGTCACTGCCTGTTCTTCAACCTGTTTTTGTGAATTTTCCAAACTTTTATGTAGATCCTCCACCATCAACATCAATCCTCGGTTCTGAGATAGCAATAATTCTTTTTCTGATTTCCATTCATTTCTTTCTTTTTCCATATTTACTCCTTTCTTCTGTCATATCTAGATGTAATTTTTTTGTATCCTCTCATTGCACTTGCAGCATGTATACTAGCTTGCTTTTCCAATTCCTTGGCTTCCTTCAATTTTGCTTGTAGCCTTAGAATTTCTTTATTCAATTCCTCCCTCTCATCCTGTGTTACTTGTAAAATTTTACTCTCTTCTTTTATTTGGCCTTCTTCCATCAATAATCTGTTTATATCTTCATTTGCTTGGACCATGATTTGATATGAGCTTTGAAGAGTTCTGAATCTTCCTTCCATTTTCTTCAGCTCCATCTCTACTTTGCTGCTATGCTCTATCTACTTTGCACATTTGTCTTCAAGAAATTGAATTTTGTTTTGTTGTTGAACCTCCGGTGCTTCTAATGAGATTCTTCTTTTAGTCAAATCTTCATTTCTTCCCTGAATCACCCTCAGTTGTTCCTCTAACTGTTCCTTTTCTTTCTTTTGCTCAGTAATGATTCTACTGCCTTTCACAAACTCTAATTCAGCCACCATTCCTGATATAATCATGTTTCTACTAGATGGTCTGAATTGCTCTATATTGCTCATGATAATTTTACAAGCAGACCTAATATCCTTGGGTATCCTTTCTAATCCTGCTTCTAGCTCCACTTGCTTCACTTCTATCTGCTTTTCTTCTTTGCAATCATTTTCTTCTTCATCTTTTCCCTCATATTCTATGACCTGATTCTCCTTCTCTTCACAACCCTTTTCTTCTTTCATTTCTTTTGCCTTCTTTTCCTCAATTTCCTATTTTTTTCCTTGGGTATCTAGTCTTTCCTCTTCCTGTACTTTGTTATCCTGAGTTGAGGTTGGTTCATTCTCCACTAAGTTCTGTATCTGATCATTCATTTGCTGCTCCTTTTGTCCCTCCTCTT
Source organism: Ceratopteris richardii (assembly GCA_020310875.1). Lineage (NCBI taxonomy): Eukaryota > Viridiplantae > Streptophyta > Polypodiopsida > Polypodiales > Pteridaceae > Ceratopteris > Ceratopteris richardii. Next base: position 125,365,312 of record CM035442.1, read on the forward strand.
GCTCATCTATATCCATAAGATCTAATTCTTCTTCCTTTTCCTAATCTTCTGTAGTTGTGAACTCTTCATTATGATTTAGATAATGAAGTATCTCTTCTATACTTTGATTTATTTATTTTTCTGTATTCCCTTCTTTAACCTCTTTGAAATCCACTTTTTCCAATGCTTCCTCTGTTTCCTCAATCTGATCTTTATCTTCTTTATTGTGCACTGAGCCGCTGTTAAAATGCTCTTTTACAGTACAGGCATTTAAAGATCTATCTCGGGTTCTTGGGAGTGGTAGGGGTCTGATAAATCAGAGGCCCTGTAACTTGATTTTCCCAGTTAATTATTCCAAGTTGCAATACGGTAACACTCACAACTCTGCTTATCATGAATCACTAACGCAGAATTCTATTTACTTCTTTCACTGACTGACTGTCTTACTCAAATTAATACCCGTCACCGTACGTAACGTAGAAGTTATTCTCTTCCGTTATACAGACTTATTATCACACTTAATCTTATGGTGTTAATCACAAATTAATGTAATTAAACAAGAACCAGAACGATAATACTCAAAATTGAAGAAACTTTGCTACGGCAACTCCACAACCGCAATCGCCCAGACAGACAGTCTGGCGATACTCTACGTCGTCACCGGAGTGTCCTTTCATTAGTTGATAAAGTGATACAACTCTTCGTAGCGACCTTTCGGTTCGTGCGGAATACGAAAAATAGGAATTACAATGTAAGAAATTACAATATGCCATCCGATGGCTTACACTGGCACGCACAGTGGGACTTGAACCCGCAGGTATACAAAATCTATGGCTCATCTACTATACCCTGGATATACATTGTGCGAGCTAATTTAAATGTTCTGGCAATTTTCTGTTTCAGCGAGTCCAACATCTTTTTGAGGATCTCTGGTTCTATGAGCTGAGCATCAGTTCTAACTGAACTTCTTGCAATTACTTGAATCATCAAAATTTCTGCCTGTGTTTGCAGAAAGGCCTCTTGCAGATAGAAATCATTTGCCAAAGCCGCATCCCGACTCAATCTCATATCGGCAATCTGTTGATCTACATGGGATAAACGCTCTGCTTGAGCTCCGAGCTGCTTTTCTCTTCTCTCCAGTTCGTGTGATTGATACTATATGGTCTGGTAATAAGCATCCCGTTCTCTTCGAATTCCTGCAACCTCTTTCTGGAGTTGAGCGGTTAACATCATCTACGTTTTAAGAGCAGAATTCCCTTCAAACAGATTGGCATTTGCGAACTGGAGCTCTGTATTAGTTTGCTTTGCTAAATTTGCCATTTCCTGTCCTTTTTGCATGGCTTCATCCAACTGTACTCGTGTTTCTTTTAATAAGTTTCCAAGTGCTATACGGGCATCTTCCTTATCTTGGACTAGCTGTTTCAGCTGGATAATTTCTGCATTAGCAGCACTTAATAAATCATCTTTGGTTTGTATTTCAACTAAGGCAGCATCTCTCTGGCTGATCAATAATTCCTGTTCAGCAAGTCGATCCTAGAGCTGTTGAATCTGTTGGTGTAGAGCATGATTTTCTACTTTTACTGCAGCTGCCTCTTCCTGGAGTGGAGTAATATCTGCTTCAAGGACATCAACTTTGTGTTGTAATTCATGTCGGATAGTGTCAGTAATCACCCTGAGTTGCATTGGAAGCTGCTAAGAAAACTGAATGAGCATACGACCCATTGATTCTTGTTGGGGGATTCTTTGACAAGAAGGAGTTTGAGGGTTTGTAGGAGAAAATGAAAAGACCAAAAGAGAAAATACACCTTGGAAGTTTCTGCCGTTTGATTACAGTAAGAAAAGTACAATGTTTGAAATACAAGATACACCAATACCTCTGTGCACAATCCCACAGAGTGCCCAATTACAAAATATCCAATATCCCAATGTCCTCTTGCTGCCGACCTCCTCTGCAACAAACCTCCACCTGCTTCAAGCTTCTCCTTGTGCACACCTTGCACCAAGCTTCCACAAAGGGGGAGGAGTGAATACCTGCTGTCGGCAAGCGTACACTGCCAAAGGACCTTGAGATACTTGGGGGAACTATATCTTAGCACTTCTCTGCACCAAAATCCCTGGTCACTCTCTATGCACCTTGCACTTCTACTTCTGTGCGACGTACTCTGGTGACCCTTGCACTTCTCTCTCTTGCTCCACTTAGCCTATGCTCTTCTTGCTTACTCCAACCTTGGTCCAAGAATGGTTCTTCCTTGATTTGAGTGTGTCGATCACGTACGCTCCTAACTGCAAGTGAATCTTGGTGCTCACTTTGATGTTCCAAGATTGCTCTCACAAGTGGCAGCCAACTACTCACTGTTTTGTCCTGTAGTGACTTTAGTCTAAAACCAAAAATTTTAATGGGGGGCCATTCTTTCACCTGTGCGTACACTTTTGCCGCTTCACATGCCTTCACATTTCTTTTTAATTCTTCACTTTTGCACATAAGGGGGGTTCACCTGAACCTTCCAAAACACTTTAAAACACACTTTGAACTTGGGGCAATTAGAGAAAATACCTCTGCAACCTGCAACCCACTTTCTCCGATTTACCCTTTGTGGACAATTACTTATGCACCACCTGTGCACTTTGACACTTGCACTTTGACTTTGCACCTATTGACTTTGACCTTTGACCTTGTAGACTTTGACCAGTTGACTTTGACCGTTGACTTTGACTGCAGTTGACTTTGACCAACATGACTTTTATGGGCTCAACAATTCTAATTCGGTAAACATAGGGATTGGAGGAATGGGCTGGGATGAAGAGGCTGTCAAGAGATGAGTGGAATCCGGTGGAGAGTAATTGGGTGAGGAGGATGAAGCAGCAGGTTCTTCAGGAACAAAGGGTGGAACAGGGACAATGGGCTCAATCGGAGGCATGGGTGGAGGAATGGGAAGAAGAGTGTTGGATACTGACGCGGTTCCGGTCGATTGCTGCTTATGTGCTTCAGTACTGGCAATGAGAGTATCCACAGCCGTAATCACTTCCTCGAAGATTTCTGCAACAAGGACTTGCACGTCTTCTTTAGACTGTTGCTGAGACTCTTCTCGAGAAGAAACTGCATCAGAGTTGGTGTTAGAAACACTTTGTTGCTGCTTATCCATAGAGGATTGACCAGAAGATTCCACATGTATAGAAGTGGCCGTGTCGTGGAATGTCTCTTCCTCATGTCCGGCGGTGGAGCCTTGAACCTGACTCTCAGATGGGCTTATCCGTCTGCGTTTTCGATGGAGGAGCTAGAAAAGGTCTTCATCTTTGTCTTCTGTATCTTCGAGGACTTGGACAGATTCCTCAGGGAACAAAATTGGAGCATTTGGTGGCGGTTGCGCTGCTTGGAGGGCCGGAAACAGAAAAGTAAGAATGTGCGGAAGGCGAGAATGCGGAAGGTCTCCCTTGTTATTATGCTTAATAACCTTCACGCACTCATGGTGAATGCACCGGAAATAAAATGAAGAAAAATTAACAGGCTCCCGAGAAGCCATGTCAATCATCGAATAGAACGGCCGTGAAATTCCGTAAGTGCGTTTCTGGAAATTCAAGATGGCCACTAAGAATTGTAGGGCGGTCCGTTCAGGATCTGGACGATAGAGAATGGCGTACTCATTCGAGGAGTACCTTGGGAATAATTCTATCATAGTGGCTACCAGAAGAAGAGGACCGTTCTCCTGTCCTACCAGAGAGAGTCGGAACGCTGCAGCGAAGGACTCTAAGGTGATGACTACTCGAGATGGTAAACATGTAATCGGCCATCGCTGCTCCGTAGCAGGTGTAGCAGCGATGGCAGCAATAATCTGGGCGTAAAACGGGTGACATTCCACTGAATGCCAAGGCAATTCAGCGAAATTGGACAACCCACAAACACACAAGAACTCACCCACATCATGAGGGAGTCCGTCACGGAAGGCAGCGAAATTGGCTAACGCTTCCATGATGCGTACACAAGAGCACAAAAACACAAATGCACAATAAACACAGAAATCACAACGCACAGAGCACACAGACACAATAGCGATTAACAACGAAAAGAAGAAGATTAAGTAGATACTCGACAACGGGGGGCAATCGACAAACCTGAATCATCGTGCAACGTTGAGATGATACCCTTCATAATTACGGCATGCATGCATGTGCAGATTCGATGACACAGGGTGGCTTTTAATCATAATTAGATATCAAAATGAGGATATTTACAGATGACGATCAATCACAATGCAAAAATAGAAGAAAGGTAAATGCCACGTGGAAAAATGAAGAACACGTCAGTGAGGGTCAGATGCTTGCTGATACGGCCGCAACTTTGAACCATTGATTACTTTAGGAAGAGGAATTCCGGTCAAGGTAGTCAACCAAAAAGTAGCTGGGCCCACTTGTTCACTAATTTGGTAGGGGCCGAACCACCGTAATTTGAATTTCCCAGCCGCACGATTTGCCTTAGCATTGTAAAACAGTACAAGTTGGCCCACCGTAAAAACTGGAGTCTTGAGAAACCGATCGTGGGTACGAGCTTGCCGCAATTGCACTTCTTGAAGAGTCAGAAAACTTTCCCAGCGATGCTCATCCAGGTCTCTGAGTGTGTCCAACCGAGATGGTAAAGACTCTTCGGGTAGCAACTTCTGAGTGATGGCCACGCGTAAACTGGGCACTACAACTTCCATTGGAGCGATTGCTTCCAGCCCAAAAGCAAGCTTGAAAGGAGTCAGTCCGGTTGCTACTTTGTATGTAGTCCGGTATGCCCATAATACTGTAGGTAGTAACTGATCCCATCTTTCTGGTGATTCCACAATCAGCTTACGAAGCATAGTCAACAACGTTTTGTTTGTACTCTCAGCTAAGCCATTAGCACGAGGATAGTAAGGTGAACTGAATTTATGCAGAATTTGGAAAGTATGCATTAATACTCGCATTAGATTGTTAGCAAAGTGTGTTCCTTGATCTGTTACAAGTTCCAAAGGTAAGCCATAACATGGGAATACGTCCTTCATCAGGCATTTTGCCACCGAAACCACTGTAGTGGACCGTAAGGCCCAAGCTTCGGCCCATCTGGTAGCATAATCTGTGCAAGTCAGGATGTAACGATTGTTGCTGAGAGTCGCAGGTGGGGTAATTGGTCCAATAAAATCAAGACCCCACCTCTGGAAAGGTTCCAAAGGTAATACAGGTTGGAGAGGGAAAAAGTGACATTGTAAAGGTTGTCCAGTGCGTTGACAATTGTCACACTGCTGCACAAACCGAGTTACATCCTTATACATGGTAGGCCACCAAAGCCCACTGTGCAAAATTTTCCGGTGCGTAAGATCTGGTGTGAAATGTCCATCGGAGGGTATGAATGTGCCACAACAATAACCGAGTTAACTTCATGTGGGGGAATACAGCGCAGCAAAGCACCAGAATGATCCATATAGTACAACTGTTAATCAATCGAAATCTGCGACTGTATACTACAATTTTCCGGCGCATCGTAGGAGGAGTATGAGTAGGGAGACATCCATCCGTTAAGAAAGTTAATAACGTATCATAGTAGGTAGGCGGCACAGGAAGTTCTACAGGTTCATCACATTCGGACTCAGTAGCATAAATTGCTGGCGTGGTGTCATCAACACCCACCGGAGCTTCACCGGAATCTAGTCGAGAAAGAAAATCTGCTAATGCATGTGCTGTGCCCGATCGATGAATCACGTCGTAATCGAATCCTTGTAATAGCAAAATCCATCGGGCCAAGCGACCACCTAGGTGCTATTGCCAAACCAGATACACCAGCGTAGCATGATCCACATGAAAGGTAAATTTTTGGCCTAGCAGATAATGCCGGAATTTCTTCACCGAATACACCAATCCGAGACATTTGCGTTCGGTCACTGAGTAATTCCTTTCATCAAGAGAGAGTCTTCGACTTGCATAGTAGACCGGCCAGAACCATTTATCTGTTTGCTGCATTAAAACACTGCCAATGGCAATATCTGAAGCATCTACAAAAACATGAAAGGGGCGTTCCCAATCTGGAGGTTGTAGAATTGGAGCCTACATCAATAATTCTTTTAGTCGCTCGAATGCAGTTTGACATTCCGAAGTCCATTGGAATTGTTGTGGAGTACTCATCATTAGCCGATTAAGTGGCGTTGCTAAATGGGCAAGCCACCGTAGATGTCGACCATGCCAGCGGATTTGACCCAGGAACCGCATCACTTCTTTCGGCATGGTAGGCACGGGTGCTTCCAATATTGCCGCAACTTTGTCGGGATCAACTTGTATGCCTTGTGCATATATAATATGTCCAAGGAGTTTACCATAGGAAACCGCAAATACTGATTTCGTCGGGTTCAGGTAGAGTCGGTATTCACGGCATTTCTCAAAGCAACACCGTAAATGATATAAGTGTGCTACAATCTTGTCGAATAAAGAGAAGTCATCTAAATAGACTTGCATAAAAGAAGTGAGGTAGGGTGAGAAGATTTCCTGCATATAGCGTTGAAAGGTCTTGGGAGCATTCCTTAATCCAAACCACATAACCGTGCAAGCATAAACACCCCAATTCGTAATAAACGCTGTTTTTGATATGTCGTGTTCGGCCATTCGTACTTGGTTATAACCACTGTACCCATCCAAAAAGGAGTACATTTCATGTCCGGCCACTCTGTCAAGCATTGTGTCGAGAAACAGAAGCGAAAATGGATCTGGTACCGTGGCCGCATTCAATTTTCGATAATCCACGTAGATTCAGAGCTGTTTATTCTTCTTTGGAACAATCACAATCGGAGATATCCATTCCGCGTGTTCGATTGGTACGATGAATCCGACCCTTAGTAACCGATCGAGTTCTGCCTTGACCTACGCTGCATAGTTAGGATTCATCCGGTAGCTGGATTGTTTAATGGGCTTCGCCTCAGGTTTGAGCACGACCCGATGCTGATAGATTCGAGGATCCAGACCTTTCATATCACGATAGTCCCATGCAAAAACATCAGAATACTCACGCAATAGTCGTATCAAATCTGCTTGAAATGCCTCAGCCAATCCGGCCTTGATCTTAACCGATCACGGGTTAACTTCATCCCCTAAATTGTAGGTGACTAACTGATCTTCTCGAACATAGAATTACCGAGGTTTCACCAAATCGCCCGCTGACTGTAAAAGTTGCTACAGAGTAGCTCCATCTATGGCAGCATTTTCATCTGCTTCTTCATCTCTGGTCACAGGGACAACCATACAGACTGTCGGACTCCAGTTGTCTGCTACAGATTGCAGATCTATAATCCCTAAGGAGATCAAATCTTTATTGTTCTTCAAAAATACTTCTTCTTCGTCGTCGGATAAGCCATCCAACATGTGTACCGGCTCTGCTACATAAGGTCTGGCATGAAGTTCACAAGGCTGAATGGCATCCAGTTTGACAATGTATTTACGGTGGTTATCCTTAAAAGTCAATTCCTGTGCGGACCAATCCTGTATGACCTTAGCCTGTTTTAACCAGGGTCGACCAAAAAGAAGATTATAGTCAAGACTGGACTCCGGTAGTTCTAAGACGACAAAAGTCATCTTAAACGTGGTGCCCTGCAAAGTGATTGGGATATTCCTTACGAGTCCCACCGGATGGACTCGGGACTGGTCTGCCATTCTGACAAAGAATTGCACAGGCTCGATTTGCGTCCACCCCAACTTTTTGCAAAGAGCTACAGTCGCTATGTTTACACCAGACCCACCACCAATTAGTACTTGAGTAATCTTGTGATTTTGTACCATACTGTAATTAAGTGGACCGAATGATCCACCGTAGAGTCATTATCCGGTTGGATCGTTGCTGTGGCAGGAGTACTGGGAGATCCAGAACTGATCTGTTGTTGAAATTGTGGCCGAACTCCTGGCACTAATGCAAGTAACTGTCCCAGAGGGAGAGTAATAGACACCTTAGATAAAAGTTCCCATACCTGATCTGCTTGCAGCATACTTTTCGCCGAGTCTGAAGTCGATGCCACTATTTTTGGGTCAGTGTTTAATTCATTCGGCCGCACCTTTGGCAAAGGGACCTGTGTCACCGGAATTGGGTCGGGTAACACGGTTGGTTCTTCAGTGGTCCATTGACTAGCCTTTGTATACATACGTTGCTGCTCACGAATACCCAGTTCAAACACCTCAGCGACTGGTTGCAGTTGCTTACCGGATCTGGTCTGGACCACTGCCGCTTGTGATTCCACGGGTGAGATATAGACAATATTGGTCATTGGGTCCTGACACTCTTTCTTTCGTTTATCATATTTGGCTGCATCCTTGCAGTATCTCCGAATGTGACCAAGCTCACCACAAAAGTGACATCGAGGTGGTAGCAGAGACGTACCTTCCGCTGCTGGGCCTGGTTGCCATCGGTTTGTATTGAAGTTGTTATTTCGTTGTCCTCGATAATTTTGGTATCCTTGCGATTGGTTGTTTCACATCTGAGGTGGTACATAGTGTGTGGCCGGCTGCCCTGGTTCTTGGATAATAGCGTTTACTGCTGCTCGTCCCTGTACCTTGGCATTATACACACAATTTTCGGTGGAATGTTTGGTGGTATTGCAGATAACGCAATACATCTGGTTCAGGGCACAGGTGGCACTAGTGTGTCCCAAATTTTTGCATCTAGTGCAATACATTTGTTTAGCCGGGTCCTCTGTAACGTTCTTGGTAGCCTTGAGCCAATCCAAATCTTCAATGCATCCTCCAACCTTGTGTTCGAGTTGCAGGGCCATCGCGATGACAACATCTAGTGTCATAGCACCCACACAGCGGATGATCATAATTTGCCTTAATTGAGGAATTAAACCGTTAATAAACCATTGGGTTATCACATCATCCGGCAGATTAGCATGTGCCGGAGGTAATTATCTGAGATGATTTCTAAATAATGTAGCGTACTCCTGAACGGTTTGGTGCGGCTTCTGTCTATTGTTCTGCAAGTAATCGAAAATTTCGGCAGGGTTCTTCTTCAGTCGGAACCTCTGCAGAAATGCATCCCTTACTGCCTCATAGGTAACGAAGTGGTTGAAATCGTACTCTGTGAGCCACCTTGCTGCTTCATTAACTAATGTTGACTAGAAAACGATGGCCTTGTATGCCGGATCGGGTGGATGGTTTAGCACTGCATAACTTATTTCAAAGGTGCGTACATGGGCATCAGGATCGTCACCTGGAAATCCACCAAACTTGGTGTAAGTTACCCCTGTCGGGACTGGAAAAAGTGGAAGTAGTTGTTGCTGTTGCTGCTGTTGTTGCTGGTGCTATTGTTGTTGACCACTCATGGTGCTAGTAGTGGTATTGTGGTTGTCTCCTGAGTTCTGGGGAGGTGTTTCCAGTCCTTCAGAGTCTGTATGGTCAGACTGCTCACCTTTTGGCGTGAAAATAGCATTCAATTGCTTACGGGTTTCCAAATTGAAGAGCCTATCCTCAGCTTGGATATCTCAGGTAGGCGAATTTACCCCGAACAGTGGTGTCCGAAATGAAGATTCACCAGGAAGTATCACACCTTCACCGGAAAACTGTAAATTCCCTGCAACTGGAACCGAATTGTCACCGGAATTTGTCAAACTTTCCCCAAAACAAGATATTCTTTCACCGACAATGATCTCTCTGGGCAACACAACTTTATCCTCGGAAAGATTCGAATCCTGACCCGACGGTGTTGGGTCAACCGCACACTACGTTCTTGTACACTCCGAAGTTATTGTACCTTCGGTAGACTGCACCGAAATTTCACTGAAATTTACCAAAATTTCCTCATGTGTCACAAGAATGATACCGGAATCGCTGCTAACTGGCTCCGATCCTTCGATTACTGGGCTTAATGAGCCTACCCTTCTGCCTCCTGGGGGTGACCCTAACAGATTCGATACCGCCCAGGGGTGTTGGTCGCTTCTATATTTCCGGTACGACTCGCCGGACCGAGTAACCGGCATATATCACCTCTGCACCACTTGTGTATTGTTCCACCTTACTGTTGATTCACTTTCTTTGGCCACTTTCCCACAATCAATTTGCAACAATCTGTTGCCACCTTCCCACAGACGGTGCCAGTGTTAAAATGCTCTTTTACAGTACATGCATTTAAAGATCTATCTCGGGTTCTTGGGAGTGGTAGGGGTCTGATAAATCAGAGGCCCTGTAACTTAATTTTCCCAGTTAATTATTCCAAGTTGCAATACGGTAACGCTCACAACTCTGCTTATCACTAACGTAGAATTCTATTAACTTCTTTCACCGACTGACTGTCTTACTCAGATTAATACCCGTCACCGTACGTAACGCAGAAGTTATTCTCTTCCGTTATACAGACTTATTATCACACTTAATCTTACAGTGTTAATCACAACTTAATGTAATTAAACAAGAACCAGAACGATAATACTCAGAATTGAAGAAACTGCGCTACGGCAACTCCACAATCGCAATCGCCCAGACAGACAGTCTGGCAATACTCTGCGTCGTCACCGGAGTGTCCTTTCATTAGTTGATAAAGTGATACAACTCTTTGTAGCGACCTTTCGGTTCATGCGGAATACGAAAAATAGGAATTACAATGTAGGAAATTACAATATGCCATCCGGCGGCTTACAGCCGCATATATGAGCTTCCTTTTCTACTTCTAGCTTTTCCTCATCCTCATTTAGTTTGAAATAGGTTTTCTGAGATGGTTTTGTCCATATTGCTTTAAACCCTGTGTCCACTAATCCACAACTGAATTCTTTCCTTACTTCAACTTCTTCTTCCCTCATTACTTCTTTACCTTTTAATATCCTTTTTTCTTCCCCAAGACTAACCTGCTTTGTTGCTTCTTCATGGACCTATATTCCTTGTGACTTTTGGCTCACATCCTCTGGTGTTTTGCTTTTTTCAGAGGCTTGTACTGTCACTATTGGTGTGTTAGGTATTGATAAATTTAAACTTTTCAAAAGGAAGTTCTCAATGTCACTTTCTGAATCTGAAGAAAACTATGAGGAACTGGCTATCCCTTGTTTGTCCAGTCTATGTTCTTCTAATGCAATGGATTCCTCTTGATTCTTTTCTTCTAATGCCAATTTTACTGATTCCTCCATCTGAACATGTTCAACTGCTTTTCCCTTATTCTTCTTGGTTAGCCTCTTTTTCTGCACAGGTTTTTTCTGAACCTTCTTCTTCACTACTACTGTAGTTCTGGTTTCAGGAGGACCTTGTAACTCCTTGAAATATGCAAGCAATTCCACTTCCTTTTTAACAAATACTTCTTCAGTATCTGCAGCCATCATTTGATCATGTAGCTCTTCATAATGTTCCACTTCTTCTTTTATCTAGTCAGTGGCTTTACAAGAATAGTCTTCCAACATCTTTTGATACTGGGCTTCATAGATTGCCCTCTTATTGTTTCCTTGAGTCAGATAGGCATAGAATTGTTCCTTACTTGTTTGAGGTGGATGAGGTTCCTTTGAGGACTGTACTTCCTTCTGAGCAGCTTCATGCTCTTCCTTTGTTGCTTCCCCTTGTTCCAATTCTACTTTCCTTGGATCCAATATTCTCTTCTTTACTGGAATAACTTCTTCTGACACCCCTTTCCTTTTCCTCTCTTCTCCCCTCATGCTTGGTTGGGCTTCTGCTTCTCTTATGGACATCATCTTAGAAGGACTTTTAACTCCTGACATCAAGCTCTTGAAATATTGAGCTTCTGGAGCGAATTTCAACTGATCCTCCATACCTAAAATATGATATATAATCCTTGTTAAGAATTGTGCTCCATTCACGAACTTCCTCTGCTCCCAATGTTTTGCTGCTTCCTTAAATTGATCATGGATGTAGCGAGTTACATCCATTACTCCAAAGGGCTTGGTCCTGTCTTTATTATTGAACATGATCAGCATCACTGGCTTATGTGGCATGGTATATCTAGGCAGCTTTGGGAAACACAAATATTGAAGAAACATCCTGATAGCATATTCTTCATTCTCTTTCCCTTTGAAATCCACAAATTTGGAATATCCAGCATAAGTTGCTTTATTCTTCTTGATAAAACTATTACCCAGCTTGGTTCCCATGGAATAGAACTAGAGGGCTGCCCTGATGTGCTCTGCTTTTATAGTAATATGTACCTCTTTGTTTTCTTTGTCCTTGATTGAACATCTGAAGTATTCATCATTGCCTTTGCCAACTTCCAACAGACTATTCATAACCTGTGATACTCTTTCAAAATCTATAAAGAATAAAGGTTCATCCAGTAGTCTGTGTAATCCCACTGCTTTCCATCTTTTATAATTGATTGCATTTTTTTGAACAAATGCTCTCTTACTCTCAAAGGTGTTTCACACAAAAAGACTTCTCTTAGCTCCTTACTCTTTCTTATTCTTTCCTTTGTCTCCTATTGAGCCTTAAACCTAATTTTTTCCTCTTCTTTTTTCCTGTTTTGAGCTTGATGTATTCTTCTCCATTTAGAAAGAGTTAATGGAAGATCATACCTTTTTACCCTGCATCAACTTATGAAATTCGGCATGATTTCTCCATCTATATTAGCTAATTGGATAGCTCCGATGTTACTTATTTGATTGATAATATAAGGCCCATGTCATTTTTTCTGAAATTTTTTCTGATGTTCCTTCACTGTATATGCCAAAACTAAATCCCCTTCCTGCAAATCTTTTTCTTTAATATGAACATCATGATAAGCTTTCTGCCTTCTCTTATCTACATAAATGCTCATGATTGCTTGAAGTCTAGAAGCTCCAAGTTTTTCCAATTCCACCAGTCTCTCAGATAATTCATGTCCAGTCCATTTGTACTGACTTCCCACATTTAATGTTGGAATGAGAAATTCTAAAGGCAGAACTGCATTTTGTCCATAAACCAAATTAAATGGTGTTGTTCCAATTGCAGTTTTGTATGCCACTCTATAAGCCCACAAGACATGATTGAGTTGCAAATCCCAATCATTCCTATTTGTGTTTACCAATTTTGACAAAACAGTGCAAAGTACTTTATTAGTACTTTCTGCTAAACCATTGGCTTGTGGATGATAAGGGGCTGACTTTCTATGACTAATCATGAAATATTCAGTTATGTTTTCTATTATTTGGTTCAAAAAATGAGTCCCCCTATCACTTACCAATTCAATTGGTAATCCAAATCTGGTGATAATATTTTCATAAAGAAATCTTGCAGTGGTTTGAGCATCATTCCTTTTTGTAGCCTTGGCCTTTGCCCATTTGGTCAGGTAATCTGTGGCTACTAGTATATATTCAGCATGGGATTGTTTTGTTGGAGGGTGTATAGGTCCAATGAAATCCAACCCCCATTTGCTAAATGCTCTTGTTGAAATAAGTGGTACTAATGGAATATTGTCTCTTTTACTTGGTTGACTCACTCTTTGGCAAATGTCACATCTTTTCACATATGCTGTTGCATCAGGAAATAGAGTTGGCCACCAAAAACCAGAATATAATATGAGTTTAGCAGTCCTTTCACTTGAAAAATGTCCTCCTGCCACTCCAGAATGTGCCATCTCTAATATTTTCATATACTTATTTTCAAGAACACAGATTCTTAAATATCCATCCATCCCTTTCTTGTACAATTGATCTCCTATCAGTTGATACTCTTCAGAAATTATTTGTAGATTCCTTGAGTCTGCACTAGCTCTTACTGGCTTTCCTTTCTTGTTTCTTTTCAACTCCTCAATTATGTTTGTACTCCAATCTAGATTTTTCTGAAACCAATATAAAGTTATAATTTCTGCATTTTGTAGGGATTGGCATTCCCAGCAGTTGGAAACATATTTTTTTACATCTTGAATCTAATTAGGCCAATGTACTCCCATCCTATTAGATTGTTTAAGGTGACTATCATGGAAGCATGAATATAGGGATTCCAACAATGAGCTCTTCTTAAATACTCTTGTTGCTCATCTTCTGGAGTACAATATTCCAATATACCCATATGATTGAGATGATACAAATGTCCAGCTAGTAGGAATTCCTACTTTGTAATACCAGATGTGTGTTGTTTCCAGATATTCTATAAGGTCCCATGGTTAGAAAAGGTACTAAAGTCATGGCCCATTCAGGAATAATCTCTATTTTGAATAGATATGCATCTGGTAAGTCATCATCTAAAGGTGAACTTGGCTCTTTGGTTTGGATTCTGGACAAATGGTCTGCTCTTAAATGAGTTTTTCCTTGTCTGACCACTACCTCAAATTCAAATTCCATCAGTAGGAGGAACCATATGACTATCCTACCTGTATGGCATGGTTTGTTTACCAAATAGAGTAAAGCTTGATGATCCACAAAGAATTTAAACTTGTTGGCTAAAAGATAATGTCTATATTTTTTCACAACAAATATCATTCCCAACCCTTCCCTCTCAGTGGTTGTGTAATTTTTTTCTTCTGAATTCAATTGCCTGCTAGCATAAGCAATTGGAAAGTCTAATTTGCTCCCTTCTATTGGTTGTGCTAACACACATCCCAAAGCATAATTTGAAGCATCCACATGAACATGAAAAATTTTATTCCATTATGGAGTTTTTAGAATTGGAGCTGTTACCAAACAAGTTTTTAAGGTCTCAAAAGCTTGGTCACACTCTTTGGTCCACTCAAATTTTGTGATCAATGCATACAAAGGTTTTGCAATGTCGCAAACTTGTGTACAAATTTTCTATAATACCCACAATGTCCCATGAAAGTTTGAAGTTCTTTTACATTTGTTGGTCTTGGAAGTTCCACTATGGCTTTAATTTTTCTTTCATCTGTTGAAATTCCATTTCTGGAAACTATGTGACCTAACATTCTCCCTTGCCTCACAAAGAACACACATTTCTCTGGATCTAAACATACTCTGTATGTTCTACATTTTTTGAATATATTTTCGAGATCTCTTAAATGATCTTGTCTTTTTAATGAAAAAGTGCAAAGATCATCCACATAGATTTCCATTATATTTCTAAGGAATTCTTTGAATATGTGACACATCAATCTTTGAAAAGTTGCTCGGGAATTAGTTAAAACAAAGGGCATAACCCTAAAGACATAGATTCCCCATTCCGTGGAAAAAGCAGTTTTATGTTGGTCTTCCAAAGCTATTGGTACTTGATTATATCCTGAAAAACCATCCAAAAAGCTATATACCTCTTTTCCTGCAACTCTTTCCAAAAGGTGGTCTATTATGGGTAGTGGATAGCTATCCCTTATGGTTGCAACATTAACTTTTTTCAAGTTAATACAAACCCTGAGTTTCCCATTCTTTTTAGGTACCACAACTATAGGAGATATCCACTCTGTGTACTCAATCTCATAGATGAAATTGGCAGCCAACAACTTGTCAATTTCTTCCTTTATTTTAGCAGAGTATTTGTCATTAAATGTATAGTGTCTTTGTTTGCTAGGTTTTGCATGAGAAGTTATAGGAATCTTATGTTCGCAAATATTAGGATCAATTCCTTTCAAATCTTTATAACTGGAAGCAAACACATCTCTATATGTTTTTGCCAAATTTCTCAATGCTTCCTCCTCTTGACTTGTCATGTCATTAGCTATTACAATATGTCTTTCTTCCCCCTCTTCTTGAGTGATCATCACCTTCTTAGTTTGTTCCTCATTGTCATATGCATCCCCCTTTTTCTTCTCTCTTTTTGGTTTTATTTTTAGAAGTAACCTGTCTTCTACTTCATAGGTCTTGAAGTTGTAGCTACATCAAATTGTTGATCTTCTTTCTTGATGTTTTTATTTTTTTCAACTTCTTGATATTTTTCTATTTTTTTGTGCTTATTATTTTTATATGTTCTTGAGATTTTGTCTTTTATTACATCAGTAGCTTCCACTTCTTCCAGATATTGTGTTTTCCCATTTTTTAATATTATTCCTTCCTCCTGGTCTTCCTCTATTTTTGACACCTTTATCATTTGCACTCCTATGTGGAATATATCATATCCTTCTTCATTTTGGAATTTTACTCCCACATACTCATCATTAGCTAGATCCATGGTGGTCAAAATCTGATTCCAACCATAAGGCTCAAATTCTTCATCTTTAAATTCTTGTGGTATGTAGCTTTCATCTTGTGATTTCCTTTCTCCTAAACAATCTTCTTTTTCTAGCATCCTTTTTTTATGTATGATATTTCTTATCACATTACATTTCCAAATCGATGGTTCTATCTCATTCTGATCTTCACTCCCTGATTCTTCACTTAATTCTTGATTTTGATGTACTTTGAACCATTCCTGAGGGGATATATCACAATATTGACCATTTCTTAAATTTACTCTAGTTATCCTCCCTTTGCTTTGAAGATATAGACAATCATTACCCCAATCTTGCACAATTTGCATTTGTCTCATAAATGGTCTTCCTAGGATAATTTTATAAGAAGTAGATTGTGGGAATTCAACTATGGCAAAAGCATGCTCTATCTCTATTCCACATATTTATACAATCACCTTTTCCCATATTCCTAGGGGTTTTTCTATGTGTCCATCTGCAAGTTGTAATTGTTGGAACATCAAGCTTACACTATGCTTGAGGTGGATTTGATCTACATCAAAGGATATCGCATCGAAAGAATATCCGTTGGAGAGTTCTTTTTCATATGCTCATTTATTGTATTTTTTTGAGAGATTTTTGATGGCTCATTTACCATTGTAAAAGCCTTGAGCTTTACACATGTAAAGGTACAAATATAGAGCCCATATTCCACGAATTTGTGGTGGTTGAGGTTGCATTCAATCAAGCAATCAATCAAGCAATCAATCACCTAAAAATAGATCAATCAAGATCTTGACTTTTTTCCTTGATTGTAGGAAAGTGATTTGATTCCCTCCAACAACCATTCCTACCTTCATTGAATTCAAATGCAAGTTGTAAAAGTCGTGGAACACTCTTAGAGTCTATATAAAGACTTGGAATAACTTGTAAAATACATGGAAGCAATATACATACACTTGTGACCATCATTGTCTTGCTCCTTCAATTTCTGCATCATCTTCTTCGCCAACAGTAATCTTGCAGAAGCTGCTACTCTCTCCTCAGAGCTCCAAATTGAGTGCAAGAGGACTCATTGGAAAGGTATTAGTGTCTAGTTTATGCCTGTAAATTTTCAAAGCATTTGGTTCAGCAGATTTGGAGAAATCTCAGTTTTTCGGCCTTGGGGTCAATCTCTGCGTATTCCTGAAAAATAGGAGGTACCACCGGTGAATGTCGCATTCATTCCTGTAGCATATTTTGCTTATTACTTATACTTTTGTGCATTCCATACACTCAACCCTATGTGTATCACTCCCATAAAAGGATTTTTTCTAATTGTAATCACGCTGGTCGCTATGGGCATTTGAAGTTCATTGTCTCTTCCAAAGATAGTAAGTTTTTTGAGCTAGTCGACCCGCGAACCTATCTGTTTTGTATCGACTCATTCTCCTTGATGCTCCAAGGTACATAGTGTGTTTCTTTGCACTTATAGCATGCCTATAAGGTCTATTTGAGTCTCCAAAAGCTCAAGGGCTGGTCTTGTGCCGGTTGGCTTGACCAAACTTCATCACTTCGAAACGCACTTTTCTACCTTCGACAAGCTTCTCCAAGTTCTTTCAGTGGTATCAGAGCTAGTTCAAGATGGGTGACGGCTTTCCCTCAATGATCGAGAAGCTTGATCGACACAACTACGCGGCTTGGCAAATCAGAATGGAGGCCTACTTGCAAGGTAGAAATCTTTATGGAATTGTAGCAGGTGATGAAGCTATGCCTATTCCGAGATCCATGGGAGGACCTACACAAGAGGAGACAGATAAGCTCACACTTTGGTGCGCACGGGATGCTCAAGCAAGGTCGTACATACTAAACTCTATCTCTGACTTTCTATTACCACATATTAGAGGATGCAAGACATCTCAAGAGACTTGGGATGCCCTGGAGACTTTCTTTTCTGCTAGTACCAAAGCAAGAAAGAATCATCTTTGGAACGAGTTCAACCAAATGAAGAAGACACCCAAACAAACCATCACAGAGTTTGTTACCAAGGTCAAGGAGGTTGCGGATCAGTTAGCATCCATTGGAGAGCTAATTGAAGAAGAGTTCATCATGAGGCAAATTCTCAACGGCATTCGAAGTGATAAGCAATGGCAATCCTTCACGACGGCTTATGATCTCATCATGGATGTGCAGACTCCAGACTTCAACATCTTTCTTGGACAACTCTTCAATCAAGAAGCCAACAATAGCATAAAGGAAGGTAACTCTTATCATGGAAATTCATCTAGTGCTCTATATGCAGATAAGAAGGATAAGAAGCAGAAAGGCAAGAAGAAGGAAGAAGATGAAGAAGAGACTTCCCAAGCTAACTTCGCAAGCAAGAGCAAGTGGAAAGGGAAGAAGAAAGGACCGAAGCAACACAAAGCGAAAGGTCAGAATGTTCAACCTTGTGCCATATGCGATAAGACCAACCACACCACTCAGAATTGCTGGTTCAATGGGAAGACCCAGAAAGGAAGTGGAAGAGGTGGATATGGCAGCAATAGAGGCCGAGGTGGACACAACTTCAACAACAACAATAGAAGCTATAATAGAAGGGACTACAACAATTATTCAAAAGATCAACCACATGAAGACTCTTTGCTTCTCATGAATCTAAGCCACAAAGAAGGTAAAGAAGATGATCATTTGTTCTACATAGATTCAGGATGTTCGAATCATGTTGCAGGCAACATTGCTCTTCTATCT
Source organism: Ceratopteris richardii (assembly GCA_020310875.1). Lineage (NCBI taxonomy): Eukaryota > Viridiplantae > Streptophyta > Polypodiopsida > Polypodiales > Pteridaceae > Ceratopteris > Ceratopteris richardii. The sequence goes on from CM035442.1 coordinate 125,384,018, forward strand.
GATTTGGAAAGTCCAAAGCATAGACATGAAGTGCAAACAGGGGATGACACGAAGCACAATGTGGAGAAGATTGGCAATGTCAAAGCTTCCAATGGCAGGACAAACATTCTGAGTAAGGTTCTCTATGTACCCACTATCACTAAAAACCTAATAAGTGTAGGCCAAATAGTTGAAAAAGGCTTGCAAGTTAGGTTCACCCAACATGGAGCTTTTGTGGAAGATCCATGTCAAGGCTTCAAGAAGATAGCCCGAGGTGAGAAGCATGGTAGGCTCTTTACTTTTGAAGTAGGAGAAACCAGGAACATTGCTCTATTCAACTTTGGGTCTCAAACCCTAAGTGAGCTTGAAGTGTGGCATAAGAGACTTGCTCATGTGAATGAAAGAACCTTGAAGGATATATGCAGGGATCAAAGTGTTCTAGGACTGCCGAACATATCAAAGCAACACAGGATCAACAGGTGTGATGCATGTCAGATTGGGAAGGCACAAAGACAACCATTCAACCACAAAGGCTACATCCACAACAACTTATTGGACTTAGTACATACAGATGTATGGGGACCAAGTCAAGAACCTTCATTGGCAGGATCAAGGTACTATGTCTCATTTATTGACGACCATAGTAGGTGGACTATTCTATACTTTATCAAGAGTAAGAATGAAGTGTTTGATTGCTTCAAGAAGTATCTTGCGCATGTGGAGAATCATACAGGTAGATCACTAAAGAAGCTCAGATCTGATGGAGGGGGAGAATACTTCTCCAAAGATTTTGATGAGTTCTTGCAGGATAAAGGTATCAAAAGGGAAGTGACTACCAGGTACTCTCCTCAACTAAATGGAATTGCAGAGAGGAGAAACAAGACATTGGTTGGATCAGCCCGAACAATGCTTGAAGAGAAGAAGTTGCCACATTATCTATGGGCAGAAGCTATTTCAACTGCAGTGTACCTTGTCAATCGACTACCATCCAAATCACTTCAAGGTATGACTCCTTATGAAGCATGGCATGGAAGAAAACCTAGTCTTGGACATTGCAAGGTTTTTGGTTGTTTAGCTTATGTTCATGTACCATCACAAATAAGAGGTAAGCTAGATGAAAGGGCAACAAAGGCAGTGTTTATTGGATATGATTCAACTCAGATGGGTTACAGGTTCTTCAATCCTTCAACCAAGCAATTCACTACAAGTAGAGATGTTGTGTTTGAAGAACACAGGTCTTGGTATGATGAAGACAAACAAAAGGTAACACTACCATATGATCTTGATTCTGACTCTCATCAATTAGGAAGGAAGCATGATACACAGGTCCAGGATCCAAGAAGTGATACAGACGATGACCAAGATGAAAGAGAAAGGGATTACAAGCTATGGAAGTCAAGAGGCAAAGCAAAGATGCAAGAGGTTGGAGGATGCTCCAAACAAGTACCTAGAAGATCAGCAAGAGAGAAGAAACAACCAGAAAGGTATGGATATGATTCCACATTTGTTACAAAGCATTCAATCTACTTGGCAAAAGAATCTATTTGAGAGGAACCCTCAACCTATGAAGAGGCAAAGGGAAACCCTAATTGGGAAAAGGCCATGAACGAAGAGATAGATGCATTGAAGGAAATGGACACTTGGGATTTGGTTCCAATGTCGCCGAATCAAAAGGTAATTGGCTGCAGATGGGTATACAAAGTTAAAAGAAATTCAGATGGATCAGTTTGCAGGTACAAGGCAAGATTAGTTGCCAAAGGATGCTCACAAACTCATGGTATAGACTATGAGGAAACATTCTCACCAGTTGCAAAGATGACTACAATCAGGACATTGATAAGTGTAGCTGCTGCAAGGAATTGGAGACTCCTCCAACTTGATGTGAAAAATGCATTCTTAAATGGTTGGATAAGTGAAGAGGTATACATGTCACAACCACCAGGTTTTGAAAACCCTAATAATCCATCTTATGTTTACAGACTTAAGAAATCATTGTATGGATTAAAACAAGCTCCAAGAGCTTGGAATTACAGGTTGGTTACATATCTTCAAGACCAAGGGTTCAAAGCTAGCAGCTCCGATCCTTCTCTATTCATCAAAAGGGATCACAATGAGGTTATCTATGTGTATATGTAGATGATATTATTGTGACAGGTGATGATCTAAATGGCATTCAAAGGATCAAGAGACACATGCAAGAGGAGTTCAAAATCAGTGACCTAGGTGAGCTCACATATTTCCTAGGTATGCAGGTGATATACACAGATGAAGGAATGTATTTGACTCAAAGAAGATACATTCAGGATCTTCTTCTCAAGTTCAAAATGGAGAACACTAAACCTGCAGGTACACCTTTGGAGATGAATCATAAACTTAGTGTTTATGAAGGTGAGAAAATTGAAGACATAAAAGAGTATCAAAGCTTGGTAGGTAGCTTGATATATGCTACTCACACAAGGGCAGACATCTCATATAGTGTGGGAGTGCTTAGTCAGTTCATGCACTCACCGAGAAGACCACACATGGATGCGGCTAAGAGAGTACTTAAGTATCTCAAAGGTACAATCAATGAAGGTATATTCTATCCTTACTCTTCCGATTTGGATATCAAAATCTACTCAGATGCAGATTGGGCAGGAGCTAAGGATGATAGAAAAAGTACATCTGGTTACTTAGCATTTGCAGGTTCGAAGCTAGTGTCATGGAGTTCCAAGAAGCAACCAACAGTTGCTTTATCCTCAACTGAAGCAGAGTACAGAGGCTTGACCATAGCAACTCAAGAGGCAATATGGTTAAAAGCATTGTATACAGATTTGGGACTTGTGAGTTCCAAACCTCACATATTTGGAGATAATGTAAGTTCCATGCATCTAGCGGCAAATCCTATTTTTCATGCGAGAACCAAGCATATAGAAGTCCATTATCACTTCATCAGGGAGAAGCTCATGGCAAAGGAGATTGACATTTCTTTTGTTCCGACTGAAAAGCAAGTAGCAGATATGATGACGAAGGCACTTGATGGAATAAAGCTTTGTAGATTCAAAGCTATGGCAGGTATTCAACCTATCAGAGAATGAAGACTCAAGCATACTTTAGCTTGAGGGGGAGCTGTTGGAACATCAAGCTTACACTATGCTTGAGGTGGATTTGATCTACATCAAAGGATATCGCATCGAAAGAATATCCGTTGGAGAGTTCTTTTTCATATGCTCATTTATTGTATTTTTTTGAGAGATTTTTGATGGCTCATTTACCATTGCAAAAGCCTTGAGCTTTACACATGTAAAGGTACAAATATAGAGCCCATATTCCACGAATTTGTGGTGGTTGAGGTTGCATTCAATCAAGCAATCAATCAAGCAATCAATCACCTAAAAATAGATCAATCAAGATCTTGACTTTTTTCCTTGATTGTAGGAAAGTGATTTGATTCCCTCCAACAACCATTCCTACCTTCATTGAATTCAAATGCAAGTTGTAAAAGTCGTGGAACACTCTTAGAGTCTATATAAAGACTTGGAATAACTTGTAAAATACATGGAAGCAATATACATACACTTGTGACCATCATTGTCTTGCTCCTTCAATTTCTGCATCATCTTCTTCGCCAATAGTAATCTTGCAGAGGCTGCTGCTCTCTCCTCAGAGCTCCAAATTGAGTGCAAGAGGACGCATTAGAAAGGTATTAGTGTCTAGTTTATGCCTGTAAATTTTCAAAGCATTTGGTTCAGCAGATTTGGAGAAATCTCAGTTTTTCGGCCTTGGGGTCAATCTCTGCGTATTCCTGAAAAATAGGAGGTACCACCGGTGAATGTCGCATTCATTCCTGTAGCATATTTTGCTTATTACTTATACTTTTGTGCATTCCATACACTCAACCCTATGTGTATCACTCCCATAAAATGATTTTTTCTAATTGTAATCACGCTGGTCGCTATGGGCATTTGAAGTTCATTGTCTCTTCCAAAGATAGTAAGTTTTTTGAGCTAGTCGACCCGCGAACCTATCTGTTTTGTATCGACTCATTCTCCTTGATGCTCCAAGGTACATAGTGTGTTTCTTTGCACTTATAGCATGCCTATAAGGTCTATTTGAGTCTCCAAAAGCTCAAGGGCTGGTCTTGTGCCGGTTGGCTTGACCAAACTTCATCACTTCGAAACGCACTTTTCTACCTTCGACAAGCTTCTCCAAGTTCTTTCAGTGGTATCAGAGCTAGTTCAAGATGGGTGACGGCTTTCCCTCAATGATCGAGAAGCTTGATCGACACAACTACGCGGCTTGGCAAATCAGAATGGAGGCCTACTTGCAAGGTAGAAATCTTTATGGAATTGTAGCAGGTGATGAAGCTATGCCTATTCCGAGATCCATGGGAGGACCTACACAAGAGGAGACAGATAAGCTCACACTTTGGTGCGCACGGGATGCTCAAGCAAGGTCGTACATACTAAACTCTATCTCTGACTTTCTATTACCACATATTAGAGGATGCAAGACATCTCAAGAGACTTGGGATGCCCTGGAGACTTTCTTTTCTGCTAGTACCAAAGCAAGAAAGAATCATCTTTGGAACGAGTTCAACCAAATGAAGAAGACACCCAAACAAACCATCACAGAGTTTGTTACCAAGGTCAAGGAGGTTGCGGATCAGTTAGCATCCATTGGAGAGCTAATTGAAGAAGAGTTCATCATGAGGCAAATTCTCAACGGCATTCGAAGTGATAAGCAATGGCAATCCTTCACGACGGCTTATGATCTCATCATGGATGTGCAGACTCCAGACTTCAACATCTTTCTTGGACAACTCTTCAATCAAGAAGCCAACAATAGCATAAAGGAAGGTAACTCTTATCATGGAAATTCATCTAGTGCTCTATATGCAGATAAGAAGGATAAGAAGCAGAAAGGCAAGAAGAAGGAAGAAGATGAAGAAGAGACTTCCCAAGCTAACTTCGCAAGCAAGAGCAAGTGGAAAGGGAAGAAGAAAGGACCGAAGCAACACAAAGCGAAAGGTCAGAATGTTCAACCTTGTGCCATATGCGATAAGACCAACCACACCACTCAGAATTGCTGGTTCAATGGGAAGACCCAGAAAGGAAGTGGAAGAGGTGGATATGGCAGCAATAGAGGCCGAGGTGGACACAACTTCAACAACAACAATAGAAGCTATAATAGAAGGGACTACAACAATTATTCAGAAGATCAACCACATGAAGACTCTTTGCTTCTCATGAATCTAAGCGACAAAGAAGGTAAAGAAGATGATCATTTGTTCTACATAGATTCAGGATGTTCGAATCATGTTGCAGGCAACATTGCTCTTCTATCTGATTTGGAAAGTCCAAAGCATAAACATGAAGTGCAAACAGGGGATGACACGAAGCACAATGTGGAGAAGATTGGCAATGTCAAAGCTTCCAATGGCAGGACAAACATTCTGAGTAAGGTTCTCTATGTACCCACTATCACTAAAAACCTAATAAGTGTAGGCCAAAGAGTTGAAAAAGGCTTGCAAGTTAGGTTCACCCAACATGGAGCTTTTGTGGAAGATCCATGTCAAGGCTTCAAGAAGATAGCCCGAGGTGAGAAGCATGGTAGGCTCTTTACTTTGAAGTAGGAGAAACCAGGAACATTGCTCTATTCAACTTTGGGTCTCAAACCCTAAGTGAGCTTGAAGTGTGGCATAAGAGACTTGCTCATGTGAATGAAAGAACCTTGAAGGATATATGCAGGGATTAAAGTGTTCTAGGACTGCCGAACATATCAAAGCAACACAGGATCAACAGGTGTGATGCATGTCAGATTGGGAAGGCACAAAGACAACCATTCAACCACAAAGGCTACATCCACAACAACTTATTGGACTTAGTACATACAGATGTATGGGGACCAAGTCAAGAACCTTCATTGGCAGGATCAAGGTACTATGTCTCATTTATTGACGACCATAGTAGGTGGACTATTCTATACTTTATCAAGAGTAAGAATGAAGTGTTTGATTGCTTCAAGAAGTATCTTGCACATGTGGAGAATCATACAGGTAGATCACTAAAGAAGCTCAGATCTGATGGAGGGGGAGAATACTTCTCCAAAGATTTTGATGAGTTCTTGCAGGATAAAGGTATCAAAAGGGAAGTGACTACCAGGTACTCTCCTCAACTAAATGGAATTGCAGAGAGGAGAAACAAGACATTGGTTGGATCAGCCCGAACAATGCTTGAAGAGAAGAAGTTGCCACATTATCTATGGGCAAAAGCTATTTCAACTGCAGTGTACCTTGTCAATCGACTACCATCCAAATCACTTCAAGGTATGACTCCTTATGAAGCATGGCATGGAAGAAAACCTAGTCTTGGACATTGCAAGGTTTTTGGTTGTTTAGCTTATGTTCATGTACCATCACAAATAAGAGGTAAGCTAGATGAAAGGGCAACAAAGGCAGTGTTTATTGGATATGATTCAACTCAGATGGGTTACAGGTTCTTCAATCCTTCAACCAAGCAATTCACTACAAGTAGAGATGTTGTGTTTGAAGAACACAGGTCTTGGTATGATGAAGACAAACAAAAGGTAACACTACCATATGATCTTGATTCTGACTCTCATCAATTAGGAAGGAAGCATGATACACAGGTCCAGGATCCAAGAAGTGATACAGACGATGACCAAGATGAAAGAGAAAGGGATTACAAGCTATGGAAGTCAAGAGGCAAAGCAAAGATGCAAGAGGTTGGAGAATGCTCCAAACAAGTACCTAGAAGATCAGCAAGAGAGAAGAAACAACCAGAAAGGTATGGATATGATTCCACATTTGTTACAAAGCATTCAATCTACTTGGCAAAAGACTCTATTTGAGAGGAACCCTCAACCTATGAAGAGGCAAAGGGAAACCCTAATTGGGAAAAGGCCATGAACGAAGAGATAGATGCATTGAAGGAAATGGACACTTGGGATTTGGTTCCAATGTCGCCGAATCAAAAGGTAACTGGTTGCAGATGGGTATACAAAGTTAAAAGAAATTCAGATGGATCAGTTTGCAGGTACAAGGCAAGATTAGTTGCCAAAGGATGCTCACAAACTCATGGTATAGACTATGAGGAAACATTCTCACCAGTTGCAAAGATGACTACAATCAGGACATTGATAAGTGTAGCTGCTGCAAGGAATTGGAGACTCCTCCAACTTGATGTGAAAAATGCATTCTTAAATGGTTGGATAAGTGAAGAGGTATACATGTCACAACCACCAGGTTTTGAAAACCCTAATCATCCATCTTATGTTTGCAGACTTAAGAAAGCATTGTATGGATTAAAACAAGCTCCAAGAGCTTGGAATTACAGGTTGGTTACATATCTTCAAGACCAAGGGTTCAAAGCTAGCAGCTCCGATCCTTCTCTATTCATCAAAAGGGATCACAATGAGGTTATCTATCTATGTGTATATGTAGATGATATTATTGTGACAGGTGATGATCTAAATGGCATTCAAAGGATCAAGAGACACATGCAAGAGGAGTTCAAAATCAGTGACCTAGGTGAGCTCACATATTTCCTAGGTATGCAGGTGATATACACAGATGAAGGAATGTATTTGACTCAAAGAAGATACATTCAGGATCTTCTTCTCAAGTTCAAAATGGAGAACACTAAACCTGCAGGTACACCTTTGGAGATGAATCATAAACTTAGTGTTTATGAAGGTGAGAAAATTGAAGACATAAAAGAGTATCAAAGCTTGGTAGGTAGCTTGATATATGCTACTCACACAAGGGCAGACATCTCATATAGTGTGGGAGTGCTTAGTCAGTTCATGCACTCACCGAGAAGACCACACATGGATGCGGCTAAGAGAGTACTTAAGTATCTCAAAGGTACAATCAATGAAGGTATATTCTATCCTTACTCTTCCGATTTGGATATCAAAATCTACTCAGATGCAGATTGGGCAGGAGCTAAGGATGATAGAAAAAGTACATCTGGTTACTTAGCATTTGCAGGTTCGAAGCTAGTGTCATGGAGTTCCAAGAAGCAACCAACAGTTGCTTTATCCTCTACTGAAGCAGAGTACAGAGGCTTGACCATAGCAACTCAAGAGGCAATATGGTTAAAAGCATTGTATATAGATTTGGGACTTGTGAGTTCCAAACCTCACATATTTGGAGATAATGTAAGTTCCATGCATCTAGCGGCAAATCCTATTTTTCATGCGAGAACCAAGCATATAGAAGTCCATTATCACTTCATCAGGGAGAAGCTCATGGCAAAGGAGATTGACATTTCTTTTGTTCCGACTGAAAAGCAAGTAGCAGATATGATGACGAAGGCACTTGATGGAATAAAGCTTTGTAGATTCAAAGCTATGGCAGGTATTCAACCTATCAGAGAATGAAGACTCAAGCATACTTTAGCTTGAGGGGGAGCTGTTGGAACATCAAGCTTACACTATGCTTGAGGTGGATTTGATCTACATCAAAGGATATCGCATCGAAAGAATATCCGTTGGAGAGTTCTTTTTCATATGCTCATTTATTGTATTTTTTTGAGAGATTTTTGATGGCTCATTTACCATTGTAAAAGCCTTGAGCTTTACACATGTAAAGGTACTAATATAGAGCCCATATTGCACGAATTTGTGGTGGTTGAGGTTGCATTCAATCAAGCAATCAATCAAGCAATCAATCACCTAAAAATAGATCAATCAAGATCTTGACTTTTTTCCTTGATTGTAGGAAAGTGATTTGATTCCCTCCAACAACCATTCCTACCTTCATTGAATTCAAATGCAAGTTGTAAAAGTCGTGGAACACTCTTAGAGTCTATATAAAGACTTGGAATCACTTGTAAAATACATGGAAGCAATATACATACACTTGTGACCATCATTGTCTTGCTCCTTCAATTTCTGCATCATCTTCTTCGCCAACAGTAATCTTGCAGAGGCTGCTGCTCTCTCCTCAGAGCTCCAAATTGAGTGCAAGAGGACTCATTGGAAAGGTATTAGTGTCTAGTTTATGCCTGTAAATTTTCAAAGCATTTGGTTCAGCAGATTTGGAGAAATCTCAGTTTTTCGGCCTCGGGGTCAATCTCTACGTATTCCTGAAAAATAGGAGGTACCACCGGTGAATGTCGCATTCATTCCTGTAGCATATTTTGCTTATTCCTTATACTTTTGTGCATTCCATACACTCAACCCTATGTGTATCACTCCCATAAAAGGATTTTTTCTAATTGTAATCACGCTGGTCGCTATGGGCATTTGAATTTCATTGTCTCTTCCAAAGATAGTAAGTTTTTTGAGCTAGTCGACCCGCGAACCTATCTGTTTTGTATCGACTCATTCTCCTTGATGCTCCAAGGTACATAGTGTGTTTCTTTGCACTTATAGCATGCCTATAAGGTCTATTTGAGTCTTCAAAAGCTCAAGGGCTGGTCTTGTGCCGGTTGGCTTGACCAAACTTCATCACTTCGAAACGCACTTTTCTACCTTCGACAAGCTTCTCCAAGTTCTTTCAGTAATCTCATTTTAGTGGATATTAACTCATTTTTTGCCCATTTCTCCCAGGTTTGTTTGGTCATGATAGCCACTCCTGATCCACTGTCTAATATGGCCTTAACATGATCATTATCAAATTGTATTTTCAAGGTTGAGTTCCCTTCTTCTCCTTCACAATATCCCCCTATTTTATCAATAGGTATGTACAACAACTCTTCCAATTCTTGTTGCTGTGGATCTGGGTTCTGTGACTTTGTTTCCCAATTTCTTATATTGTGTTGTAAGTGAGGATTTTGTTTTACTATCTCCTCCATTGTGGTGTGATATAAAATTGTATAGTGTTTGTCCAAATTAATTTGGAAGGTTATTTGTGAAATATCTTTCTGATCAAAATGTGTCTTGGTTTCTGTTGCATTTGATTCTTCAACTTTTCTTTGATAATTGTCTGGTTCCCCTATTTTGAGTTGTGCTTCTTGTATGATTTGTTTAAATCTTTGCATCCTTTCATCCTCTAAATTTGGCATAGGATATGCCATCACATGATCTGTAGGATTTGGTCCATCTTGAATTCTTCCCTTGTATGCTCTTATTAGAGTCTCCAGACTTTGTGGATTTTTTGCCTCTTCCTGAGTCTGTGTATTTTGTGGTTGACTATTGTTTGAATGTTCCATAGTCTCTTCTTCTAAATTTTTACCCATTCTCATTTTTCTTTCCCATCTTCCTTTTTGTCTGTTTTTTTTTTTCTTTTGGAAATGGAATTTTCGTATGTTCCTGTGTATGTGTCTCCTTTGTTGTTTCTTGTTGTTTAGCTTGTTCTCTTGTTATAGCATTTACAGTTGCTTGATCATGGTCACTCAATTCTTCTTGCTCCATTATCTTAATTGTTTTTAATGGTATGTTACTAGATGTGTTCTGTTGTTTTTGAGGGTTTCTAGGGCAATCCTTTATTAAGTGTTCCCTGCCACAATCCTTGCAATAAGCTCCTTCTATTCTTAGTGTAGGAGGTTGTGGGAAGTCTCTACTGAAATGTTCTCCCCCACATCTATAACAAGTTATCTTTTGACTCCCTTTGAATTGGGGTTTCTGATTGGACAGGTAATTATTAGTTATGTACATGAATGTGGCTATGTGCATTTCAATTCTCCCGTTTCCCAAGTCCAGGGCTTGCAGTTCTGGTTCTCTCAGTTCATATCCTTCCCAATCTTCCTGATATCCTTCATTCCAATGATACCCCTCTCTATAAGATGATCTAAGTCTTGAGCTTTCTTCTTCTATTGGTGTGTATTTTACTGGTACTACATTTGTGGGTAAAGGTGGTTGTTGTCCAAGTACAGGTCTTGGTTGCTCAAAAAATCCAGATTCTCTTTGTAAGTTGTGTTGGTTCACATATTCTCTTTCTTTAATGGGTTGTTTATTGTAGAAGCATTCTTCTCTGGTATGGTTTGTCCATTTTCTTTCTAATGTACAGTATTTGAGTGTTTTTCTATCTTGCAAATGTTGTGGTTTTTGATAAGGACATTGTTGTACCAAATTATTTTCTCCACAGTTATAGCATTTCTTATTTGTTGCTAACTTGGTGTTTATCAAATTTTTCTTGGTGCTAACTTCTAGGGCTTTAGCAATGGCTTGTGCTAATTCTTCTGCTAGTGGGATTTTATCTTCATTTGTTCTTGGTTGATCAAATGCTAATAGATCTTGTCCTCTGTTATCCTCTAAGTCTATTGCCTCTTTCACACATGCTCCTAGATCAGGACATCTCCTATAATACACCAAGGTTCTTAATTGTGCACTTCTCAGTCCTTCTATCAATAGAGATACTTGTCTTGCCATGGATGGTACCTCCTCTCTTGGACATCGATCAATGTATTGCTTGAATCTCCTAGCTGCCTCTCTGACATTTTCATCTTTTTGTTGTCTAAAACTATGTATTAAGGTAGCTGTACTATGTTTTATTCCAGTTTTTGAGAATTCCCCTATGAAGGCTTCAAGGAAAGATTCAATATTTGGATACATTTCCTTTCTCAATGGAATGAACCAAGATAATGCAGGTCTAGTTAGGGTTAGACCAAATGCTTCAAATTGTACTTTGTAGTCCTCTACTTCTTCTACCCTAATTAATTATCTAAATTCTGCAGCATGAGCATGAGGATCAGAATATCCTTCATATTGGTTCTTCATGCATTTAGCTACCTGATAGGGCCTAAGCATTCTTCCATGATTTTGCCACTGATGTCTCCTTCTGATTGGAAAATCATTCATTCCGTCTGCTTCTCTCTCAAAGAGATTTGGGGAAGTGTGTACTCTCCTACCTTGTTGCTATTCAAAATTAGTGTGATTTTCATTTTGTCTTGGCAAGTCTGATTGCCCTAGATTTTTTCCCCAAGGTCTCTTGTCTGCACACTGCCCTAAATCATTAGAGCTTTCCGGATCCTGTGAGAATATGTATACACATCCTTGTCTATCCTCATATCTACCATCCTTAAATTGTGCTACTGGTGTTATATCTAAGGGGACTTCTAAGTTTCTCATCCTAATGAGAAACTTATGCATACCATCTTGATACACATAGGTTCCAAACCTATTTGTATACATATACTTGAGAATATTTCTATAATCACTAGTTTCAGAGGCTTCATTTGTTTCATTTAGGTTTTCCATGTTATTTACTTGCCCTGAATCTTTTTCTTATAAATCCCCTATTACTCGCTCTATCTCCTTCTTTTTTAACTCTTGTTTATCAGGTGTAAACAATTTATTACCAGATCTCAAAATCATTCAACTGATTCACGATTTTGTGAAGAGAATTGTGTTTGCCACGATTCTATGAATAGAATTGTCTTTTCTATGATCTTGTGAATATTCTAGATGTTTCTCACGATTCTATGAATAGAATCGTGTTTACCACAATTTTGTGAAGAGAATCGTTTTTTTTCACGATTCTGTGAATGGAAACGTGTTTTTCACGATTCTGTGAATGAATCATGTTTACCACGATTTTGTGAAGAGAATCATCTTTTTTCACGATTCTGTGAATAGAATTGTGTTTTTCACGATTCTGTGAATAGAATCGTCTTTTTCACGATTTTGTGAATGGAATCGTGTTTCTCACGATTATGTGAATGGAATCGTGTTTCTCACGATTCTGTGAATGGAATCGTGTTTCTCACGATTCTGTGAATGGAATCGTGTTTCTCACGATTCTGTGAATAGATTTGTGTTCCTCACGATTCTCTGTAGGAATCATGATTTTTATGATCCTGTGAATAGAATCGTGTTTTCACGATCTTGTGAATAGAATCGTGTTTACCACGATTCTGTGAAGGGAATCGTGATTTTCACAATTCTGATCCCAGACAATCGTGATTGCTCACAATCGTTAAAAACACGATTTTCTTATGAAAATCATTTTCTAGGAATCGCAATTTTGTGTTTGATTACAAAATCGCAATCCTGTTAGCTTTTTGTAAATTTTTAGTTTTTTTTTTTGATTTATTCTTACTCTATTTGAAGCGCCTTAACAAAATAATGACATGCAATAATGAACTTAACAAAATAATGATTTTTTCTACCAAAAAAGTCAAAAATCAGAAAGTCGCGATTCCGTGTTTCTACAATTTTCTGTGTTTTTTGTGCTTTTACCAAAATGTTTAAACTTGAAATTATGCAAAAACTTATTGTAAGAAATTTACCTTGCTGCCTGATCAAGAAATGTTCAAAAAATTTTGTATTTGCAGAAGATCGCGATTTTGATAGCTCCTCTCACTCACTCTTCCACTCAAATGAATATTTTTCTGAGATTTCAGACTTTTATAGTCTTCAGACAATCGCGATTGTGTGTGATTTTCACCAAATTTGAAATTCTCACTGTATGATTCTTGTCCTTTAGCAATTTTGTGGTTTTAATTCACAAATCTCATTCCTTCCAACAAAATTTGCTCTCTTTATTTTACTGATGAAAATCACGATTCTGTACCCAATTCTCCAATCTAATCACTTGATGCTCAATTCTTGCTGAAACTTTGAAATTTTGATTTCTTTTACTGATTCAACTTATGAAACCTTTTAAAATCACTCACCTCAGTACCCAATAGTGCAACTAAGGCAAATTCTTTATCTTACTGAAAATCACGATTTTATGAAGAGAATCATGTTTTTATCTGAACTTCCTGTTTTTGCACTTTTTGACTTTTCTTTCCTTCTAATCTTCTCCAATGTTCTTCACCAACTCCAGATCACTTGTCACCTGCAATTATGCACCATCAAACTCATTCAAAGAGATTTTTGAAAAATTTAATCAGCAACTTTTACTCTAGATATATTTTTTTAAAATTTTCTTTCAATTTCCAAATTTTTCTTTTTTTCTTTCACTATTTCCCCTCCACTTTCAAACAACAGTCCTCCTATCCAACTCTCTAAGAAAAAAGAAATTTGTTTGAATTTTTAATGAATTTTATGAATTTTTTTAGTATTTTTCCCTAAATCAAGGCAAACACTTCACCTAGGGTTTTCTTGTTTCAAGATCCATTGATCTTTTGTTTCCTGATCGGTTATACTCTTTTATGCTTGCAATCTAATCAATTTGGAAGTAGAGCTTTCCAAGAAAATATGTGCTAAGAAGTACAAGTATCAATTCATGCAAAGATAAACTCAAACACTTTTTTTTTCAAGAGCCAAATAAAATTTTCCAAGATTATTATCCTTTTTTGAATAGACAAATGGATCAATCAATTTGCACATAGCTAATTTACTTGACTTTCCTCATTGCAAACATGTCATCTTGTCCAAGATTTAACAAATTTGCTTGTGGCCAATCGGCTTCTAGTTCAGGGATTATAGAAATTGATTTTCCCTGAGTGCTCTGTTGTTCTTCCTTACTATCTTTCTCTTTAGGTGTTTGTGTTGGCTTTTGATCATTCTCTTTAAAACACTCATTGTATTGATTATCAGATATTCTTGTCTCTGGGAGGACTGGGATAGTCTTCTCTAGAGTGGCTTGGGCTACCTCTATGAGCTTTCTGAGTATTGCCAGTCTTTCCTTTTCTAATTCCCCTTGTGGGTAGAGTTTCTCATGCTGCTCTATATTTGGTCCAGTCATGATTCGAGCCTGATAAGCTTTCAACCACATGTCCATATCTTCTGGTGTTGGATCTGCTAGGATTGATCCTGGTTTATCTAGTTCCCAGGTGTGGGATTTAGGTGGTGTATTCTCTTGTACTTTCGGTTCCTGCAGTTTCCTACTATCTTTTATATCCTTTTTGTCCTCCTTATTCTTATCTTTCTTCCATTTGTTTTTTAGCTTTTCCCTTCTGATCTTCCAACTTTGTGTCTTCTTCATTTGGTTATTCTCACATGGATCTTCTGAATCCTCCACTACCTATATATGTGGCTCTAGATCTTTTCTCATTTCTCATTGGGAATCTAATTTTCTTCTCTCATATCCTTTGGCTTGCGCTCGAGTAATGGATTTTAACGGTAATGTGTACTCCTTATCACTTAAGATGATTCAGTCACTTCGATCACATTGATTTGTGTTGTGTTATGAGTCTTATTGGGATTCTTTAGGCAATCTCTAAATAGATGTTCCTTTCCACATTCATTACAGTACCCTTCCCAAGTCCTAGGAGGTGGTGGGTTGTATGGCAGAGTGCATTCTCTTATGAAGTGATCTCCTCCACATCCATAGCATGGTCCTTTTGGCACAGGCCGTCCAATGGGTGGTCTCATAGGTGCTAGTGCCTTAGCTACTATGTACGTTAGGTTTGCATACTCTCGTCCATAAGTGTTGTCATATCTTTCATAACCATAGTATTATGGGTCATAAGTTTGGTCATCGTCCATCAGAATGGTGTCATAGGGATTGTATTCTCCTTGGATTTATTCGTATCCCTTATTTGTTGTTTTTGTACTGGCTAAAGGCATAGCTGGCACTATGGCTCTTTCCATATTCTCCTCTGATTGAGTGTATTTGTCTGGCACTACGTTCTGTGGAAGGGGTGGTTGTTGTTCTAGTATAGGCTATGGTTGTCCATATCCTCCTTGTTCATATGGTCGATGTGCTCCTTGCAGGCCTGGATAGGGGTTGTATCTCGGGGGATCTCTTCCTTGTTTTCTAGGAGGGTATCCATAAGGCTTATACTGAGCCTGATTCATGGTCCTTGATTGCCTATTGAATGGGCAATTTTTAGTAGCATGGTTAGTGTATTTCTGCTCAATATGACAATACAAGTTGGGTCCTTGAGGTTGCTGCCTATTGTATGGGTAAGCTTGAGGCATGCCTATTCCTCCTCCTGCACACATGTGAGATGGGTGATCTCCACCATATAGGTTGCATCTTTGCAACATTGACATTCTCATTGATGGGTTTTGGTAATTTCTCTGTCCATGGACTCCTAACTTCTTGGCTACCAGATCTGCTAGCTCCTCCACATTAGTGTTGTCATTATACTCCTAGTGTCCTATGATTTAGTAGAGCTTGGTGTACTTTTGTGGTCATCAGCTAGGTTGTCTTCTAGGTCAATGCATTCTTGAAGACACTCACTCAGTGTCTAGAGCTATTTTACATAAACTAGGGTTCTCAATGTTCCATTAGTCAATCCATCCAAGAATAATGATATCATTTTTTGCTGGGAGGGTCTTTCTATGGTTGGGCATCTATCGACATATTGGTTGAATCTTCGGACAACTGTTTTTACGGTTTCATTTGGGTTTTGTTTGAAACTATGGATTAAGAATTAAGAGTTGGGCTTAATCCCTCTTTTGGTAAATTCTCCAATGAACTCTTGGAAAAATTGCTCAATTCCAAATTGATTTGGATCCAACGGTTGGAACCAAGTCAAAGCCGTCCCTGTGAGGGTGTTGACCTAAGCACCAACTTAGGGACTTGTGGAGAATGAGACTATACCTCAATCCCCCTCAAGTGCATATAGTGGGGATTCACGCTTTAATTATCAATCCGATGAGTATACAAACCTAGCCGAGTGTATGAGGACATGCATTCAAATGATGATCAATGCAAATGAACTACTCAAAGAGTGCAAAAAAAGTAAAGATTGATCCAAACAAGCTTCAACTGTCAGTTATGTTGTCACGATACTTGGTGCAGCAGCCAACAGTAAATCGAGCTTTTCTCTCAGCTCCAAACTCCAAATATAGCGAATAGCATATGCGTTTCGAAGCTCTCGAGAATACGCATACAATGGTGGTGCTTTCACTCAATTTTGACACTCCTACTTCAAGTTATGAGCAAAATACTGAGTCACGGGAAAACTTTCCTACACTTTAGCACTTCCTACACTTCGCACACACCTTAACAACAACAAACGAACACTTTCATGGATAGACAACACTTCCTAACACTTTTTCCAAGCAATACACATGCACACAAGCTCACAAAGAAGAAGATACAGAGACGAGAAGACACAAATTCGAATTTCTGTGCTCTTGATTCTCACAATGGTAAAAGTCTTTACAAAGAGTCACAAATTGACTTATATACTTGTGCCCTAAAAATGGTCCTTTCACACAAGAGAGCGGCACTTTATTAACTAAAGACTAATTTCGTACTAATTTACATGGGTAAGCTTCTAATCTTCTGTGGGGATGCATCTAGAGGACTCCTCTAGTGCATTTACAATGGAAAATATATTACAAGAATGGTTATAATACAAAAATTGGGTGTCCAAATCGGAAAAAATTTGGGGCCCGTCTTTTTCTTTGCCTTGTGCTCTCTTTAGCTCTGCAACACTCTCCCCCTCTTCGTCTCTATCGTCCCTTGACATTCTTTATCTTCTTGTCTTTAGTTTGTTGTCCGCATGCATCTTTTGGTCAGTTTTGCCGCCTGGTTGGACTGGCATTCCGTTTTAATGGCCCTGTTTTTTATTTTTCTTTTACATCCTCTCGGCCTGATGCATTTGTGCTGCCTGTTCTTTTCTTTTCATCGCTCGCAACCCTTGGTTTGTTCTGCCTGTTTGTTAAACAGGTGTTCAATTTTGATGGCCTCTTCTTAATTCTTGTTTTACATCCTTTGGGCCTGATGCATTTGTCTTGCCTAATAAGTCGGGTTGCCACGCACGCCACCAGTGGAAGGTATGAGGATGTGATGCTTCAGTCTTCGATCTGGACCTTCCAAAGATCAAGAGGTTGAAGCACCCTCTTGTGGTTTCGGAACCGCTGGATATCTTCGTGCACTTCTTCATGGATACTTGTTGGCCCTGGTTCCTCCTTCCACCTACGTGCTTTTTCCTTGATATGTGCCCCTGCGGGGCTCTGTGCAGAGATGGGTGTTGCGCCCCTGCAGGGCTTCTTGCAGAGACATGTCTTCAGATATTCCTTTTTAGTGAAGCTTCTTTCGTTGTCCTCCTCTTTTCTTCTTTTTGCTTGATTCTCCCTCAACACTGCCCCCCTCCTGGACTCTGTCGTCCCCGACAGGCTTTGATAAGCAACGGGCATATGTTCTATATACTTTTTGCTCTGTGTCATTAAGCAGATTGGCTTCACGTATCATTAGCTATTTCCACTGTTCAGCTTTTACACCGTCATGGGGTGGCTGTCTATGGTCCGCGAAGAAGCTCAGTTCGTATGCCACTAATCTGGCATTCAGGTTGGAGGACATCTTTGAAAAGACTTCTGAATCAATTTCAAAAAATCCTGTAAAAAATGCTTCCTCGAACGTTTGCATATATGTACTTGGGAAGAACATCAGTCTTGAATAATAAGCCATTATTGTCGGTCGGCTAGGCATAAGAGACATATAAAAAATGAGGATCTCTGTTCCCTGACATTTTGACAGTTAATTCGGGTACTGCCGCATAATTTTGCAGCCAAAATTCAATGGTCTTGACCATATAATCTTCCGTTGGTAGATAATTATGTGGCGGGCTTGGAAGCAGAGGATAATTTAGCCACTGTTTATTTATGGTATCATTTCTTTGCAGGTCCAAAAATTCTCTAGTATCTCTTCGGCATGGTATAGGACAAAAGGAAGGGTTTACCTGTAAGAAATAAGGTGCTGCTTGCCAATGCACCCTTAGTGTAGGATGTTTCTCCAAAAACTTCCTTCTCCAAACCGGTTGTGTAGCTTCAAATTCTTCTTGAGTGTAAGCGAATGTGTCATGTTTGAAGTTTAGCTGCTCATCTGGAGTTTTCTTTGTAATCTTCTTTATATATTGTCTTGTTTTCTCTTTCAATAACCCGTACGGAATGCTGAAAGGCTTCATAATTTGTTCCAAGTCTTTACCCTTGATCTTTGCTTCTTTCATTACTTTGATTACTTCATTTTCAAAACTTTTTGTCAACCGGGACACCACTAGTGCCCGCTCCTTCTGACTTATTTCTGCAGTGTATGGCATTGGATGATCATCATGTATATTCGCCATCTGCTCATGTATTGGAGAATGATAAATCGGGGGAGATAGAGGACGTACCTCTACCTCGTCAGTAGGAGTGTCCTTAGCTGGCTCTACTGGTGTCCCGATTGGTGTTTTCTACTTTACTTGGATCTCTAACTATGCTATACGTTCAGTCTTCTCTTTATTTTCTTGCATGGCTGCTCTGAGCGCTTCCTTTGCTGCAAGCAATTCATTCCCAATTTCTGCTACGTGATCCATATTTTCACTGTAGCTTGCTGCAAGTTTCCCATGTGCTGTATTCAACTGCTTTTTTAGTTCATTTGTTTCGTGAATGTACTTACGTTCCCATTCTTCTCTCAATTCTTGCTCTTGTCTTAGCAAATCTGCGTATTGTGCCACCTGATCTATTAATTCTTTCTCTTTAGTTTCGGATATCTCCTGCTGTTCAATAGGTTGATCATATAATAATGACTTCATCAGTTCTTTATTTCTATTGCATAAGTTGTCATTCTCTTCCATGTACAACTTTAATTGTTTCTCGAGCAAAGTGCTTCTAGCTCTCATTCTCTCATTGTCAGCTTCACTTGCATCATGTAATCTTTGTAAATCAGCGAGCTATGCCTGGAGTTGGTGATGCTGAGTCACTAATGTATCATATTGCATCTTTACCTCGAGCAACTCTGTGCTTTTGGCTGCTATCTCTTTTTGGGCCTGGATTAATTGTGATGACAATTGTTCACTCATTATTTGGAATTGACTCTTTTCCCTCATGGCCTTATCATAATCTGCATCTATTTCCATCATCTGTTGTTGTGTATCTGTTGGTGGATTCTTAGACAAGAAGGAGTTTGACGGTTTGTAGGAGAAAAGGGGAAGAAACAAGAAGAGAAAATACACCTGGAAGCTTCTGCCGATTGATTACAATAAGACAATTACAAGGTTTGAAGTACAAGACAAGCCAATACCTCTGTGCACAATCCCACAGAGTGCCCAATTACAAAATACCAAATATCCCAAAGTCTTCTTGCCGCCGGCCTCCTCTGCACCAGACCTCCACCTGCTTCAAACTTATCCTTGTGCACACCTTGCACCAAGCTTCCACAAAGGGGGAGGAGTGAATACCTTCTGTCGGCACGTACCCACTGCAATGGGATCTTGAGATACTTGGGGGACTAGCTTAGCACTCTCTGCACAATCCCTTAGGCACTCACTATGCACTCCTTCACTTCCACTTCTCTGCATCGCACACTGGTGACTGTTGCACTTCTCTCTCTTGCTTTCTTAGACTATGCTCTCTTGCTTACTCTAAGATTGGTCCAAGAATGGCCCTTGCCTTGATGTGAGTGTGTCGATCATGTACGCTCCTAACTGCAATGGTATCTTGGTCCTCACTTTGATGTCCCAAGATTGTCCTCACAAGTGGAAGCCAACGACTCACTGTTTTGTCTTGTAGTGACTTTAGACTAAAACCAAAAATTTTAATGGGGGGGCCATTCTTTCACCTGTGCGTACACTTTGCCGCTTCACATACCTTCATGTTTCCTTTTAAGTCTTCACTTTTGCACATAAGAGGGGGTTCACCTGAACCTTCCAAAACACTTTAAAACACACTTTGAACCTTAGGGAAATTAGAGAAAATACCTCTGCAACCTGCAACCCATTTTCTCCAATTTACCCTTTGTGGACAATTCATTGTGCACTACCTGTGCACTTTGACACCTGCACTTACGCACTTTGACTTTGCACCTATTGACTTTGACCTTGACCTTGTTGACTTTGACTAGTTGACTTTGACCAGTTGACTTTGACTGTAGTTGACTTTGACCAACATGACTTTTATGGGCTCAATAGTATCCATGGCAGTTTGAATCATTTGCTTGACCACAGGCTTCAATTGAGTAACATCCACATTGAGCCATGTGGTTGGTATGCTAGGTTCTTCACCTGTTGTGACGTCTTTTCCCTGTGCCACATGTAACGTAGTGTCATGGGGCTGCCTAATCTGAAGCTGGATCCTTGGCTCAGCCACCATGTGTTCAATGTTTCCTTGAGGTGTATCATCTGGCACCTCAATCACAATCTGCTCTTTGTTTTGTAATAGCTCTGAATCCGCGTTCACTGGAGTTTTATCTCCTCTTTGATAGGTGGTTTTGCATATGTAACCGTTGTTGGAGCTTCTTTAATGCTGATCTTTGTCGTATCATTCAATGGAATGACATGTTCAGGTTCAATGGAATCTTCTATGTTCTTTTCCTTTTCTTCGTGGTTGTCTGGTGTAACTTTGATTTGATTAAGCTCCGTCCATTCTTCCTCGTGAGTCTCTGTCCTTATATCAGTGTCCAGGGTGTCTTTTTCATGACTAGATTCTGCATCGGAACTCGAATCATCTAAGCCCAATTCTTTGTATCTCCCAGTTTGTTTTGGGGTCTTTTCTTTACTCCGTTGTTGTTTCTCTTGACTTGCTTGTCTATAATGATGACCTTGAACATTCAGATTTACATGCCCTTGCATGTACTGATGTGTCTCTTCTAGGGAAGCAGAGAGATCTCTCTTGGTAATTGGCATTTGGGCTACCGGAATCTTTGGTAAAATGTGTGTCCACTTTGATTGGGGTGTAGCCTGGGCTTCCTCCTCTCTGAGGCGCTTTGTACCCCTCATGGGTTTCTATGAACTAGTTCCTGCTTCTTCAACAGCGACAACTGCTTTCTTTTTCTTGGGGACCGTAGCGGATTTGGCATATTGCGCTAACCCCTCTGAGGTTGGCATCTCACGTAGGCAGTTTTTCATCTCAAGAGCCTCATATATAAGTAATGTCAAAGCCGAAATCCCATTTAGAAACTTCTTCTGACCCCATTTCTTCTGGGCTTCAAATAATCTCTCTTGGACATAACAAGTCATATTCACTTTATTACCAATTTGTTTCATTGCATGAGATAGTAGTTGTACAACAATCTTTTATGGTGCAGTATATCTATGCATACTTGGGAAACAAAAGTGCGGATGCACCAAGCGGACAACATCTTCAATATCAGTCCTATTGATATCCAAAAAGGACCTCTTTTTAGGATCATGACATTCTTCTTTGACATTGGTGATTCCTTCTTGATTCCATCTTGATTCCATCTGAAGGCTTTGTTGATTATCTCATGTGTGAATTGAATGGTTTTCAAGGTACCTACTTTGTCCAAT
This sequence comes from Ceratopteris richardii, assembly GCA_020310875.1. Taxonomy (NCBI): domain Eukaryota; kingdom Viridiplantae; phylum Streptophyta; class Polypodiopsida; order Polypodiales; family Pteridaceae; genus Ceratopteris; species Ceratopteris richardii. The sequence goes on from CM035442.1 coordinate 125,406,022, forward strand.
ACTCTTGCTTCAGGAACTGATATCTTCGTCGCTGCAGGCTATAGTGTATTCATCACTTGCGTACATCTTTGAAAATCTGGTAGATAAATCGACAATTTGAGAAATGCCTCTATGCCTGCCTGTGTCCACACATCCTCTATATGCGGTAATCCTTGTATTATAGTCTTGAAGTCTTGCGACATAATAGGGAAGTAGTGATCCCTATCCATAATCTTGATTGTGGCCATTAAAATAAGGTCTGACACTGGTTGGTCATCCAGAAACCAATGGCCTCTTGCTTTCGTTATTGATCCAATGGAAGAAGCTGCACCTCTTCCTCTTGCGTAGCTTCAGAATTGGGAGATGCCATTTGCACTCAATTGGTGGCTGTACTTAGTCACCGAATAATATTTAGAATCATCCTTCAGTTATCCTTTATTAGATTGGCAATTCTCCGCGTGAATGGTGTCATCCCTTTCCCCATGGGTGTGAGAAAGGTAATACCTAGATTTTTCCATATTTTAGATATTTTTACATTTTCATCTGAAAAGAAAAAACAGAAAAATTAGGTCATAGCCGAAGCGGTTATTACTTTTTGAGTGATTTTCTTAATGTATGTACAAGTGCTCTCCTATTTCCCAAGAGGAAAATGTGCTCGACTATCCCGAAATAGAAGAAAGATGTGTCGAATGCTTGGCCTTGTAATGTGGCCCTATCATGCATACTTTGGGTCCTGATAACTCCAAATGTGTGCAACTTGAAGTAGTTGAATGATGCATGCAGCTTGTCTTGTCTTTTGGCAACCAAATCTGCTTTACTTTGTTGGGACGTATTGTATCCCGAACATTCCTGATGAATGTGATGCTTCTCATGTTGTACGTCTGCTCTATTTGCTTTCTGAATCTCGGAATGGCTTGTGTTGCAACTGCAGACTCCTTCTCTTTCCTATAGCTATTCTTCTTTGGCTGTTTTGCCCTTAGACCATATTGGTTCTCCTTGTGTAGTGGTTCATCGTTTGAGTTTAGCGTCTTTGGAGCACATGATTTTGGAATCCATATTTGCACTCGATCCGGTTGGGCGGCTACTACTTTCTTTGGAATCCATATCCTAACAATTCGTCGTTGACTTTGGTGTTTAAAATGATTTGCCTTCTTGTTTGATTGGTTGTTCTGATGTCGAAGATGTTTCTATCGTTGAAGATATGCATCCCTTTGATCCTTTCTTATCCAAGCTTGTTTAGTGTACGGAATAGGGTATATTCTAATAGGTACATACTTTGGATTACTCAGAGGACTAGTCTCTCTTGTGCGTGGTTCTTCACTACGGCTGTTTTCAGATAGAATGACACTCTTGTGACTTGCTAGATTAGAAGATGGTATGCAAGCAGGATTCAGTGTGTCCTCACATGAAGTACTTGATGAAGGGGTTTCTATAGTGCTAGTGAACCTACATTCATGACTGTGTTCATTAGAGTGAACTTTTGGCTCTATGCTTGCAGCTTTGATTGGTCGTTCGTCTAGCAAACTGAATACTTCACGATGTCCTATCTTGGCTGAGATGTATCCTAAAGCCAATTGAATGGTCACCTCATATTCGTATATCTAGTCTTGACCTAACACTACATCTTCGAGTAAATCCTGATCATGACACACTAATAGCTTCTGTTCCATAGTGTTGTTGCCAAGATGCAGAGGTAAGGTGATTTCACCTATACATTGAGTAATTGTTCCTCCTATTCCTATCAACTGTGCCATCGATGGACGTAATTCCTCCTTGAGTTTCTGAGTCAAAGAAAGTTTGATACAGCTTATGGTGGCTCCTATGTCAATGAGAGCATCCACTAAGTGGTACTCCGTTTTACCTGCTCCCAAATTCAAATATGGTTGTGTTCTCTGTGGACCTAGGTTTTTAGTGGCTCTAAAATTAGCCATTGGGATGAGTTCTTCTCCTAGTCGATATCTCTCATCTCTCTCTCTCATCCACTCTTTCCGTTTCTTAATTCGTTCTAGTGCTTCCTGTCTCGCTTCTTCTCGTATCCTTTCCTCCTCGATGCGTCTATTCTTGCCCTTGATTAATCGTGACATTGTTTCTTCAGTCAACGGTTCTAGATATTTTTTCACTCGACATCCACTGATATAGTTTGGTAATACTTCCCCATCTAGGGTTGCTAAGCTGATGGCTCCACTTGTCGATATACGATTGATGATTAATGGGCCATATCCTCTCTTCTACAACTTCTTAGCGTGTTGTTTCAAGGTATATACCAAAACTAAATCTCCTTCCTTCAACTTTTTGTCTTTAATGCGAGCATCAAAGTAGGCTTTCTATCTCCGTTTAGCAGCATAAATGCCTGCTACTGCTTGTAACCTAGTTTCGTGAAGATTTTCTATTTGATCCGATTGAGCTGATAGTTCATGTCCCGTCCACTCGTAAGTGGTTGCCACTCTGAGAGTGGGAATTAAGAAATCAATTGGCAAAATAGCATTTTGTCCATACACTAAGTTAAAAGGAGTAGTTCCTATGGCGGTTTTGTAGGCTACTCGAAATGCCCATAAAGCATGATGTAATTGCTTATCCCAATCAGATCTACCATTGTTCACAATTTTTGTGAGAACTGTACACAAGATTTTATTCGAACTTTCGACTTGTCCATTGGCTTGTGGGTGATAAGGAGCTAATTTCTTATGAATTACCAAGAATTCATTCAGTAAGGCTTCTATAACTTCATTCACAAAGTGCGTACCTCTATCACTCACAATTTCTATCGGTAGTCCAAATCTGGTGAAAACGTTCTCAAAGAGAAACTTGGCCGTAGTTCTTGCGTCATTTTTCTTGGTTGCTTTGGCTTCAACCCATTTGGTTAGATAGTCTGTGGCTACAATTATATATTCGGCATGGGATCCTTTCGCTGGTGGGCTAATAGGTCTTATGAAGTCTATTCCCCATTTAGTGAAAGCTCTGGCACTCATCATGGGTCTCAGTGGCATCTCATCTCTTCTAATTGGATATTTTGTTCGTTGACAAGTATCACATCGTTGCACATATGTTACGGCATCTTGATGTAGAGTTGGCCACCACAAGATGCAGAGTTGGCCACCACATTCCAGCAAAGAGGATCATTTTTGTTGTTTTATCTGCAGAGAAGTGTCCTCCTGCAGCTCCTGTATGTGCCATCTCTAAAACTGCAAGATATTCGTCTTCATGAATGCACAATCGTAATTGATTATCTCTCCCTTGCTTGAAAAGTTGTTTTCCTATAATGGCATAATCCTTGCTTTGTTCTACAAGTGCACGTTTCCTTGCTGAAGTGGCTCCTTCTGGGTATTCTTGGGTCTTTAAGAATTTTACCAGAGGCATGCTCCATCTCAGTGCTACTGTGGAGTAGCCTAGAGTGGAGTTCTTTTCTGGATTTTGTTCTTGACAGGTTTGGCAGGCTGATACATAGTTATGCGCAACCCTCTGCATGGTTGGCCAATATATGCCTAATCTCCTCAGGGTTTGCCATGTTCCGTTTGCATTCAAATGAGTTTTCCATTGATTTACATGTGCTTTCTGAAGCCACATTTCCTGTTCCTCCTCTTCAACGCATCTCATTAGTAATCCACTTGAATCTTGGTGATACAAACTTCCTGCAATGATATGAAGGTTTTTAGTCTTCCAAAGGTCTTGGGTTCGGTTTGGTGTGATCCCATCTTTAGGTCCATGCGTGAGTATAGGGATCAACTTTTCTACCCATTGGGGACATACTTCCAGGTTAAAAAGGTACGTATCTGGCAGATCATCTGGTACTCCTATGGGTGGTTCTCCATGGGTCATTCTTGATAAGTGGTCTGCTCTTATGTGGGTATTTCCTTTCTTGACTACTACCTCAAAATCAAATTCCATTAGCAATAAAAACCATTGTACTAGTCTTCCTGTATTGCAAGGTTTATTGACTAAGTACAGTAGGGCTTGATGATCAATGAAGAATTTGAATTTGTTTTCCAACAGGTAATGTCTGAACTTTTTCACTGCGTACACCATCCCTAGGCCTTCTCTCTCAGTTGTGGTATAATTGCACTCTGCTTGATTTAATTATCTACTGGCATAGGCTATAGGGTGGTCTAGCTTTCCTGTATCTACAGGTTGAGCTAAGATGCAACCAATGGCAAACTTGGAAGCATCCACATGAATGTGAAATGGCTTATTCCAGTTAGGTACTCGAAGGATTGGTGCTGAACTCAATCGATTCTTTAACTCATTAAAGGCTTTCTCACATTCTTCGGTCCAATTAAATTGAGAAAAGAGTGCATAGAGAGGTCTAGCAATTATGGCATACATATGTATAAATCTATCCACAGTGTCCCATAAATGCTTGTACTTCTTTAGCAGTCTTTGGTCTTGGTAAATCCAAAATTACTTTGATTTTGTCTTCATCATTTGAAATTCCGTTCTTAGAGACAATATGTCCTAATATTTTTCCTTGTCGAACCATGAAGACACATTTTTTTGGGTTGAGGCATACTCGATATTGTCGACATTTGGCAAAGATCTTTTCTAGTTCAGGGATGTGCTCTGATCATATAGCTAAATAAGTACATAGATCGTCCACGTATACCTCCATACTCTTTCTCAGGAACTCTTTGAATACATGGCACATCAATCTTTGGAAGGTGGTTGGGGCATTAGTTAGACCAAAAGGCATGACTCTAAAGGCGTATACTCCCCATTCAGTTGGAAAAGCGGTTTTATGTTGGTCCTCAGGAGCAATGGCTACCTGATTATACCCTGAAAAGCCGTCCAGAAAACTATAAACTTCCTTCCCTGCCACTCTTTCCAACAGATGATCCGTAATGGGTAATGGGTAACTATCCCTTATGGTCGTGGCATTTACTTTCTTCAGATTGATGCACACTCTTAACTTCCCATTCTTTTTCGGTACAACCACCAAAGGTGATACCCATTCCGTGTGTTCGATCTCGTAAATGAATCCAGCATCTAACAACTTATCTATCTCTTCCTTTATCTTTACTGAATACAGATCATTGTACGTATACGGTCTTTGTTTAGAAGGTTTGGCTTCGGATGTCATGGGGATTCTATGGGCACATATAGATGGATCTACTCCTTTCAAGTCCTTATAGGTCTAGGCAAAGACATCCCGATATTTCCTTATGAGGCGTATTAACTCTTGTTCTTCATCCATTGAGACATCCTGTCCTATGAAAGTACATCGTTCTTCTCCTTCCTCTAAGGTTACTACTATCTTCTTGGTTTGTTCTTTATTGTCATATGCTATTCCTGGCTGTGCTTCTCTTTTATGCATTTGAATAGCAATTTTTCTCTCTTCTACTTCATATTTTTTGAAGTGGGCTGGCACTTCAAACTGATCTTGTGGCTTGTTTTCTTCACATTCTGGTTCTTTATCTAACTCAAGCTCTTCTTCTTGTGTAGGTTCCTGGTTGTTTTCGTTAGCTGTGACACCTATTTTTTTATTTTCATCCTCTGGTTCCATTGGTTATTGCTCCATCTCAATGCTCTCATAGTCCTCCTTCCATTCTTTCTCTATCACTTCTCCTTCTCCAGCCTCCTGAAGGACTACCACATATAGACTAACGTCATATCCTTCCTCATCAATACATTCATTCATAGTTATTACTTCTTCGTTCACACATACATCGAGGGTCGCTAAAATCTCCATCCAACCGTGAGGTTCAAACTCTTCATCCAAAAAGACTTGAGGCATGTAAGCTCAATCTTGTACAGACCTAGCTACTCCTTGCCTTTGCTGCCATCCCTTTCTCCTATCCTCTTCCTTTTTTGCAGTTTGGCATATCCATAGATGAGTGTTCTCGTTCATCCAAGATTGGTCCTGCTCTTATTCGTGCCTTGTATGCCTGAATCCACATGGCTAATTCTTCAGGCATGGGATCTGCTAAAACAAATCCCACCTCTTCTTTTTTATACTTTCCATTTTTATTTTCTTCTTCAAATTTCTGTTCCTCTTTTGGGTTTTGTTTGCTCTTCTCATTTTCCTTCTTCTGCAATAACTTCTTTTCTTTTATCCTATCTCTACGGTTCTTCCATCTTTGTGTTCTTTTACTTACAACACTTTTCTCAGGCTCTTCCGAGTCTTCAACTCTCTGAGGTGTGGGTATGTTTACCTCTCTATCGCTTTGATTGTTTTCCTCAGTTTTGTCTGGGGTCTCTCTAGCTTTGGCTCTAGTTATTGCTTTCAACGGTACAATGTATTCCTTATCGCTCCCTGATGATTCGATTACTTCTATCACATTGATTTGCACGTTGGATGTAACCTTGTTGGGGTTCTTGGGGCAATCTCTGAAAAGGTGTTCCTTACCACAATCACTACAGTAGCCTTCCCAGACTCGTTGTGGTGGTGGGGGGTTTGGCAATGTACGTTCTTTGATATAATGGTCACCTCCACATCTATAGCATGGTCCTCTGGGCACAGGTGGTCTGTTCATGGGTCGGGGTGGTATGGTTGCTCTCGGAGCTGTATACATCATTGGCACATAATCCTGCTCATATCCATAAGAGTTATCTTGTGGTTCCAAGTCATAGGCATATGATTCGTACGTTTGTCCATATTCTATCATAGAGCTCTCATAAGAGGGATAGCCTCCTTGACTAGAGTCATAAGATGAGTCATATGATTCATTACCAATCAAAGGTGTAGCTGGTACTATTGCTCTCTCTAGGTTTTCTTCAGGACGAGGTATTTTTACTGGGACAACATTCTGAGGATGGGGCGGTTGTTGCCCTAACACTGGTTGTGGTTGAGTGTATCCTTGATAAGTATATGGTCGTGGTTCTGGTGCTTGCTGCTGATAAGTGGGGTACCTAAAGGCTTCACCTCCTTGCTCTCTCTGAGGGTATCCATAAGGTCTCATATATGGCTGTGCTGGTCTCGATTGCCTATTGTAAGGGCAATTTTTTGTATTGTGATTTGTATATTTTTGTTCTACACTGCAATATTGTAGAGGTCTTGGGACGGCGGGTCTATTATAAGCATAAGCAGGTGGTGGGACTACTCCCCTAGTGCACAAGTGAGAGGGATGATCACCTCCGCACTGCATACATCTTCTAAGCATGGGCACTCTTATAGGGTTATTGGGGTAGTTCCTCTATCCTTGAACGTTTAGTTTCTTTGCTACTAAGTCCACTATTTCCTCTACATTGTTTTTAGGGTTTGATGTGCTGTTGGCCGAATCTTCACTTTTCAAGCTACCTTGAGGTATTTTCAAATCCTCCGCAAGATTGTCTTCTAAATCAATACATTCCTTAATGCATTCTTGCAAAGTTTGAACTCTCTTTACATACATCAGAGATCTTAATGATCCGTTCAATAATCCTTCCAAAAATAATGACACCATTTTATTTTGGGTAGGTCTCTCTTCCACTGGGCATCTGTCCACATACTGCTTGAATCTTCTTGCTGCCAATCTCACTGATTCTGTAGGGGCTTGCTTAAAGCTATGGATCAATGATGACGAGTTGTTTTTAATTCCAGACTTAGTGAATTCCTCAATCATTTCTTGATAGACTTGTTCCATGTTTTAAAAATTATTAGGATCTAATGGTTGGAACCATGCTAACGCTGTGTCTGTCAAAGTTAGACCAAAAGATTCATATTGGATCAAAAAGTCTTCCACTTGTTCGGCTCTGATTACTTACTTAAATTCAGCTATGTGATTGTAAGGTTCACTAGAGCCATCATAGTGGTTTCTCATGCATTTGGCCACTTGAATTGGCCTTAATCTTCTTCCTGCTTCAGGTGGTCTAGGCATCACGCGGAAAATTGGTCTTCCTACGGGTATGCCTGATCCTCTTGCTACAGGTGGTTTGACTGGGGCAGGAATTCCATGTCTTGGGTCAACACGTAGTTGAGGTCGGTAATTAGGGTTATTTGCAGGCATTGCAAATTGCACATGTGGTCTGACCGGGATTTGTGTTTGTTGGGTTTATTGTGTTTGTCCTGACTGTTGATATGAGTCATTTTGAGACGTTCCAAGTGGGTTTCGTGAAGTAGTGGCTTGGTCCCTAGGGGGAAACACTGGAATATTCTGATATTTCAACTCGGCTCTTTCTAATTCCGTTAAGGGCCAATATCTTCTCTGATTCTTATCCAAATATGTGATGATGGTGGGGAAATCAGGATCTTGTAACTCATAGATGGTGACAGGATTAGGGGCAGCTTCCCATATTGAAGAATGTGCTCTAAGAAGAGGGTCCATTCCATTAATCAAGTATACATCCATTATGGAGTCATCTTGGGGAATCAGGTCTCCTCTCCAAACCCTAACAACCGTAGGTCTCCCTGTAGGAGTAGTTACTTGCTCTTCATTCCCTTCCCCATTTAGGTTTGAAGCATTGTTTTCTTCCCCAAGTTCGTTAATGTTTTTCGGGTGTTCCGTGACAACATACTGGATATCTCTTTTGTCCATGTAAAATCCTCCTGCATACTTGACTGCTGGCCTAGGCACTATGTAAGCCTCTGAAGTCTTCTTTAGTCTGGCCACTGATCTGTTCAGACCATCCAAGTATATGGGTATCTCATGTTGGTTGGTGGTCACATATTCTAAAGAGGTTCGGTACTCTCCCTCAATAATTGACATCATGCCAATCATTGGTACATTGTTCTGCATATCCTCTGAAGCCATGGGAATTTCTTCCTCTGACTCACTGGAGGTCTCCGAGTAATGTGATCGGCTACTTGGCTCGGCTACACTACCTACAGAAGAGATTACACTTCTTCGGCTTCCTAGGGTTCTTCCAGATCTCAGGTTCATCCACTTAACAGCTCTGATCAGCCCCTGCTAACCTGTATCTTCTAGATTTCTTTACTATGGGTCAGAATTCTAGAGGAATTTGGCTGGAAAAATGACTGAAAAAGAAACTTTCAGGTCACGATACCTTTCAGGTCACGATACTTGACTCCAAAATTTCACGATACACGATCTTTCACTCAGACTATACACGATACTTGAGTAGCCTCGATACACGATACCTAACTATAACGATACTCGATACTTGGCCAAAGAGGATACTCGATACTTCAAGAAAGACGATACTTGATACTTCAAGAAAGACGATACACAATATCTGACTCTCACGATACTCGATACCTGAGTGAAAACGATATTTGATACACGATACTTAATAAGTATCACGATCGGTAGACAACGATACACGATACACGATACACGATCTCTGGCAAGTATCACGATCGGTAGTCAATGATACACGATACACAATCTCTGGCAAGTATCGCGATCGGTAGTCAACGATACACGATACACGATCTCTGGCAAGTATCGCGATCGATAGTCAACGATACACGATACACGATCTCTGGCAAGTATCGCGATTGGTAGTCAACGATACATGATACACGATCTCTGGCAAGTATCGCGATCAATAGACAACGATACATGATACACGATCTGAGGGAAATATCGCGATACTCAACCACAGGAGATCACGATACTTGTTAGGTATCGCGATACTCGACCGCGGGAGAACACGATACTTGACCCTTTTTCAAAATTTTTGCTAGTTTTTTTGGTTTTGATTGCACACAGATGTTTTCCAGGTTCTTCCACCCTCTCCTCACTCTCTGCATTACCCAAAACACTCTTTTTACACCCTGCAAGTCCTTCACGATACCTAACGCATATCGTTTTTTTTTCTAAACCAGTGAATTTAAGTGGTAAGCATGAGTGTAGATGAGTGTGCTCACCTTGGATGCTCTTTCCCAAATCTCCTATCACCCTCTCTTGCTCCGCGCAACTCCCAATCGCCTTGTTTATCAGACGTGATACCCGACTGGAAACTCCTCACGATACTTGTTCAGCAAACAAGTAACTTACAAAATGACACTTTTTGGGCTTTTATACTTGGAATTTTCCTACTTCACAAAAAAAACTCTACTGAACAAAGACTGAATACTACTCTAATGACTTGACCTACTCCCTCACTTCTCTTACTCTACTCGTTCCACTCACTTCCCTAGGCTAACAACTCACTACACACATTCCAAGAATGAGAAGTAGTAAGTGCGGCTGAAAATGACTTACCAAAGAAGAGAAAATCACCACTCCTCCTCTCGCTTCAATGCAAAAAGCTACTTACCATCACACGAATGCCTCAGTTTGATTTGACACTCCTCGGCAACGGTGCCAAAAAACGTGTTGACCTAAGCACCAATATAGGGACTTGTGGAGAAAGAGACTATACCTCAATCCCCCTCAAGTGCATATAGTGGGGATTCACGCTTTAATTATCAATCCGATGAGTATACAAACCTAGCCGAGTGTATGAGGACATGCATTCAAATGATGATCAATGCAAATGAACTACTCAAAGAGTGCAAACAAGGTAAAGATTGATCCAAACAAGCTTCAACTGTCAATTATGATGTCACGATACTTGGTGTAGTAGCCAATAGTAAATTGAGCTTTTCTCTCAGCTTCAAACTCCAAATATAGCAAATAGCATATGTATTTCGAAGCTCTCAAGAAGACGCATCCAATGGTAGTGGTTTCACTCAATTCTGACACTCCTACTTCAAGTTATGAGCAAAATACTGAGTCATGGGAAAACCTTCCTACACTTCAGCACTTCCTACACTTCGCACACACCTTAACAACAACAAACGAACACTTTCATGGATAGACAACACTTCCTAACACTCTTTCCAAGCAATAAACATGCACACAAGCTCACAAAGAAGAAGATACAGAGAGCATAAGACAGAAATTCGAATTTCTGTGCTCTTGATTCTCACAATGGCAAAAGTCTTTAGAAAGAGTGACAAATTGACTTATATACTTGTGCCCTAAAAATGGTCCTTTCACACAAGAGAGCGGCACTTTATTAACTAAAGACTAATTTCGTACTAATTTACATGGGTTAGCTTCTAATCTTCTGTGGGGATGCATCTAGAGGACTCCTATAGTGCATTTACAACGGAAAATATATTACAAGAATGGTTATAATACAAAAATTGGGTGTCCAAATCGGAAAAATTTTGGGGCCCGTCTTTTTCTCTGCCTTGTGCTCTCTTTAGCTCTGCAACAGAGGGTAAGTCCAAAGAACTCATACTGCACAAAGAAGTCATCCACTTGTTCGGCTCGTAATACTTGCTTAAACTTTTCTATGTGTTCATATGGTTCTCCCGTTCCATCATAGTGATTTCTCATGCATTTAGCAACTTGAATCAGTATGAGCCTTCTTATTGGTTTTGGTGTTTGGGTAGGAGCAGGAACAAGGAACGAAAATAGTTGGGGAAGGTGAGTATGTGGAAATTCACCCTTCACCAACTGTTTAACGATCATCTGGCATTCCTTATGACTATGATGAAAAAAAAAGCACCCCATTAATGGGTTCATGGGATGCCGCATCAAGGGCCAGATAAAAGGGTCGGGATATGCCATAATTGCATTTCTACAGATTAAGTGCAAAAACCAAAAATTGCAGTGTGACATTCAAGAGCGAGGCGACACATAATCACATACTCATTGGATGATCTACGAGGGAATAACTGGTTCATTGTGACCAGTGGTAGTGGGGGAACATAGGTCTTACCATCATTAACAAGATGAAATTGGGCAACGATGGTGGAGACCAGGGAAAAAAATAAGGGCCTCTTCTTAGTAGAGAAGTATATAAATGTGGGCGAATATTCATGCTACCTTTCATTGGAACAATAGAAATATTGGGCGAATATTCCCAATATTTTTCTATGGAATCATAGCAGTTTAGAGTCTTTAGAAATGAGGTCCCTTCAACCTCAACATGATCAAGACTGATCCAAACTCTAAAAAATATGAGAATATGGAGCCATCTTTAGCTCCCATTTAATCCCATATGCAAGGGATTAGACGATCTTATTGATAGCGTATGTCTCTCCTTCATTGTCCCATATCACAAAAAGCAAAAGAAAACTCCCCTCAAGGAGGGGAGGAATCTATTATTTTATTCCTCTTCATGCTTGCGCATGAGAGAGAGGGAAAGAGAGAGATGGCGCTCTTCGTTGAGAGAGCACCCACGCTTGTTGGAAATGAAAGCAAAGCACTCCTTTTGAAGGTGTGCTAAAAAATCCCTCATATGTGGGATTTATGACTTTCAAATCCCATAGGATCTCTTCATGCATGCGCACAAGAGGGAGAGGAACTCGTCATTGAGAGAGCTCCCCAAGCATGGAAGAAAAGAAGGAGAGCTCTCTTTTTATGGGTGATCTTGGGAATGCATCAAATGTGGGATTAGTCCCATCAAATTCTACCCGCCTGTGAGCTCTACGAAGGATAAGGAGGGACAGTGAGGGAGAGGGAGGGAGGAGAAGACTCACCCCCCCAAATAGACATGTACCTATTTGGTGAAATTATGCCATACATATGAGAAGTACCTTATATTAGTGGCGAATATATCCACATTAATTCATCTAATCTATAATTTTTTGGGCTAATATAAGATCCTACAAAGTCATTAGATTAGCCAATTTTTTTCAAAATTACAAAAAAATCGCCATTGGGCTATAAATCACCCTTAATGTTTTCCCTGGTGGAGACAGTAACATGAATGGTAAGGGATGGGGAAATGATGGGCCATCCATCAGCCATGGGTGCACAATCGGCAATCGCACAGGCAAGGGTGAAGGACAAGTGTTGGAACTGAAGGACTCACTAGGCAAGGAAGCTTAAGAAGGGAGTCAGAGAGAAGAGAAAGTACAAGCAGACAGAGCAGTCAACGACGATCTGGCAAGTAGGCCAACATTTTTTCAGGACACTAACACATATAAAAGAGGTGGACACACAAGGAGAAGGAGCAAGTAGGGAGCTCCAAGAAGTGTATGTCAAATCTTCAGAAGAATCCCCTACAAAAACAGTGATTTTCATCATTAAAAACCATTGGAAATACCATTTCACATTTTTGTAGCTCCATTTTGTGCAAGCCAAGGAGTCCTTGAGCTTGAGGAGCTTTAGAAGTATCTACTTGTCAATTTTCACTTTTTTTAGACTTCGTTTGAACCTCCAAATAGGGTAGAGAACCTAATTTTTAACTAAGCCGGACACTAGGTCTGGACAAGGCCAAAACCTAGTCAAAAACTATAAATAGAGCTAGAGAGCTCATTTTTGAGGTTAGCTTGTAATAGTTTTGAAGTTGTATGAGCTTTTTGAAAGAAATCTAAGAACTCCATTGCTTCTCACTCTTTGTCTTGTTGTGTGCGCATGTGTGTGTGTATGTGTGTGCATGTTAGTGTGCTTCTCACTCACGCACTTGTGCCTCCACTCGCTGGAGGTTTCATACCATCCTCACGTCTTCCCAGATTGACATTAAAGGAGGTGCTACTCATCACTGAGCTACACCAAATTTTGGCGCCGTTGCCGGGGAACGAGCTTTGAGGACGAGCGTGTGATGGTAAGACGTAGATGTGAGACGTTGGCATTGTAGGTAATTTCTTCACTTTTCTTATTTTTCTCCTTCTTACCTCACCACCATCATCACCATCATCATTATCACCATCTCCCACCTCCATCTCCATCATCGCAAAAATTTTCATTTTTGGATTATATCACCTTCTCCACCTCAATTCCCTCATTCCATTGACGACCGACACTGTCGATCGCGATCGACAGCAACGATCGACAACATCTGTCAATCGCGACCGTCAGACCCTGTCAATCGCGACCGACAGACCCTGTCAATCGCGATTGACACCGTCAATCGCGACCGACAGAATTTCCACGATTGATTGACTTTTACACGTAGCCACGTGTCCATCGCGACTGACACATCCCCGATTGACTGAAATCACGGCGAAAAAACCAGAAAGAGTGTCGATCGCGATTGACACCATCGATCGCGATTGACAAGACTCGCGACCGACAGGCCCCGACGGACACCTCTGTCAATCGCGATTGACAGACCTGTCGATCGCGATTGACAGACCTGTCGATCGCGATTGACAGGCTTTTCGGCCAAAAATTAGGGTTAATCTTTTCAAGTCCTTGGGGAATTTTGGGCATAATTAGAGAATCATTAGTGATTTGTGAGGTCTCTACACATGTGATTTCGAGAAAACTCATGTGATCTGTCAGCCTGTTTGAATCCTATTTTAGTCCCAAAACCCTGAACTGGCATAACTTTCTCATACGAAATCCGTTTGCTGTGATTCTTGTCTTGTTGGAAAGCTCGTGAGGACTACAACCAAAACTTCCATTGGTTATGTGAAAATTTATATCAGGATTATTAGATAGGGTTTTTTGAAGTTGACCATACCCCGAGGTAGGAAAACTGAGGGATCCTTGGGATTATTTTCCATAAAGGCAAAGGATAATTTGGTCTGTGAGTTATATGCATGAAATTGGTCTATTGTATCATTTGAATCTAAGTCTTGAGCTAACTATGGGACTTTTACAGGTCCAGTAAGAGCACTTGAGGGCATTCAAGCAAGAGTAAGTGCAAGCTTGGGAATACGCATCCTGGGCACACCAGGGCAACAACACAAGGAAAGAAACTCAAGGTTGGAAAATCCTCAACTCCCTCTATCAATTCCTAGCTTAGGCTAAGAACGACTAGTGATAGGAGTAGGCCAGGGCGGCGATAGGCATCAATCAAGTTGAAGACTACCTATGCACTCAAGTTCAAGATCTCTTCGTGATGCGATAACCTTAAAAGAAAGAATCTAACGAGGAACGATCAACTTACAGTGCGGAAATACACTCAAGTATACCTGACGACGTGATATCAGACAAGAGTATAAACGCGGCAATCCACTAAAAAAGAATCAAGTAACTGATACAAAAGAACTCAGCAACGAGGTTGTACTTGGGCAAATTTGGGCTATTCATTTAGGCTTATGAACCTTAGATCAGGGCGACATCTAGGGAGAGATAGACAAAGCCTTAGGTCTTCAGAGGCTAGTGTCAACCGCACTACTAGGTCTTGGGCCCAGCAGTTGAGCCACCACTCATACTACCCTAGCTCTGAGACTAGTGAATCAGAGATGTCTCAAGGCATGGACAGACCTACGGGAAGTTTAGGAGTGCCATACTTGCACAGGGTAGAAGGCCCTTACAAAATGCAGTTGGAATACCTTAGGACCAACCGATTGGGTGCTAGCATCTATGAGGACGGCCTAGGAAGATCTGTGGTACAGATTAAGAATCCTGACCAATCCATTGGACTAGAGCGCCCAGCTATCAAGTTTGAAAACGGAGCATACCTAGACAAGGAAGGGACAATATATGTAGTCACCAGTCACCCAGATAGGACAGATGAATTTGGGAATGTGATCTCAGAAGCGGATTTAGGTGACTTGGAGCAAGGAAACATGGGTGTAGAACCTAGAACCCCCCGAGGCAAATCTGTTCTCACTAGGATTATTACACCAGAGTGGATTCCTCAGGATAACAAGAGTATAGATCTGCTTCTGAACCGAGAGACTGATGAAGCCTTTTGGAGGTATAAATCTGATCGGCCAATTGATATAGGAACAATCATGATCTATGAGTTTAAAGATCCAGATAGCCCAGGCAGAGTGACCTACCTAGATCACGCTTCAGAGAGGATCTTTGTGGTTACAGAACATGATTGACATGTTTACACTTGGAAGGGTGAATTCGTTTTTCCCCATCCAAGATCGAACGTGTCCTATGGTCACCCTAGAGCTGGAACATCCCAAGCTCATGGAACTCAAAGAGACAGAAGTAGAGATAGGCCAGAAGTAAGCTTTGCCAACCCAGGGGGCAGAGAAAGAACGAGAATGGAGACAAATAGGGTGGAACCTGAGATACTTAGAGCCCCAGGAAATCGAAGAAATGCCGATGATTTCCCTTTGCCAAGACCAAGAGAGCACACGAGGACCCTGAGACCGACCTAGCTAGTTAAGTCCATGAAGAACTACTTCGATGGCACTGGAGATCCATACGATCATGTGGCTGAGTTTAGGCAAGTCTTGAGAGCTGAACAAGTGGAGGATCTATTCACACAGTACAATGCCTTTGGTCTAACCCTTAGGAACACAGCCCTTACGTGGTTTCAACCATTGAATGAGAGACAGTTCAGGAGCATAGACCAACTTCTAGAGTCATTCATTATCGAATTCTCTAAAAGTGGCATAAGACATAACACTTCCTCGCTGATTCACAGCTTCAAGCAAACCCCTCAAGAAACCGTGAGACTTGCAGGAAGAAGATTTAGGCAATATCTTGAAAGATGCCCTGTTTCGGAGCTCCCCACACTAGCTAAGCAAGTGGCTTTATTCTTGGATGGATTGTTAAGTACAAAGTTGAGATCCTATGTGTACTTGAAGGACCCTCGGACCATAGAAGAGTGTGTGCGCATGTGCATTGACATTGAGGATAACCTAGGGGAGGAGTTAGAGCTATCCAAAATATACAAAGATTCAGATAGTGCCTCTAGCCTCTCTTCCACGCAATCCACATCAATTGAGGAACTTGGAGAGAAAGTAGCTCAGAAATTAGGTGTCACTAGCAAACAGATCCCAAGGTTTGTCCCTGTGAAAAGATGCTATACTTGTGGGGGTGACCATATGGCGCATGTATGTCCCATTATGACTCAACCCCAAGTAAATCCTAGTAGCCAATACTGCACCATAGAACGGAGGTACACCAATCACACCGCGCAAGATTGTCCCTACAATAAGCAAGTTGTTAGGCAGACGTACCCTCAGCCATACCCTCAACAAGGCAGATACCAGAGTTAGTACCCACCACAACAGTATACTAGGCCTCAGCAAAATTACCAACTGCAACATCAAGCCCAACTGAGACCCCAGCCAGTGCTAGCACAACAACCACCTGCTCCTACTAATGTGATTCTGGTAAAGTATGCAGCTGCAGAAGAAAATTTGAATAGAGCCATAGTCCCAGTGACTCCATTGCTTTCAAAAAGTGACCCGAGTGACCATAGCTTTGATTCTACACATATTGATAGTCCCCAGGCTTACTACATGCAGTCCCCCGAACATGGTGAGTCCTACTATAGTGAAGAGCCAAATGAACCTAGTTGGGAGTCAGATTACACAAACGTCATGTATGCAAACTCCAACCCTAGACCTCAACCTAGGCAGGTAAGACCCCCATTCCCTAGAGGACCATGCTACAGATGTCAGGGAGATCATCTCATTCGTGATTGTCCCTTGCCTCCACCTACACAACCCCAGTCAGTGACGATTCAGGGCTATTGCCAGGAGTGTGGAAAGGAGCATCTCTTACGAGACTGCCCAAAAAACCCCAATAATATGCCAAAAATCACTCTCATTAATGTTGTTGGGTTAGTGGTAGATTCCACAGGAAGTGTCACTTCCACTGCACCGATACAAGTGGTCACTAGAGCCCAAGCCTTACATCAAAACCAAGAGGTAGGCCAGGAAAAGAGCCTAGAGGCTAGTGAAACTGAGAGCATAACCAAGAAGAGGACCAGAGCTTGGAGAGATAGTCGTGAAAGAATGAAAAGGCAATGGGCAAAAAAGATGAGTGAACTCGAGGAAAGCCTCAGAGAAACAAAGGCCAGGATAACTGAACTCACATCTCAAACTCCCTCTCACACTACCCCACCTCCACCATTCCCAACTCCATCCGACAAGCCACTTCCCAACCCACCTCACCTAATCCCACCACTCCCAAGAGTAGGATCAGTCCTAGCAGATCCCACTCCCGAGGAACTTAATATGATGCTTAAAGCATATCAGGCCAGAATTCAAGAAGGGCCAAACGTAATTGATCATGAAAAATGTTACCCTAGAGCAGAACTAGAGCTAGAACGAACCAAAATTTGTGCTAAGATGGTGGAATTGGCTCAGACCATGTTTGAAGCCAGTCGCCTATTTAACATCTCTAGTTTGGCAAAGACACAGTTGCACTTTGATGGACTGGTAGAAAGAATAGAGAAGCTCATTGCACAATCAAAAAAGGAACCTGCCTCTCAACACAAGGACAAGGCAAGTGAAAGTGTAGGTCTTCCTGCCCAGGAAGCCTATGTGCCTAACTCTACGAAGCCAAACACATCATCTTCTATGAATCGGTTCACACCAGAATTCTTACGAGAGATTCAAGAAGACAAATGGGCTAAAGAAAGTGAAGTCCCTCCTCCCATTGAACTTGTGGATGATGCACATGACCAATTTCCACAAGACATCCCATCCATTTATGAGGAGCAGGAGAGCACCCAATCTCAGGAAAGATTAGACTTTGAGTCTAACTCTTTACAAGAATTACCCCACTTCACAGGCCCATGGGAAGCAAAGTCTACTTGTATGAGAGCACCCACAGTCATGGTAAGAAACGAAGACTCAGTCATACCTAGGAATACGGAGGTAGTGAAAAACACTAAAGTTCAGTTCAACCTCACCTTAGAAGAGCTACTCAAAGTAAGGCCAGAGCTATGGAAACATGTAGCCAAACAAGTACTAGAGATAGCAAAACCTCGTTCCCAGGTAGGATCCCAGAGAACAATGCCAGAGATACCATTGGACAAGATAGGAGACATGAGTGAGGGTGAAGAGGGAAACACATATCTTCCTATCACCCACCAAGGATACACCACCAAGGCCATTCTAGACTCAGGCGCAGGTGTTGCAATTGCTACCACTTCCCTATGGAAGCGTTGGGGCAAGCCAGCACTCAGGCCTACGAGGATGAAATTGCAGATGGCCGATGGTCACATAGAAAGACCCTTAGGCTTGCTAGAAGGAATAACTCTCACCACATGTGGTGTTGAGTTTGAGCACACATTTGCCATCTGTGATTTCAGCAAGAATCATGCCTATGAGATGATTTTGGGGAGACCCTTTATGCGACAGTTGCAAGTGGTACAGGATTGGGGAACCAATTCTTTGTACCTGCAACACTTAGGTGTTACGACCAAAGTGAATCTGAAAGATTACTCTCATAGGGATGTCCCTCCTATCCAATGGAATCCCATCCATAGAGCTAAAGATGATACGGAATCGGTGCATTCCATAGGATTAGGATCCTCATGGATGCATGAAGACACCCACTTATGGATGTGCAAAGTGGCAGTAGAAGAAGAGAAGAGAGAAAAAGCCAGAGAGATGGGTGCAAAAGAAACACATAGATCAATTCAAGACCCAGCCTATGCACCTGTAGTCTTTCCTGATGAATAATTTGAACCCCACGGCTGGGCAGAAATCTTAGCAACAATGGATGTAGCCATCAATGAAGAACAATGGACACCCCGCTGTGATGAGGATGGCTATGACATTTCAGTTTTCTCCATAGAGCCAATCATGGGAGAGGCAGTGTTAGAAGAGTGTGAACCTAGCCCTGATGCATTTGAGGATGCAAGTGACTCCGATTTAGAGTCAATCATTATGGACCCACCTTTTGCATCAGATGAAGAATACTTCTACGAAGTAGAATTTCAACCCCAGAGGCATGGAGAGATTAGAAATGATGTGAGGCTAGCCACACATATGACCCCGAAGGAAGAAGGAAAGAAAAGAAAGAAGAGAGAAGTCTCAACAAAAGAGGAAGAATCTTTGTTTGAGGTCCCGGAAAATTTTAAGAAGTATGAGATAGATGATAGGAGAGTCATGATCAGAATGCCTAAACGAGAGGCACAATCAGGGGAGGCCTATGATAACAAAGAAACCACCAAGAAAATAGTGGTAGTTGTGGAAGAAGGAGAAGAGAGATGCACGTACATAGGACATGACCTGACGGAAGAAGAAGAGCACGAATTGATAGCCTTGCTAAGAGAATACAGAGACGTATTCGCCTGGAGTTACAAGGATTTGAAGGGTGTTGACCCTGACATATGCTCACACACCATCCCCATGACCTCAGATGCCAAACCCTCTAAGCAAAAGCCATATACCTATAATGATAATTATGCTGCCAAGATCAAAGAAGAGATAGACCGCTTGGTTGAAGCTGGATTTATCTATGAAATTGAGCACACTAAATGGGTATCCCCCATTGTAATGGTGCCCAAAAAGAATGGTAAATTGCGTGTATGCATTAACCTGAAAAAGGTTAATGTAGCCACTATTCGAGATAACTATCCGCTTCCTATCACAGAGCATCTCTTAGAAAGAGTAGCAGGCAAGGAAGTGTACAGCTTCCTTGATGGATTTTCGGGCTACAATCAAGTAGCCATAGCTCCAGAAGATCAGCATAAGATGGCTTTTGCCACCGAATGGGGCATTTTTGCCTTTAGAGTAATGCCATTTGGGCTTACCAATGCACCCGCTACCTTCCAGAGACTAATGTGCCATGTATTTAAAGAGTTTCTGAGGAAGAACTTAGAAGTCTATGTGGATGAGGCTTTGTGCTCATTCCAACATTAGACAAACACATATTCCTGAACTCAGACAAATCTTTGACAAATGTAGAGAATATCAAGTCTGCCTAAACCCAGAAAAGTGCATTTTTATGGTCAAGCAAGGCAAGATTCTAGGACACATAGTGTCAAAGAATGGCATATCCACTGATGAAGAGAAAGTGAGAGCCATAGCAGAGCTACCTAGGCTAAAGAATGTCAAGGAAGTACAAGCTTTCATGGGGCATTGCGGTTATTACCGACGGTTTATACACATGTATGCCATTATAGCAAAGCCTCTGTATGGACTTTTGACTAATTTTGAGTGGACTGATGAATGTGAGCATTCCTTCAATGAGCTGAAACGGCGATTATGTTCAGCACCAATCTTGACCACACCAGATTGGAATAAGCCTTTCCATGTTCATGTGGATGCATCCAATTATGCTATTGGGTGTGTACTCGCACAACCTACGGGTGAAGGTAATATGGATCTTCCAATTGCCTATGCTAGTAGACAATTGAATGCAGCTGAACAAAATTATACCACTACTGAGAGAGAAGGACTAGGCATGGTATATGTGGTTAAAAAGTTTAGACATTATCTGCTTGCAAATAAGTTTAAAATTTTTACTGATCATCAGGCATTGTTGTACTTGGTAAACAAGCCTGCAATACAGGGAGATTAGTAAGATGGTTTCTCTTACTAATGGAATATGATTTCGAGGTTGCGGTAAGGAAAGGGAAGACTTACTTGAGAGCAGACCATCTCTCTAGGCTCACATGTGGAGAAGCCCCACAAGGAGTATCGGATGATCTTCCTGATGCTTACTTGTTTAATTTGGAAGTTGTGGCACAGTGGGCTAAACCATTAGTGCCAGTATTGACATATGGGCCTAACCACCCAGTCATAAACACTCAAGATAGAGAGGTAGTAAAAGCCCAAAAGTACCACATCATGGCAGGAAGTATGTACAAGCACACGGATCAAGGGATCTTGGCGTGTTGTGTAGAAGAGGACGAGTACGCTAAATGGTTGCAATTAGCACACGTAGGTGCATTAGAGCAACACTACTCTAAGCAACGAACCTTACAGACACTAAGGAGACTCGGAGTGCATTGGCCAACTATGGAAGCTGATGTCCAGAATTTGTGCAATGAATACCCAATCTGTTGCACTAAACCACCTGTGGAACATGCCACTCTTTATCAAGTGTCCATAGTGCCAGATTGGAGTGAACGACTAGTATCCTTCCTGAGGACGAAAACATTCCCTCCAGACATGACTCTGGCTAGGAAAAGGAGTTTAGAACAAGAAGCCCAGGATTACTCACTCATTGGTGATAATCTATACAAGCGTGGTAAGGATGGTTACCTGAGACTGTGTGCCCATGAAAGTGAATATCTCAAGATCTTGGAAACTGCTCACCAAGGTGTAGCGGGAGGACACTTTGGACCAGATCGGGTGATCAAAGTGATACTATTTGCGGGCTTCTGGTGGCCGACCCTTCACATGGATGCACATACCTATGTGAAACGGTGTGATGTTTGTCAAAGAACTCAGTATCCTATACGCAAAGATGAGATGCCACTAAAACCCATGATGGGTGGACGGCATTCTCTAAGTGGGGAATAGACTTTGTAAGTCCTATTAATCCCCCAGCTAAGGGTTCACATGCTGAATACATCATTGTTGCCACAAACTATCTAACGAAATGGGTAGAGGTAAAAGCTACGACAAAGAACGACGCTCAGACAACTGCTAAATTCTTGTTTGAGAATGTATTCACAAGATACAGGCTACCTATAGAGCTAGTAAGTGATAGAGGCACTCACTTCCTGAACGAAGTGATTGAAAATCTACTCCAAGAATTCTTGGTAGTTCATAAGAAGTCTGCCCCTTACCACCCACAAGCTAATGGGCAAGCCGAAAGCACGAACAAGATTCTGTGCAATGTACTGACGAAATTAGTGAATAATAAACGCTCTGATTGGGACAAACAGCTACACCATGCTGTTTGGGCATACCAAGTTGCCTACAAAATGGTACTCCATGCCACCCCCTTTCAGATGGTGTTTGGCCAAAATGCAGTGCTACCATTGGACTTCTTAATACCTACATTGAAAGTAGCACAAGAGCATGAATGGACGGGTCATGAACTCTCCTCTAGACTTTTTGACCTTGAACGATTAGGAGAAACAAGACTGAGGGCAGCTGCAGGGATATATGCAGCTAAGAAACGACAGAAGGCATATTTTGATGCCCACGTCAAAGATAAAGGTTTGAAGGCAGGCGACCTAGTACTAGTCTACACTTTGAAACAACATGCGAGGAAACTAGAGAAGAGAGGCTACGGACCCATGATCATTAATAGAATCTCAACAAGTGGAGCAGTACAACTAGCCACATTAGACGGCGATGTTCTCCTGAGCTATATAAGCGGGTGCAAAGTCAAGTTATATCAGGAACCTCTGATGGAAGAGATGCTAAGTCGACTCAACACTGCTAAGAAACGCAAAGAAGAAGAAGAAAGACGAAATCGAGAAGAAGCTCAAGCAGAAGCATTGGAGCGCATACGGAGAATGAAATTAAGAAGACAAGGCAGAGAGCAACCTAGGCCAGATGCATATGCAGATCAAGGATATCATGTGGCTATGTGTGAAGTTTTAGGTATCAGCTCTCATAGGATAATTGATCGACGTCCTTTTATAACCTTAGATATAGGACAAGGAAAGGGTGCAAGGACTGTAAGAGCCTTGATTGACTCAGGTGCAGCCACTAGTGCTGTTAAATTTTCGTACTGTCAAGAGTTGAAATTATATGTCAATCCTATAGAGGCATATCTCATAGGATTGGGAGGTGTGGAAACCCCTTGCATGGGGGAGGTGGAACTTCCCCTCTACATTCAAGACGAAGTAATGACAATCAAAGTACTAGTGTGTCAAGATGAGGACCTCACTGAGCCTCTTGTCTTGGGTCAGGACTGGATCTATGATCATGCAGTCAACCTAAACCTAAGGAGTGGACTTCTTCAGGTATGGGTAAATCATAGTCGAATTACAGTTGAATTGGAAAATGAGGCACTCAAGGAATTAGGTAAGGCACAAACTCTTGGTCCTTCCAGGGGCGCACATGAAGTTGACAATGCTATTCTTGTCCAAAACTGTATGATGCAGAAAGAGGATTGTTTTAACAACGAAGTCAAGGATAAGACGGCACGCCCTTCTTTCCCGAAGACCAGAGGGATGCAGCAACCAAAGGCAGATCAAACACAGAGGAAGCAGAGCACTACCTACACTGGAGGCCAACAACACGTGCGAAGAAGAATATCTCAGCCGGTGAAACAAGTGTGGGTGCTGAAAGGCGAACACCCTGGTGCGACCATGCCAAACTCACGGCCGAAACCTCTTATTAGTAATCAACAACACGATACTAATAAGAAGCCTTTCATAAGTTCTTTTGCGAAAGTAAAGTCCATTTGGGTACCCAAGAAGTCAATGAAGGCCAGCCCACAATCACGACAAATCTGGGTGCCTAAGGCTTGCTTGCGGGCTCAAATAGCTACACCAAGGCCACAACCAGTACAACATGTTTCACTCACTCGAACATCTGAAGCCCAATCTTACACATCACGCACGGACACATATCCTTCCATGAGCACAAGTAGAATCACTTGTAAATGGGTCCCTAAAAAGCCCCATTTTCAAGTAGATACCCCTATCACAATGTCCAGAGTCTCCACAAAATCAATATCAAAACCCATCCACTGCATTTGGCAACCTAAAACTTGTCATAAATCCCCGGACCCCAGTTGTAAATCCTTGTCCACCTACTAACTACGTCACTCTCACACTACATCGTTCCGCGTAGTTCTTAGGCCTACCCAATACCTAACTACACACACAAGCAACGAGCACTTACTAACCCCCTAATCTCTCTCGAACCTCATGTTAATGTTGTAATGGGGACAAAACGGTTCTATCTTGTCCTTTACAATGTTAACACATATTTCTATATTCTCACAGAGTCAAGAGGCAAGAAGTAACATGGCAGATACAGCAGGAACTAGCTCTTAGGCAGGCATCAGCCCCCAAGTCATGGACATTGAAAGTCTCCCAATTGAAGAGGAATTGAAGGAACGCCCTGTGGCATTGAGGGCATTACACGCCATACCGGTTTAGAACCCTCCACAGGGGCACACAATGCCAGTCAGCAAAAACTCTCATTGGTTCAGTGATGTGGCAGGACCCCTAGGTGAAGGCACTTATATGTGGGAGGCCGAGATAGAATTCAATGGGCGTTGGGGCAGGTATCACTTTTTCACTAGGGAATTTGAGAGACTGCAGAATAATGAAGGATTGAAACCTATATGGAAGAAGGCAGGACTCTACAAGTACTTCAAATTCCAATTGCCAAAGCCCGATTTTCTAAGGTGCTCTTATTTGATTAGCACCCTCACTTCGAGCAAAGACAAAAAGGGATACAACTCCTTTGTCCTCCCATCTCTCACAAGGGGCAATGAGCTCAAGCGTTTCAGATTAACTATCAACTTGGTAAGGGAAGCTCTGGACATGAAAGGTATGCACATTCCTACGGAGAAGGAGACTATGGTCCCCGACAATATGAACAACAGGAATCTGACAAAGTTAAAAGACATGGTGGCAATGACACCTACAATCACTATTCATTTGTGAATGGTCATGCAACACTTTGCATTTCCCGCCCAAGAGAGGTTCACAATGCCACCTAAAAAGATATGGTTTAGTTTATACTTGGCTGATGCTTTTGATTTGACAATCAACATGCCTCACTGGATTATCGACCAAATCCACTTGGCTCATCAAAGGTGGTATAAAAAACAAAAGTCTGTACTGTACGGATGCTATGCTCTGACCAGGATTGTGTATAGATGTCTCGCGTATGATGTACCAGTGCAAAGGGCACTCATTTGGACTAGGGTACAAGAGTTTCAGCGCCGATTATCCTCCGCAGGACCACCATCCAAGAAAATGAGAGGCGCCGTTCAGATGCCCTGCGCACAAGCCCGCGGCGTGACATTGACTCTGGAGACCACTCCACGACTTCCAAGGCGGGTGCAACCCTTCACTATCAGATTACCAAGGCACAGCACTGACGGACCTAATCTGGTGTTCCCACCCGCACCAACCGACCTAGAGTTTCCTCATGGATTCACTTTAGAAGACCTAACTGATGAGGAGGTAGCCAGAATCATCGACGCTGTTAATGCAGAAGTTGAGGCAGAACAAGCTAGTGGGCAACAAACGGCTACAGACCAACCCCATCCCAGACAAGCAGATGTCGTCGATGTAGAGGGTGAAGAAGAAGGAGAACAAGAGGAGGAACACGAGGAGCAATCAAATGAGGAAGAGCAGGAATATGATCAGGAAGCTCTACAGGTACTTGAAGGGGCCCCAGCTTATACGAAAGCATTGAAAAAGCTCTATGACACCATGAACAGAGTTCAAGAGCAACATAGACTGTCCCTAGCAGCAGGCAAGGCCCTCATGAATCAAATCCTTGAGGAGGAAGGCGTAGACGAGCAATACCGCGCCACTCTTGACATGATATCTGAGGCTTTAGGAGTACCTGAGACGGTGCATACCGCCCTTGCACAAGAACGAAGAACGGAGCGAAGATGCGGCAGACGTCCCCCTCGAGCAGGAAAGCAGATGAATGTATTAGTATCAGAACCACAAGGCACATCTACAACCACGGGCACCGCACACACTGTCCATGATACAGAGGAAACCCATGTATCAAGTGCACCTCCGTCACCCACTTTGCCACCCCTACCTCCAACTCCACCACATTCACCTCCCACTACCAGCGTAACCACTACTGTCAACGCCTCCGAGTCCACTGCCCATATCGAAGCACCGACCGTCACACAACCCGCACACCCTACCTCCACTTCCTTTGTCTATACTGCCACTGAAACAATAGTTCTAACCGCTGACACAGAAAATCTCAACCCCCCGATCACACTCCCCGGCAGTTCGTATTCACAATTGCACACACCACTGTACACTTTCACCACTATCACCGCACCCACAATTCCAATATTCACAATCACTCCCACTACCGCATCCACCGTTGATTTTATGGACATCTCACCCACCTCAGCACCCCTCCCTCCCCCCATACCCCCAACATCTCCCATCCCCCCACCTCCCACATCACCATTTTCCAGCACTGTATCCACACTTCCACTTCCCTTCCCCTTTCCCTTCCCCTCTGCATTCAACACCCTACCCGCATCCACCCCTATCAATAATGTATTTAATAATATGTATCAGTGTATGTCGCAACTGCAACAGCACTACCAACATCTTGATAACCAACACACACGACTCTTTCGAAGCCATGAGGAACTTCAACTCCGATTCATTGATCTCGAAAGGGAAAAGCGGCTACTACAACAACAACATGCCACTTTACAAGAACAACATGAACAGTTAGTAGCCAATCCACCCCAGTCAGATGCAGAGGAAAGACAACATATGGATGAATTGCTACACTCCCAGATCACGGAGAATCTCAAACTCAGACGCAACCTGGCCCTCCTACGAAAACACATGGCTACAGCTCTCGAAGAGAATAAACAGCTACAGAAACAGAATGAAGAGAACTTGGAAGCAGCCATGGAGGGTTCCCCCCAGGAAATCGACCCAGAAAAATTCAAGGCCATTCCCTCAGAGAATATGAAAACTGTGTTAGAAACCCATGCCGACCTCCTGGAGGCCCATGCAGCGTTAGAACAAGAAAGGGATGATCTACTTAAGCAACTGGCAACTCAGTAGGAGTCACCAAGCAAAGCCACAGCCATAGACGACACATCCGAAGAAGTCACAAAACTCAGGGTAGAACTCGAAGAATTACGCAGCAAAGTCATGCATTACGAATGTCAGCCCTCTCCCCTTGTCGAGCCCGAGCCTGAAGATCTAGTGCCAATCGAGATAGAGGAAACTTTCGAAGACCCGTATGTTCCCATGCCTGCACTAGGGGGCAAGCAAACAGACGAGGGCATGGACACCATTGAAATAGAGGCTCCTGAATGGATGCAGAAGTTGGAAAAAGTGGCCACAACCCATGATGATAGGGTGGCAGTCTAGATAGCATCTATGTCATGCTTGGAAGAGGTAGTCATAAAATCGGACTATTTTAGGAACCTCTCTCATCATAGGTGGATCGGCACATCCGACGATTTGTATGTTCCCTTCTGTGTCTTAATGGCAGACTACAATGCCGAAATAAAGCAACATACCTCAAAGGAACCAACCTCCACCACACAATTCGCACCGGAAGACATCCCAGCGAGTGCCAAGCAGGGCAATATTCATCAACCAATGTGGAGGATTTGTCTACTGGAAACCTACCCAGAAATGGTCAGAACATGGAATAACATGCCCTTGTACATCAAATACAACCCATGCTACTGCCCTATGTGTCGAAGAAGGTCATGGCCAGAATACACAAAAACGGTGCTGACAAACAAAGGATGTGAGAAATGGCTCAATTATGTTTACTTAGCACCACCCGAAGGCCAACCTACCATAGGATACATGATCTCGACGATTCGGCATTGGGGGGTCAGGTTTAAAAATGTGCCAAACGTCATGGCCCAAATGTGCTTGAAAATTTTTGAGCTCATGTTGATCACATTCAGGACTTTCAAAAATGTCAAGGAACCTCATCTGTCAGCCCTTGGATTTAATGAAGGAAATCAGGACCTCGTCTACAACATGAGCGCAACCCCATCTATTAATGTTGTATATGCATGGCACGCGCGTATCAAGTATCTACCAGCCTGCTTCAAACCGACGTTTGAAGAAATGTTTGTCACGGGATTCTGGGAATATCACTCAGAGATATTCATTCCCCGACCATCACATTTATTGCAGTTATTTGCAGTAGAACAAGCTCTCCATTCAGAAAAGTTACGTATACCACATCCAGAGGTTCCCGGGCCAGTAGATTGGGATGCTCTACTCACGGACTTGGCCAAAGGGTTGCGGATTGCAGAACATCATTTAGCACAAGACGTTGTTGAGTACTACATCCAACGACCCACCCAACAAGGGTCTGTCAGGGACGACAGACGCGAGAGAGGGGGGGGTGTTGGAACTGTAGGACTCACTAGGCAAGGAAGCTTAAGAAGGGAGTCAGAGAGAAGAGAAAGTACAAGCAGACAGAGCAGCCAACGACGATCTGGCAAGTAGGCCAACAATTTTTCAGGACACTAACGCATATAAAAGAGGTGGACACACAAGGAGAAGGAGCAAGTAGGGAGCTCCAAGAAGTGTATGTCAAATCCTCAGAAGAATCCGCTACAAAAACAGTGATTTTCATCACTAAAAACCATTGTAAATACCATTTCACATTTTTGTAGCTCCATTTTGTGCAAGTCAAGAAGTCCTTGAGCTTGAGGAGCTTTAGAAGTATCTACCTGTCAGTTTTCACATTTTTTAGACTTCGTTTGAACCTCCAAATAGGGTAGAGAACCTAATTTTTAACTAGGCCGGACACTAGGTCTGGACAAGGCCAAAACCTAGTAAAAAACTATAAATAGAGCTAGAGAGCTCATTTTTGAGGTTAGCTTGTAATAGTTTTGAAGTTGTATGAGCTTTTTGAAAGTAATCTAAGAACTCCATTGCTTCTCACTCTTTGTCTTGCTGTGTGCGTGTGTGTGTGTGTATTTGTGTGCATGTTAGTGTGCTTCTCACTCACGCACTTGTGCCTCCACTCGCTCGAGGTCTTCATACCATCCTCACGTCTTCCCGGATTGACATTAAAGGAGGTGCTACTCATCACTGAGCTACAACAAGGGATGACTCGACACCTAGTGTATTGTACATGAGTACAGTTTGGACCACTCTGTTGGCTAGTTTGTCCTGACATGGTGTGTTCTGTCTCTTGTTGATTTCCAAAGGGGTACTGCGAAGTAGTTGCCTGATCTCTTTGAGGGAATACAGGCAACCCCATGTATTTCAATCGAGCTCTGTCTAAGGCACTAACCAACCAATATCTTCTCTGATTTTTGTCTAGTTATGTGATTCTAGTTTCGTCTTCTGGATCCTTCAGCTCATAAAATGTCATAGGGCTTTCTTCTCTTCCTGGAGCTGGTAAGTCTGTTTGCAGTAATACATCTGATCCATGGATCATATAAACTTCCAATAGGTATTCATCTTGAGGTATCAAGTCTCCTCTCAAGACTCGGGTTACTTTGGATCTACCTCTAGGGGTCATCACTAGCTCCTCAGGGTTTGGTCTTCCTGGGTTTTCTTGTTCCACTAACTCTCCCCTTTCATTGATCATTTCAGGAAATTCAGTTACTATGTATATGTGACCTACCTTGTCCATGTATGCTCCTCCTTCGTGCTTAACAGCAGGTCTAGGCACGATTCTGGCATCCATAGAGGTTACCATCCTAGCCACTGATCTGTTTAAGCCATCCAGGTAGATGGGAATCTCATGGGCATTAGTAGAAACATACTGTAAGGAGGTACGGTACTCTCCCTCAACCGCGGTCATGAAGTGTCTACTGTTGGAGCAAGTCTATGACAAGCCTAAGTATTGGCTTGAGTCTCACAAAGT
Organism: Ceratopteris richardii; assembly: GCA_020310875.1. Taxonomy (NCBI): domain Eukaryota; kingdom Viridiplantae; phylum Streptophyta; class Polypodiopsida; order Polypodiales; family Pteridaceae; genus Ceratopteris; species Ceratopteris richardii. The sequence goes on from CM035442.1 coordinate 125,435,924, forward strand.
CTTAGAAGAAGCTTTAAAAAGAAGACTATGTAAAGTTCACTTGTGAACTACCTCTTGTAACTTTTGAAGAGTTTACTTAATGTAAAAGTAAGAGAATCTTAAGTGGTTGAGTCCACTTGATCAAGAATGGAAAGAGGAGCCACGAATTCGTGATTTGTGGTAGGTAGAGAATCAAATCAATCATTGATTGATTGGAGAGTGATTGAGGGAAGTTAGCCTCCCAAACTCAATTATAAATAGATGGCAGTTTTAGTCGTGGTTAGAGAGACCTATGTGAAGACCTCCAAGAGCTGAGCTTTATGCCATATCAAGGTGTGATTACAAGGCACACATATGTATCAGTAAGTCATTGTATTGTACAAGCAATATACTTTCATTTTCATGATTATTTGAGTTCATCTTTCCATGTTCTTGTGAAGTGTACTACTCACTGCCATTACTCTCAGTTTTCTCAGTCAGCTTGCAGAGATGTTTTCTCTGAGCTTGGTGCATCATTTTCAGTGATTTAACTTGGTAAAGTTAGCTCTATAAGTCTACTATATGCTCACAAATTTTCATGTCATTTGGATGTTGCAATCTTCAGGTATGTGCATTTTAAGTCAACAGGGTCTGTTCATCTTCACTTCTCTGTCAGGTACCCGACTTTTTCACTCATCTTGTCAGAGCCATTTCTCAGTGGTTACTTATGTCAAATTCAGTGATTTAAAGCTTGTTGGATTCAGCTTACTGTCTAGTATAACCACACAAATTTTCATAATCATTGAATTTCTACATTTTGATTTAGGTTGATTTTTCTGCTCACTGGTCTATTTCTGTAGCAGCCCGTGAAAATCGGGATGATGTCATCACTTGTTAAAACTCATTCTCAGTGTGTGGTTCATTATTTTTGATGAGATTACTCTTGAAAGTTAGATCATTAAGTTGCCTAGAGTTCCCCAAGAGGAATTGAGCTAATTGCTGCTGTGCTCAGAGAATTATGTAAAACACTGGAGAGGTGTATGAACCAAGAATAGCAAGTTTTCACCTCTGAGCTAACTCCAACTCATCTGTTTTGATCTATCTTTTTGAGAGTGATCTTCCAAGGTACATAGGGTGTCTAATACATCCATTGGCAAGCTAAAAGAGCCCACCATATACTCTTGGAGTTCATTTGGCTGGTGTAGATCAAGGATTTTGCAACACCTCTTCATCTTCAAGCACATACCTATCCATCTCTTCATAGTGGTATCAGAGCAAGGTTGGACAACATGGCAGATGGATTTCCTTCATCAATTGACAAATTGGATAGAGGTAATTACTCAGCTTGGTCATTAAGGATGGAAGCTTATCTCCAAGGTAGAAGTTTATATGGTTATGTGGTTGGAGATGAAGTTATGCCAAGTTTCATGAACAAAAGTCAACCAACACAAGAAGAGCAAGAAAGATTGAGCACATGTGCTCCAAGGATGCACTTGCAAGGTCTTATCTCCTCAACTCTATCTCAGATTTTTTGTTGCCTCACATTAGGAGTTGTAAGACATCTCAGGAAGTGTGGGATGCACTTGAAGCTTTCTTTTCTTCAAGTACCAAAGCTAGGAAGCATCAACTATGGCTGGATTTCACAACTCTCAAGAAGGCTCCCAAACAAAATGTGACTGATTTTGTCACAAAGCTCAAGGACATAGCGGATCAGTTGGGAAGCATTGGAGAGGTAATAGATGAAGAGCAAATTGTAAGGCAGGTCATCAACGGCTTGAAGGCAGATGACAAGTGGGAAGCATTCACCACAGCTATGGATTTGTACATGGACATGCTCAAGAGGCAAAGCTTATCAAAAATGGAGAAAGCTCTAAAGGTAATCAATCTTCAGCTTTATACACGGATAAAAGCAAGTCTAAAGATAACAAAGGAAAGGCAAAGAAAGTGGATGATGAAGCAGGTACATATCAAGCTAACTATGCAGGTAGAGGAAGACATGGCAGAGGTAGAGGAAGAGGAGGTAGACAAGGTAGGGGGACATCCCAAGACTCCAACTCATGTTCTATTTGTGGATTAACTAATCATACAACTGAAAATTGCTTTAGGAATTCCAGGAATCAAAGAGGCAGAGGATACAATAGAGGAAGTTATGGCTACTCAAGAGGAAGGTTCAACAACTACCATAGCAACTACAACAACTACAATCATTCAAACTATCAAGGAGGCTACAAAGGAAGGAGAGACTACAATAACTACACAGAAGACTCAAACAAAGAGGTTTCATTATTGATCATGAACATGGCTATGCCACAAGGTAAATCTGATGAGCATGTTTTCTACATAGATTCAGGTTGTTCAAATCATGTGGCAGGAAATGTGGCACTCCTATCAGATTTAGAAGATCCAAGGAATAAGCATGAGGTACAAACAGGAGATGATACAAAACATCCTGTGGAGAAAATAGGCAATGTCAAAGCACCTGATGGAAACATCAACCTACTCAGTAAGGTACTCTATGTCCCTACCATTACAAAGAATTTGATAAGTGTTGGGCAGATAGTAGAGAAAGGGTTGCAAGTCAGGTTCACAAAAGCAGGAGCATTTGTTGAAGATCCAAGTCAAGGATTCAGAAGAATTGCAAAAGGTGAAAAGACAGGTAGATTGTTCACATTTGAATTACAGGACACTAGAAACATTGCTCTCTTTAATTATGGTAGTCAGACACTCACAGAATTGGAAGTATGGCACAAAAGGTTAGCACATATTGGTGAAAGGTCATTAAAGCAAATCTGCAGGGACCAAAGTATACTTGGACTTCCTAATTTGTCAAAACAACATATGATTTATAAGTGTAGTGCATGTCAATTTGGAAAGTCTCACAGGTTACCATTCATGAAGAAAGGTTATATGCATGGAGATCTCTTGGAGTTGGTTCATACAGATGTATGGGGACCTAGCAAGGAAGCTTCAATATCTGGATCAAGGTATTATGTTTCCTTTATTGATGATTGCAGCAGATGGACTATCCTATTCTTTATGAAACACAAAGATGAAGTTTTTTCATGTTTCAAAAGATATTTGGCTCTTGTGGAGAATCAAACAGGTAAATCACTAAAAAGGCTAAGGTCGGATGGAGGGGGAGAATACTTCTCCCATGATTTTGATTCTTTTCTTCAAGAAAGAGGAATCAAAAGAGAGGTAACTACAAGGTACACTCCTGAGCAAAATGGAGTGGCAGAAAGGAGGAATAGGACAATTGTTGAAGCTGCAAGGTCTATGTTAAATGAAAAGAATTTACCTAATTACTTATGGGCTGAGGCTGTATCTACAGCCACTTACTTGATTAACAGGTTGCCTTCAAAATCCCTTGATGGGATGACTCCATATGAGGCTTGGAATGGAAGAAGACCGAGGTTAGATCATTGTAAAATTTTTGGATGTATTGCTTTTGCTCATGTTCCTTCAGAGGTTAGAGGCAAGATGGATCCAAAGGCAGAAAGGTGTGTATTTATTGGATATGACAACAATCAAAAGGGCTACAGGTTATACAACCCTACCAACAAAGGATTCTTGGTAAGCAGAGATGTAGTTTTTGATGAGAACAATTCATGGTATGAAGATTCATGCAGGAAGATCAATTTACCATATGATCTTGAAGAAGATTTTCCAAAGCTTGGTAGAGAACAATCAAAGATTGAAGAACAAGACACCTCAGAGGATGATGAAGAATCTCACATGGAAAAGATCAAAGCATGGAAGTCTAAAGGTAAAGCAAAATTGCAGGAACTTGGACATGAGGCAGAATCATCACATCATGGCCTAAGAAGATCTATGAGGGAAAAGAAAAAACCAGAAAAGGTATGGGTTTGACACCTCATTAGTAACTAAACATTCTATCTACATAGCACAGGACATAAACCAAGAGGAGCCATCATCATTTGAAGAGGCCAAAGCAAAAACAGAATGGAAGCATGCAATGAAGGAAGAGATTGAAGCACTTGAGGAAAACAACACTTGGGATTTGGTGCCCAAGACTTCATCCATGAAGGTAATAGGCTCAAGATGGGTCTATAAACTCAAGAAGAATTCTGATGGTTCCATTAACAGGTATAAGGCAAGGCTTGTAGCAAAAGGCTTTGCACAAACTCAGGGAATTGATTATGAGGAGACCTTCTCTCCTGTGGCAAAGATGCCTACTATTAGGGTTTTGCTTAGTATTGCCTCTTCCAAGAATTGGAAGATACTTCAACTAGATGTAAAGAATGCATTTTTGAATGGTTGGATAACAGAAGAGGTATATATGGCACAACCACCTGGTTTTGAGAATCAAGTTTATCCTGATTATGTGTGTAAACTTAACAAAGCATTGTATGGTCTCAAGCAAGCTCCAAGAGCTTGGAATTTCAGGCTTGTTTCATTCTTGCAGGACAAAGGCTTTCAACCAAGCAAGGCAGATCCTTCACTCTTTATTAAAAAGAGTAATTCTGAGGTCATCTACCTATGCGTATATGTAGATGATATTATATTGACAGGAAATGATGCAGATGGTATGAAGAAGATCAAAGATCAGATGAGAGAAGAGTTCAAGATAAGTGATTTGGGTTCACTTACCTACTTCCTAGGTTTGGAAGTTGTCTACAAAGATCATGGTTTGTTTCTCACTCAAAGAAAGTACATTAAGGACATGTTGGCAAAATTCAAGATGCAAGATTGTAAGATTGCAGGTACTCCAATGGAGGTCAATCACAAATTGAGCTCACATGAAGGTGAACTCATAGAGGAAATCACATCATATCAAAGTCTAGTGGGTAGTCTCAATTATGCCACATTGACAAGAGTAGATATATGTTACAGTGTGAGTGTGCTAAGCCAATTTATGCACACACCAAGGAAACCACATATGGATGCTGCCAAAAGGATTCTCAAGTATCTCAAAGGAACCATAAATGAAGGACTTTATTATCCTTATGTATCTGATTTAGGTTTGAAGCTATTTTCTGATGCAGATTGGGCTGGCTCCAAGGAAGATAGAAGGAGCACTTCAGGTTATCTTACCTTTGCAAGTTCAAAGCTTATTTCATGGTCATCCAAGAAGCAACCCACAATTGCTCTCTCTTCTACTGAACCTGAATATAGAGTTCTTGCCATAGCTACACAAGAAGCTATGTGGATGAAGACATTATTCAAAGATCTTGGATTGGAGTTTGGAACTCCAACTATTTTTGGTGACAATATGAGTTCTATTCACTTGGCTGCTAATCCTACTTTTCATGCAAGGACTAAACATGTTGAAGTTCATTATCACTATGTACGAGAGAAGGTTCTAAGCAAAGAGATTCAAATATCATATGTGTCCACTTATCAACAATGTGCAGATATTCTAACCAAAGCATTGGATGGTACAAAGCTTTGCAAATTCAAGGCTATGATTGGTTCGCAGGTAATCTTGGAAGATTGAAGACCTCAAGCATACTTGGCTTGAGGGGGAGCTATTGGAGCAAGTCTATGAAAAGCCTAAGTATTGGCTTGAGTCTCACAAAGTCTTAGAAGAAGCTTTAAAAAGAAGACTATGTAAAGTTCACTTGTGAACTACCTCTTGTAACTTTTGAAGAGTTTACTTAATGTAAAAGTAAGAGAATCTTAAGTGGTTGAGTCCACTTGATCAAGAATGGAAAGAGGAGCCACGAATTCGTGATTTGTGGTAGGTAGAGAATCAAATCAATCATTGATTGATTGGAGAGTGATTGAGGGAAGTTAGCCTCCCAAACTCAACTATAAATAAATGGCAGTTTTAGTCGTGGTTAGAGAGACCTATGTGAAGACCTCCAAGAGTTGAGCTTTATGCCATATCAAGGTGTGATTACAAGGCACACATATGTATCAGTAAGTCATTGTATTGTACAAGCAATATACTTTCATTTTCATGATTATTTGAGTTCATCTTTCCATGTTCTTGTGAAGTGTACTACTCACTGCCATTACTCTCAGTTTTCTCAGTTAGCTTGCAGAGATGTTTTCTCTGAGCTTGGTGCATCATTTTCAGTGATTTAACTTGGTAAAGTTAGCTCTATAAGTCTACTATATGCTCACAAATTTTCATGTCATTTGGATGTTGCAATCTTCAGTTATGTGCATTTTAAGTCAACAGGGTCTGTTCATCTTCACTTCTCTGTCAGGTACCTGACTTTTTCACTCATCTTGTCAGAGCCATTTCTCAGTGGTTACTTATCCAAATTCAGTGATTTAAAGCTTTTTGGATTCAGCTTACTGTTTTTTATAACCATACAAGTTTTCATAATCATTGGATTTCTACATTTTGAGTTAGGTTGATTTTTCTGCTCACTGGTCTATTTCTGTAGCAGCCCGTGAAAATCGGGATGATGTCATCACTTGTTAAAACTCATTCTCAGTGTGTGGTTCATTATTTTTTATGAGATTAGTCTTGAAAGTTAGATCTTTAAGTTGCCTAGAGTTCCCCAAGAGGAATTGAGCTAATTGCTGCTGTGCTCAGAGAATTATGTAAAACACTGGACAGGTGTATGAACCAAGAATAGCAAGTTTTCACCTCTGAGCTAACTCCAACTTATCTGTTTTGATCTATCTTTTTTAGAGTGATCTTCCAAGGTACATAGGGTGTCTAATACATCCATTGGCAAGCTAAAAGGGCCCACCATATACTCATGGAGTTCATTTGGCTGGTGTAGATCAAGGATTTTGCAACACCTCTTCATCTTCAAGCACATACCTATCCATCTCTTCACATCTACTTGGAGCTGGACCATGCATGTCTTCTGAGGCCATTGGTATCTCCTCCTCAGAGTCACTAGAGGTATCTGAATATACAGAGTGGTGACTGACCTGGGCAGCACTTCCTACAGAAGATATGACACTTCTTCGGCTACTTAGCACTCTCCCAGACCTCAAGTTCATTCACCCTCCTGAGGCTCTCTAGGTCTCTAAATCTCTCCTTGAGTGGCTCTTCAAATGCCTTAAGTATGCCCTACAAAATACTACAATAGCTCTGGACGATACCACTCCCAGGCAATACTGCACTAGGTGATACTACTTTGGCCACGATATGATACCAGAAATCTAGGCGATACGATACTTGGAGTAGCAGACGATACGATAGTGCGCTTGGACGCGATACAATACCGGCTTCCCTGACGATACGATACCACTTCTTGGACGATACGATACCAAGAAGGAGGCGATACGATACTTGAATAATAGCCGATACGATACCACAACTGGGAAATGATACGATACCAAATTGGTATCGCGATGCGACGCCTGAAAATGAGACGATACGATACCAACGGTCCTTGCAATACGATACCTGAGAGCCGAGGCGATACAATACTGATCCGTTCATGCGACACGATACCAATGCAAGTGGCGATACGATATTACCGGCTTGCACGATACGGTATTAGAATGAAGGGACGATACGATACTTGGTAAGGTATCGCAATACTAAACTAGGACATGTCACGACGCGATACTTCAGGGGTTGACGATACGATACCAGCAGTTGTGCAATACGATACTGCAAAATCCGCACGATACGATACTGGAATGGTATCGCGATCCTAAACTGGGAAGAGGGCAATACGATACTAAAAGTGGACCGCGATACGATACCACTTTGGCAAAGTAAGATTGCGATACCAACCCAGCGATACGATACCACGAGTGGTATCGCGATACCAAGGATGGTGACCGGCGATATGATACTTCAGCGAGTATCGCGATACAAGGGATTTTTTGGTATCACGATACCAAAAACTCAACCGATCGTGATACTCAAGCCAAAATACCTCCAAATGTAAAAATTTTTACACCCCCTTGCTCCTCTCTCACCCCTCTTCACTCCTAGCCTACTGTCTCTATAAAAAAAGCTCAAAAAACAAACAATTCCCCCCTGCGATACTAAGTATTGCACAAAATGTAAGAACCCAAGACACACTACTTCTGCATGTGCACTAAACCAAATGTACTATGCTATTTGTAATAGGGTGAGTCACTACACCAAAATGTGTCCATATAATGCAAAAGTACAGGCCAGGCCAATCGTAAACGCTATAATACAAGAGAAGGGACAACAGGTTGCCCACTATGTACCACCACAGTTGAGGAATACTTCCTACCAAAGTTATAAAACCTATCGGGGAGTTCGAGCAAACAACTTCGGTTAGACCCGGTATAATTTCGGTCAATCGGGTGAAGGAACATCCCTCCCACCACCCAAATGCCATTTCTGCTATGAGATTGGACATATCCGAAGATATTGTAAAGAGGTGTCCGAGTTTGATAAATGAAGAAAAGAGCGACATAATCCAATGGCCAACATGGTATATATTTCAAGAGTAGATACTCAAGCAGCAGTAATCCAAACACGTTCCGACAAGAAATTACAACCAATTGCTGAGATTTTTGAGCCTGGCATTCGAGAACAACAGAAAGTTTTTACCAAAGCTAGTATGTGGGCCAATCAAGAACCAACAGTTTTTCCCAATCCAGTACCGATGGTTCAGCAGATAGTACCGAATCCACCATCGGAAGCACCGAGTCCGGTGAACGTGTCGCCGGAGAATCCATCGAATGCGCCTTGGTTCCGGGTGTACGAAAACAATTTCAGGATCAAGTTTTTTCGGAATATTCATGTACACCTACTACAGCCACTATTAGTCTAGAAACTGATTTTGCAGTGGACCATGTTGTTCCTTTAATTACGATATGGTACAAAAACCATAAAATCAACCAAGTGTTAATTGATAGAGGCTCTGGTGTGAATATTGCATCAACTGCCCTTTGTAAACGGTTAGGATGGACTCAGATTGAACCTGTTCAGTTTTTTGTGAGGATGACGGATCAGTCCAGGGTGTATCCTGACTCAACTCTAGACTACAACTTGCTGTTCGAGAGGCCCTGGCTGAAACAAGTCAAAGTATTGCAGGACTGGTCAGCACACGAACTTATTTTCAAAAGCAACCACCGGAAGTATGTAGTTTCGTTGGAGGAGATGAAACCATGCGACCTCCATGCTCGACCCTACGTAGCCGAGCCTGTGCATATGTTGGATGGACTTTCAGATGATGAAGAAGTAGCTTTTCTCAAGGCTAACCAGGATTTGCTCGCCTTGGGGACAATCGACTTACAAGCAGTTGTTGATAATTGGAAGCAGGTCGTCTGTTCGGTCGTTCTGGTTACAGAAGAAGGGAACCTAGCTATGGATCAAGCTTTGAATGCCCAGAGTTTCCACCATTTGTTCCAGTCACCTGAGGATATACCCATGCCATGGCAGTTTTATGTACCAAAAGATTAACTTATCACCTGCGATTTGGGAAATGAGGATACACTACGGCCGGTCAAGATTAAGGCGGGATTAACGGAAACTTTTCAAAATGATCTACTATAGTTGTTGATCGAGTTCCAAGATGTATTTGCATGGGACTATCGAGATATGAAAGGGTTGGACCCTCGTATCTATCAACACCATGTGATGCTCAAGCCGGATGCACGCCCAATCAAGCAACCCCGTTAGAACCCAAATTATGCTGCTCAAGTGAAAGCTGAATTGGATCGCTTGCTAAAAGTCAGTTTCATCGTTCCCATTGAGCATGCAGAATGGATTTCACCTATTGTTATTGTCCCAAAGAAAAATAAGCAATCACGTATCTGTGTGGATTATCGAAAACTAAATGCGGCGACTGTACCGGATCCCTTCCCACTTCCCTTCTTGGATACAATGCTCGATGATGTTGCCGGATGAGAGATGTATTCCTTTTTGGATGGTTATAGTGGCTATAATTAGGTGTGCATAGCTGAAGTGGACATACCAAAGATTCCATTTATTACAAATTGGGGTGTATATACGTATACGGTGTTGTGGTTCAGTCTTCACAATGCTCCTAGTACCTTCCAACGATGTATGCAAGAAATTTTTCCCCCCTATTTAACCACCTTTATGTGAGTGTATCTGGATGATTTTTCGTTATCAGGTGATACATCGGCTCATCTTTACCACCTACAGTGCTGCTTCTCTAAGTGTCCCAAGTTCCGGTTGTGATTAAATCCCAACAAGCCTGTCTTTTCAGTTTCTTGTGGAAATTTGCTCGATCATATTATTTCAAAGCAAGGCATTCAGGTGGATCCAGATAGTGTGCAAGCCATGTTACATGCACCTTCCCCTATGACACCAAAGGAAGTTATGCGATTCCTTGGCCATTGAATGCCTTGGCTTGGTTTATTCGGTGAAGAAATTCTAGCACTACTTGCTGGGATGCCAATTCACGTTCCATGTGGATCATGCTGCTCTGATTTATCTTGTCTGTCAGCAACATTTAGGGGGCAGATTAGCCAGGTGGGTGTTGTTACTGCAAGAATTTGATTACGTGGTCGTACATCGTCCAGGATTAGCTCATGCATTAGCTGATTTCTTATCTCGACTTGATTCTGGTGAACCTCCCAATGGAATTGATGATACTACCCCCCTGCTATCTATGTGACTAATCCGATCCAAGATGAGGGCCAGGAGCTCTCAGTGGCACCTTCATATTATGATACTCTTCTGACCTTCCTCACTAGTGGAAGTGCCCCGACTAATACTTCTATGTCGGCTCGTCGTAAATTGGCAATGTATAGTCGACGGTTCCAGATCGTTGTAGGACAATTGTATTACATGGATCCTTCTGGTGCACTATTATGCTGTATTCCACCCCATGAAGTTCCTTCGGTTATTGAAATGGCCCATTCTACTCCTTTTGGTGGTCATTTTTTGGTCGATCTTACTTATCGAAAAATTTTGCACAATGGCTTATGGTGGCCCACTATGCAGCGTGATATTGCTACTTCTATTAAAATGTGTGATGCTTGGCAATGCTCGGGACAACCTTTACAACGGCATCATTTTCCACTGCAGCCTGTTGCTCCCCTTGAACCTTTTCAAAAGTGGGGCTTGGATTTCATTGGTCCCATTACACCTTCGGCTACGATTACTCATCATCGATCTATACTTATTTGTACGGATTATGCTACTCGGTGGGCAGAAGCTTGGGCTTTATGGTCCGCGACTACGGCAGTGGTGGTTAAATGTTTGATGATTGATGTGTTCCCTCCGTTCGGTCTTCCCTTAGAGATTGTTTCATATCAGGGCACACATTTTGTTAATTCCTTACTGCAGCACTTACCCGCACCTTGTAGATTGTTCATAAATTTAGCTCTCCATATTACCCTCGTGCCAATGGTCTTACTGAAAGTACCAATAAAACCTTAATTAACATGCTCAAGAAATTAGTTTTGGAATGTCCGAAGCATTGGGATCAATTCCTTCCTTCAGTTCTGTGGGCATACCGTACTACGTACAAAGTGGCTATAGGGAATACACGTTTCAAATTGGCATATGGGCTGGAGGCCATTGCACCCATGGAGTTGGTGGTACCTAGCCTCAGGGTGGCACTAGAACATAAGCTCTTACTGGAGGAATCCTTTCCTTTCGGGTTGGAGGTGTTGCGGTCCTTGGACGAACAACACTGGGAAATTTTTCTAATGCTGCAAGAAGTCCAACTCTGACAAGTCAAGACACATGATCGGTTTCTCCGCACTCCTGTTCTTACCAAAGGACAATTAGTTCTGTTATATGATGCTAAATCTAATCGTTCACAGGCAAGTTCAAACTTCGGTGGTTTGGTCCTTATCGTATTGAATCGCAGGTTGGACCTGCTACGTTCTGGTTATCCACGTTAACTAGTACCCTTCTCCCTAAGTTAATCAATGGATCAAAGCTTCATCCCTATTATCCCATGCCTTCTTCATCTTGATGCTTTATCAGTATTTTTATTCTCCACCCAATTATACCACTGTTCTGGCTCGACGTTCCTTTCCCGTCCACGTGTTTCGGTTGACCAAATGGCCGTAATATTTCCATTTTCTTACCTAACCATGAAGCAGCCGCCTTATGTGTCTAAGATTCTGTTAATGCGTGCATGTCGCCATTATGTCTGTATATTTCCAACACTGGGTGATGATTATGTTTCTTTCTGCATTTCCATTCGGTATTTTTCCTTAATCCTGTTCTTCCCTCTCTTTTTTGCTATTGAGTTTCTGTGTGTTTGTGTGTTCTGTGTTACTTACTGTCTTCGTGCTCTCATACTCGCCATGGAAGCTTTGGCTAATATTGCTACCTTCTATGCTGGCCTCGCTCCAGAATTGAGCGAGTTTCTACACACTCGTGGCCTTTTGGCATTTGCTGAACTGCCTTGACATTCGGTTGAATGCCATCCTTTCTTTGTGCAGATCATATCTGCCATTGCTGCTACTCCTGCTACCGAAGCTTGCTGGCCACTCGCCTATCTTAACCCGCATGTCGTAGTCACCCTAACCACAGTCGCTGAGGGATTTCATCTCCCTCAGGAGGGTAGTGTAGATGGACCTCTCTTACCGCTGTCAACAATGAAAGAGCTTTTCCTGCATCATTCTTCAAACGAATTCACCATTCTTTGTCACCCTGAGTTGGAGCGCTCTGCACTATAGTTTCTTGTAGCTGCACTTAATCTTCAAAAATGCACATATGACATTTCTTGACCCTTCTATTCCATGATCGATACCGCTGCGCGTGAAGTAGTTAATTTTGCTTCATTTTTCTTCCGACGCATTCACTAGGAATACCAAGCAGTTTCTCGACAATTGGCGAAGGGCGATATCCCTCCGACACGATTGCCACATCTGCTGACATTCCTCCCCCCGTTGATTCAAGCTGCACAACCTCCTCCCCTGAATACCCTTCTCTTTCATGAGGGGTCGGTGCAAGTGATGGAGGTCAATAACGACAATGATCTCCTGCAGTTCTTTAAGGGGAAGCACTGCAAATTGAGCCCCTCTCATAGTAAATTCCAACCGTCCTCAACCGTTTAGTTGCAGGATATCGCTTCTTCTGCTCAAATTATTCCTGCTCCACCATCCCCTAAAGACCAAGTTGATCCTAACACTGTCATTGAAGAGGTCCACCCTGATGATACGGTTGTGCAGCCACAGCCTCATCCACAGGAGCCAATGCCTGACATGGTCACAAAAGTTGAACAACTTGCGGAGAAAGCGCAACCTCAGGAGGTGACTGCTCAACTTGATGTCTCGCCTCTTGTGGTAACCACTCTTGCCTTGCTCTCTTCACCCCAAAACCCACCTTTGCCTCTTTCTCCCTCGAAGGTGTTTTTGCCACCTAGCCCTCCTCCCTCACCGTGTCATTCGACAACCCGTCCTCTCCCTTCCTCCCCTGATTATTCGCCCCCTTCGTCGTCTGCCACAGTTTCTGCTAACTCCTCTCGGCCACTCTCCACCTCTATTGTACCTGATTCATTGGCCCAACTAGCTCAGATAGGTAATTACCTTATTCATCTTTCCACCCATCTCCTCCATCACCTACAAGTTGCCCAACAATCCCTACGAATGGAGTACCAATCCAAGGTGGACATTCTTGAAGCGGACATCGCACCACTCCATGTAGAGGTGCTCGTAGCTAAAGCAGAAGCCAGTTCACTATAGGACTAGATTCGAAGTATCCAAGAGTAGTTGAATGTGAAGAATGCCATCATTGCCGCTCGTGATGATGAGATTAGTAAGCTGGCTCATACTGTAATTGACAAGGAGGATGCCAAGACCGCTTTGGGTAATGTCCTAGAGACCATGCACGCTAACTTTGCTACGGTGGAGCAAAAGGGTCAACCGATGGCTGAATTAGCCTTACAAGCTGAAATTGAATTAAAGAAAGTCACCGAAGAGCTCTTTCAGAAAAGTCGCTCTCTGGAAGAGGAAATTGACCGCAATATTGAGTTGAAGAAGGATGTCGAAGCCATCCAGAAAGAGAGGCAAGATTTTTATAAAACCATGCAGTTCTAGTCTCAAGAGCTCGAACGCAGAGAGAAATAATTGTATCCAGGACGAGCGCTTATCGTGCATTGATGCAGAAATTGCGGACATGAAGCTACGACGTGATGCGATGCTCACCAATGACTTCTACCTCCAAGAAGACTGGTTGAACTGCAAATTTTGAAGAAAATGTTAGACTCCCTTAAGTAGAAAATAACACGAACCTTTAAATTAGCAAGATCCATGTATATCCAAGGAATCATTGATGATTCATCACCCTTAATTTTCCTTGCTAGGTTCGAGTCCACCGTGCGTGGCAGTGTAAGGCCACCAGAATATTATTTAGAAGAATAATTGTAATTAGAAAAGTCGCACATCAAAAGAGTGTAGTGAATGCTCTAATTTTTTTCGTATTCTTTTCTTTAGTGATTGACCATGGATAGGAGTCTATTGTGGACTATTGGGTTTGTAAGCTAGCTCAATCTCTATAGCTTATGAAGTAGTTCGTGATGCAGTTAGAGCTTTTTTGGTACCCATATATGTTAATGATGCTGTTGAATTTCCATTAGCCTAGTAGGTACCCAAATTCGAACATTCTTTAGAGTAGACTATCGAGTTGCTCTAAGAGCTCTCCTCATTCCTTTAATCTTGTGGCTCGTAGGTAATAGATTCTTTATAGCTAGTTGATGATCCTTAATGCTGATTAGGGCTTCTTGCCTATCTATTGAAGAATTAACCATGAAATATTCTTGATTTCCAATTCATAGGTTTATATATGGCCATCCTTGAATGACACTTTTCTCTTGATGTTTGATGCACGATAGTTGGCGATAGGTATAGGTTCTTTTCCCTTAAGATATCTCTCATCTCATTCCCACTCCTTGCACTTGTGTATTCTTTCTATTGCCTCTTGTCGAGCTTCCTCATGAATTCACTCTTCTTGCTTTTTATGATTTTGTGATCCTAAGAGTCTTTCTAACATTTTTTTAGTGAGAGTTTCAGTATGTATTTTAACTCAACATCCACTTCTATAGTTGGGAAGAATGTCCCCATCTCGTGTTGCTACTTAATAACACCACTGGAAGAAATTATGTGTACAATTAAGGGACCATAAACTCTTTGTTGAAGCTTCTTAATGTGTTGTTTTAGGACATATACAAGCACCAAATCTCTGACACATAGAAGTTTGTCTTTTATGTGGGAATCATAGTATGCTTTGTGTCATCTCTTGGTAGCATAGTTTCCAACTACTACTTGTAGTCTAGTTTCTTGTAGCTTTTCAATCTGCTCTAACTATGAGGATAATTCATGACCTATCCATTCATATTTTTTAGCTACTTGTAGAGTAGGTACCAAAAAGTCAATGGGTAAGATCACATTTTTCCCTTATGCTAGGTTAAAAGGCATAGTTCCCAAGGCCAATTTTTATGCTACTCTAAATACATGTATTGCATGATGCAATTGTTTATCCCGATTGGTTCTACCATTGATGACTATTTTAGTCAAAACTATGCATAAAAACTTATTTGAATTTTCTGCTTTCCCATTGGCTTATGGATGATAGATGCATATTTTTTATGAATCACTAAAAAATCATTCAATAGATTCTCAATCACTTCATTTATGAAGTGTGTACCTCTATCACTCACTATCTCAATGGGTAGTCCAAACCTAGTAAATATATGTTCAAATAAGAACTTTTCCATGGTTTGAGCATCACTTTTCTTCATGGCTTTTGCTTCCATCCACTTAGTCAAGTAGTCTATGGCCAGAATGATATATTTCACATGAGATCCTCTTCTTGAGAGATTAACGGTGTCGTCGAGATTTGCTCTCCTCTCTCACTTGTGAAGGCCTACAAAAAACATATTTGGCGAAGGTAGCCAGAATTCCCCGAGAAGTCCAGGATGCATCAAGGATGTCAAAGGAAGGTCACATACAAAGTTTCAAAGAAATCAAGAAAGTCCATGGTAGCGGTCAAAGTTGGTCAAAGCTGGTCAAAGTTGGGAAATTAGGGCAAAAATTTCATTGTCACCAAATTAGATGAAAATCCATATACTTGTAAAGATTGTCAAAGGCAGTCTATAGCCCAAATTTCAGCAGAAAATGGATTTTGTAGCACATTGATATGCTATGTTCATTTTGTAAAAATATAATTTTTCTAGTTTGACCCTACAAATTCTTGTATAGAAAATTATGTTAGCCATATGGTTTGGCATGTATAAAGATCATATGTGGCTACATATTTGTACAAATTTTCAAGGCTATCAGAGCTTCCTAGACACCTTAATGCCACCTTGCAAGCTTCCAAATGTAGTCAAACTTGTACAAGGGAGATTCAGATGGGAGTTTTTCCTGCATATTCCTGAAGGAGATCTTTGGAAACATAGTCCTACAAAGTTTCATCTTCATCAAAGTTTTTTTGGAGGGTCAAAGAGCACAAAGTCCAGTTTTCAAGGTCACCGCAGTTTTCTAGAATAAGAAAATTGAAGGCTTGAAGGGCTGCCACATGTCAAAATATGATTGAACCATGGTGTACGGTCAAGATGAGCTCCTATTCAAGGGTGGAGATGCACTAAAGCATAAAGGAAGGAGGATCCACGAATTTTTTCCATAAAAGAAGACTTTTTTTACAATCAAAGATCAATAATGCAGTGTTTCTCCAAAAATAGTGGCTTATCTTATCCGAATTGATGTCAGCACTGATCCGACGGTCCAGATCATCCCCAGATCCAATGGTGGAGAATGAGGGCGCCTAAATTTCACTCCTTTACACTAGATTTGATAGAAAGAACAATTCCAAGCCATTGATTTGATTAATCAAATGGTTGTAATCGAAAGTAGTGATCCTAGAGTTGAGAGTTGATTTCTCTAGATCCAAGGGCCCAAATTCATTCAAAAAACTATATAAACCCCCCTCCAAACTCCTAGAGCATCATTGTTAGGCATCCATAGGGCTCATGCTAGCTTACGGTTTCCTTGAGACGATCACCCTCGGTTGAGCGAGTGAGGATCCAAGGTGAGCTAGTATGAGTATAGAACCTAGTTTCAAATTTAAGTTAGAACTCCAATCTAGGATAGGCTCTTGAAACCAGCATCTCTATCTTGACTCACCCTCGGTGGAGCGTGTGAGTGAGTTAGAGCTGATTTTAATGAGTCTTAGACTTCTTTAGTTAGACGTTACGAGCCTAGACAGACATAGGGTCACTGGAGTGGAACTCACCTTCTTACGTGTGACATTCGGTTGAACTGTCATGGTTTGAGGGTCGGAACCACCTTTGATCAGTAGACTGCTTAGCATGACGTACCACGACGATCTTTTACATGTAACTTAATTCAAATTTTTTTAATTCATGTCACTTGTCACTTGTCTCTTGTCACCTCTCTCAGTCTCTTAAGTATTTTTACATGTCTTCTATTTCTTCTATGTGTGAGAAGGCTCCGCAGTATTGCGTTGAACCAGTGAGGATGTTTCTTTGAGCTTGTGAGTAAAATCCATCATCATAATTCACTTGCATGTATATAATCCATACAAATCCATACATATTTATTAGTTTCTGAAAGTGTATAAGAAGCTCCAATATTGGACCATTCTTCCTTTCGAAACTGATTTATGTGTAAGGATTCCATCTATTCTTGTCATGCATACATATCATCCAAAGAAGGCTATACATATGGATTAGAATTAGGAAGTGTTTAAGAAGCTCCTCCAATGGACCATTCTTCCTTCCAAATTTGATTCGTGTGTATGGTTCTCTTTCATTCTTATCATTCATGTCATCAATCTAACTTGCACACCTACATTCCCATTCCCATAACTATTTCAACATCTCTCTCTTCTCCATACTCAACATTAATTTCACCTTCACATCTTTAAACCTTCCAACATTCATTAGCTTCATACACCCTGTGTGTGCCACGACCGGACCCGATCCACCCGGATTGCGATCACCTCCACATTTGAACCCGACGTGAAACACTTCGTGGCATTTGCTTCTGATCTTGTTGGGAGGTTGTGATCCATATCCTTTGTTTCATATTTTTTATCCTCATCATATCATCATCATCAGTCTTGAGTGTTGCACTGGATTTCTCACAATATCGTGCACATCTTCATCGTGAAGTAAACGCATTTGTGAGAGATCTAGAGCATCGTGCATCACTTGCTTATTCACACAAGATGGAGGAAGGATTCAAATCCCTTATTGTTGAGAAACAAGGCCAAAGAATAGTCTCTTCTATGTTGAGAGAGAAGGGAAAATTCAATGGCATCAACATCACAAGCTACTTAGATTTGTTTGAAGAGCAAGCTATGATTTTTGGTCTTCCCGAAGATCTTTTGATATCATTCTTTGAACGAATTGTTGATAGCTCTATCATAAATCGTGTCACTCAATATGATAGTCTTCCTTGGAGTGATTTTAGAAAGGAGATGCTCAAAGAATTCTATCTTGAAGATTATAGCCAACATAATCGGGATGGATTCTTACGATGGGTCAATTCTCCAAAGCCTAGTAGCTCTATTACTCACTTACAAAATGAGTATATTAGACGCTATGAACAACTTCCTGATGAGGATAAGATAACTTTGGAACCTGATCTTGTGATCAATTTTCTTAAGCTTCTTCATCCTGAAACTCGTAGGGAAGTTGAACGGCGATTAGAAGAACCAGATAAGCGCTATGGTCTTACTGACAATTGGCAAAAAGTGCGTAAAGTAGTAGAGGCTGTAGCCCATAGACATCAAAGACAATCCATGCTTTATGAGCAAACTAGTCTTCCTCAAGCTAGCCTTCCACAAACTAAGGAGCAAGTTAGAGAACAATCCCATGCTATGCTTTTTGACTCTACTCCTATTCCTCAAATGATGGAGCCTACTCAAGGTTTTAAAGTAGAGTCAAATAAAAGTGTAGTTGAACAATCTCAAGTGGAAATTCTCACTAAGCAAATGGAAAGTCTTATTGCTACACAATCCAATTTGGCCAAGACTATAGATGCTTTACAATCTAATTACACCAAAACTTTCCAAAATCAAATGAACCCAATGACTTTTCAAGAGCCTAATCCACATGTTATAGCTACCAAGCAAAATCCACAAGTAGCTCCTACTCAAGCATATCAAGTTCCTCCAATGCAAAATCCTCATCCTCATGTGCAAAATCCTCAAATGTATCAAAACATGTATCCTCAAGCTTCACAAATAGCTTTTCAAAATCCTCAAAATCAAAATTTTCAAAATCATCAACCGTATAATATGGAAACTCCTCTTGCACCTCAAGTACCACATGTTGCTCCCCAAGCTCCTCAAATACATCAATTGCATTTTCAAAATCCTAAGTATCCTGTTCAAGCAATACCTTATCAACAAAATCCTCAATTTCAAAATTTCCCACCACATGTTAATCAAAATCCTCAAAATCAAAATGGTTTTGTGCGTGGCCCTCGTAGGTGTCCTTGGTGTGATTCGTTAGAGCACTTTTTGAGAGATTGTGAACTATTGAAGGCTGCTAAGGAGCAACGACTAGTAATAGACATAGACAAAAAAATCTGTGACTATCGATCTAGGCTACCTTTGCAAGGAAATTATGGTAAGGGAGGAATGAAAAAACACTATGAAAATATAACCATAACGGATGTAGGAACTAGAGGAGTGAAACTAGAAGCTCTTGACGAACAAGTGGAATCAAGTAAACCCACAAAGGAAGGTGATTTTTCCATAGAGGCTTTAGTAAGAGCACGAGATGAGATTAGGAGAATAACGGCTTGGGAATCACCAATAGAAGATCAATCTCTTATTTCTCACATATCCAATGTAGAAGAAAAACGAAAAAGAGATGAAGCTGAGCCTAGTGAAAGAAGAGTGACTCGAAAACAAACCTCAGAGGGAATAGAAACAATCATAGAGCAAGGAGAAACATCACAATCCAAAGATAAAAAACAAGAATCAGAACCCAATGAACAAAAACAAGAGGAGAAACAAAAAGGGAAGAAGACAAAGCAAAGAAAAACAGAACCAAAGCCTTTAGATAAACAAGAACAATCAAAACAAACTGAAGACCAAACACGAGAACATGAACAAAAACAAGAATCTGAGCAAAAACAAAAGAAACCAAAGAGAAAACCTAAAGCCATCTTGATTTCAGAAATTGAGAGAAAAATAGATCCTATGGAGATTTTAGATGACATTTTGCTTAAGAGTCAAGTGACTATGTCTTTAGAACAAGTTTTCTCTATTGCAAAGCCTGTTTTTAAAGATAACTTTATCGGCCTAATTAAAAGGAAGAGGTTTTCGCTTAATCTAGATACTGAGATGCAAGATTCTCTAGATCAAGATCAAGCTATGAATGAAGCCTTAAACTTTGATGAATCTGATGAAGAGGACTTTGATGATGATGAAGTAAATGTTAATAAAAATTTCTTAGGACCTATTCAACCTGACCATGAAAATCATGAAAACAATCCTGAAAGTCACTTTAAAAGAACATTTTGGTCTAGAGGTACATCAGAGATGCATGTTAAAATAGGAAATGATAAGAACACTATCACTGTAAATGCATTAGTAGATTCCGGCTCTGAAATCAATGTGATTTCAAGAGAAGTCTATGATAAGTTTCGATGGCCCATAGATAAAGATTGTGGATGGCGTATGAGAACTGCAGATAATGGTGTAGATACCCTGTATGGAGCTTGTGCTAGTGTGCCCATATCCATAGGAGGAATCACAGAAGAGTTTCACTTTTTTATTCAAGATAATTGCTCCTATGAAGTTCTCTTAGGTCAACCCTTTATTTGTGAGAGTCGTATGGAAACTAAAGCCATGGATGATGGGTCTACCTATGCTAGATTTAAGTCTAAGGATGGAATGCAATCACTTCAAGTCATGACAGTAGGAGTGAATCATCCTAGGAATCGATTGTCAATTAGAAAGAAACCTATTGTTACTCAGGGTCATGAGCATGCTTGTAGTGATTGTGCACCTCGATTCATGTTTGGAGCTACATATGATCAAAATTTTGGATAGAATCCATTGTTGAGCGGGACAACAGTGGATATTGGTTTGACATCTCGCAGCCAACCAACCTGTTCAATAGTTTGTCACTTTGTTTTCCACATTCTAGATTAGATTTTCTTCATAAGAGTCAATTGTCCAAGTCTTTTATCCAAAAAACCCAAAAAAATTATAAAAATAACAAAATCATGGAACATGATGAGAACATTGAGCATGTGATTGAAACATCTCATTGTTTCTCTACTCTTGAGGAGTTAGAGTTATGTCTTCAACAAAATTCTAATTCCCATATTATTCTTCTTTCTTCCCTTGATGAGTATGCTCTAATCTAAGAGTATGCTCTCAATGTTGACAAGTGCTCAAAATTTAACCAAACACATGATGCCTTAGTTGAAACAAAATACAAAACTGTAGACAAAAAAATCAAACCCATAGCTCAACCGTTACCTCAAGGAAGTAATGAAAAAATTATTGATGTGAAAAATGATCCAATTCTTCGGGATAAGAAAAACATAGGACATACATTCACGGATGAGACAATCAAACAAGTGAAAATTGGTAGAGATGATGACTTTCTTTTGCCAGCAGAGAGAGATAAATTTGAGAGAGTCATACGTAGCCATGGAAAAGCCTTTACTATGTATCCTCATGAGATTGGTTGTGTAGATCCTAAGCTAGTTGCACCCATGATAATCTTTACTATTCCACATATTCCATGGAATCTTCGTCCTATACCTGTTCCAAAGGCTCACTTACCTGAGCTAATGAAACTACTTAAGGAGAAGATAAACATGAGAATTTTAGAGCCATCTTTTGCACCTTACTCAAATAGATGGTTCACTGTGCCTAAAAAGAATGGGAAACTACGTTTTATTCAAGATCTCCAACCCGTCAATAAAGTCACCATAAGGAATGTAGGAACAGGACCCATTGTAGATGAGTTTGCTGAATCATTTTCAGGACATTCTATCTATTCAATGGGTGATTTATATTCTGGATATGACCAATTCCAGTTAGCAATTGACAGTCGTGACATAACCACAATGAAAACTCCTTTAGGCTTAGTGCGAATGTGTACTTTACCTCAAGGAGCGACTAATTCTGTGGCTCATATGATGAGTGCTATGAATATGGTCTTACGTGACTTTATCCCTCATATAACTATGCCATTCATTGATGATATTCCAATTAAAGGGAGTGAGGAACGTGTAAAGGACATTACTTTAGATTCATCGGGATGTCGTAAATTTGTTCTTGACCATATCTCTGATTGTGAAAGAATATTTCAACGATTTGAAGAGGTAGGTCTCACATTTTCCATAGAGAAATCTGTTTTTGGTGTCAACGAGGTACTTATTGTTGGACATTTATGTGGCCATTATGGTCGAAAGCCATACCCACAAAAAGTTGATGCCATTAGCAAGATTTCTGAAACATGTAACAACGTGAGTGAGGTACGTAGATTTCTTGGTGCTTGTATCTTTTATGTTATTTGGATCCCTCACTTTGCTCATGTTGCTGATTGTCTTTATGACTTGTTGAGGAAGAAACGAAAATTTATTTGGACTGACAAACACACTCAAGCTATGCGTAAATTGAAGAAATTATTGCTTAAAGCTCCCATCCTTAAGCGTGTAGACTATTCTGCTAACAAACCTATTATATTGACTGTTGATACTAGTCCTATTGGTATAGGTTGGGTCATAAGTCAAGATGATAGTGAAGGGAATAGATATGCAATTAGGTTTGGTGCCAAAATTCTACATGAAACACAACGAAAATATCCACAGATCAAACGAGAACTATGGGGTATGGTAACAGCTTTGAAAACAGACAAAGAATATTTCATTGGTGCAAATGTCAAAGTTGAGACTGATTGTTTGCCTCTCATTGGAATGATAGCCAATTGTTCATCTCCTGATATAGCCATGCTTAGATGGATCTCATATATTAAGTTCATAAATCCTGAGTTAGTTCATATTTCAGGTAAGTCAAACTCAGTTGCTGATATGTTATCGAGAGCTAGATTTGATGATGATCTTGAAAGTGATCTAATAAAGAATGTGAATTTAGTTGACTATGTTCCACATATATATGAGTATGAGAAATTTGATGAGTTTGAGTACGAAGATGAATGGAGAGACATAGGAAAGTATCTCAGTACACTACAACCATTACCTAGCTGGACTACGAATAGATTCCGTAACATTAGGAAACGAGCTTATAACTTTTTCCTATGTAATGGTTATCTTTGGAGACATGCTAAGGGTAAGGTTAAGAATCCACAACGAGTCCTAGGAAAACAAGGTCTTCAATTGCAAGTAATGAAGGAAATGCATGAGACATTATGGGCCGGTCATAAAGGATTTTTTGGAACATATGAAAAAATTAGAAGTACCTATTATTGGCCTAGGATGTATGTTGACATTAGTAGCTATGTTTCTACATGTTCTACTTGTCAACTTCATTCATCAGTCAAACATAGAGATCCATTGCATCCTACTTATCCACCTTGTATTCACTACAAGTGGGTAGTAGATCTTGTAACTATGCCTAAAGGTATCGACAAAATGCGTTACATTGTACTTGCAAGAGAAGACTTAACTAATCATGTAGAGGGACGTGCACTACGATCTAAGACCACTTACAATGTTTGCAAATTCTTGCTTGAAGATGTCATAAGTCGCTTTGGGTACATAGAGAAAGTAGTTGCCGATCGTGGAGAGTTAAATGCGAGAGAAGCTAAAGAGTTCTTTGAGCGTCACAGTATTCGTTTGTCTCTCACTACTGCATATAATCCAGAGGCCAATGGTAAAATAGAGAGAGGGCATCCACCTATTGTGAAAGCCATATCTAAAGCATGTAACAGTGACATCAAACAATGGCCTAGATTCTTACCTTTTGCACTTTGGGCAGATAGAATGACATGCACACGTACTACTGGGTATATGCCTGCTGAACTTATGTATTGTCAAAAACCATTGTTTCCAATTCAATCTCATATTTTTGCATGGTCAAATTTGCCTTGGTCTGAAAACATGTCTACTGATGACTTTTTGAGTTTGCACATTAAACAGTTAGAACAAGGTAAAGTAAGACTTGATGATGCTGTTGAAAAATTAAGAGAATCTAGAATGAAGAATAAGCATTATTTTGATAAAACTCATCGACTGCGTCCTAATCCAATTGAAGTAGGAGATTGGGTGCTCATTTATGATAGTACATTTGACTCTCAATATGATGCACGCAAAAAGCTCACTCAACGATGGTTTGGGCCATACATAGTATCAAAAGTCAACAACAATGGTACGTATGCTCTTTGTGAATTAAATGGTATTGCACTAAAAACTTTGATTGCAGGTA
Organism: Ceratopteris richardii; assembly: GCA_020310875.1. Classification (NCBI taxonomy): domain Eukaryota; kingdom Viridiplantae; phylum Streptophyta; class Polypodiopsida; order Polypodiales; family Pteridaceae; genus Ceratopteris; species Ceratopteris richardii. Next base: position 125,460,120 of record CM035442.1, read on the forward strand.
AAAGGATAAAGTTATTCAAGAAGCGTGATAATGACGAGTACATTTTGGATGAGGACATTGAAGAAGATGACAACAATGAGGCCGATTCATAAACAGGAGTATCCATGTTATAAAAATAAAAAATAAAAAAAAAATCATTAATTTTCAAGTTCATGTTGCTTTGTTTTTTTTCAAGTTCATTCTATTTTTTTTCCATGCTTGTTTCATGCATGTTTTTTTTCAGTCTTTGCATTGCATTGCATATCCACATCACTTGAGTCAAAAAAGGGCAAATGATGATTTCTCTACTTGTGTAAAATTGTATCTTAAGTAGTAACTTATCTACTAAGAAATTGATTATAATCTAGGATTGTGGAAAGATAGGGCATGTAGATTTGGAGGTTTATTTTGGTGACAAGACTTTCATATATAAACATACATATGTATCGTGTATCGAAAGCATAATTGTTGAAATCCTAGCTCCTGCTACTGCATGTTTCTACATCCTTAGTCCATCTCACAGCACTTGTATCGGAGTTTAAACGACTGTTCTCCGTCATCAAAAATGGTTGTACCTTGTATCGGGGTTTAATTTTTCCTCGTCAAAAAAAAAAAAAAAAAAAAGCTACATGTTACCAAGAAGTTTACACTTTCTTCCACCCCAAAAAAGTGATCGTAACCATAAAGTTGCCGAATCATCATCATCATCAAAAAAAAAATTAATAAAAAAAAAAAAAGAGGCAAGCCAAAGGAGGATAAAAAGGCATAGTAGAATAAATCACGGGCTATATAAGCAGATTTATGCATTAGTGGAGTTTAGTTAGATTTCCTTGCATGTTATTAGAGAAAGAGCATATTCATATTTATGTAGGAAAGGAGTTGATCTAAAATAAGCTAAAGATGAAAGATGTCTCTTGAAAATCCTAAATCTTTGTTTATAATCATATTTAAGGTAGATTGCTTTATGAAAAAGGTACAAAATTTTCTTCAAGATGAGAGGAACTGATGCTTAAAACGACTCAATACAACCACTTCCACTTCATATTGATGCTTGTTTTTTTTCCTTTCTTGTTGCCAATGTTGCTTGTTCATTTGCATATATGTTGCCTATTTGTTCATGCATATTCATGTTTCCTGTTTCAATTATTTCTTTCATGCAAATTTTGCTTCATGTCGCGTTACCTACTTATTCATGCATATAATCAATTTTCCTTCCATGTTTCTTATGTTGCCTATAAAAGAATTTGATGCCTGGAACATTTTGTTTTTCAGAGATGCTAGAGTGGCGCTTCCGGAGGAATCGCAGGTTTAGTGGGGGCGAATGTCGTCGAGATTTTCTCTCCTCTCTCACTTATGAAGGCCTACAAAAAACATATTTGGTGAAGGTAGCCAGAATTCCCCGAGAAGTCCAGGATGCATCAAGGATGTCAAAGGAAGGTCACATACAAAGTTTCAAAGAAATCAAGAAAGTCCATGGTAGCGGTCAAAGCTGGTCAAAGCTGGTCAAAGTTGGGAAATTAGGGCAAAAATTTCATTGTCACCAAATTAGATGAAAATCCATATACTTGTAAAGATTGTCAAAGGCAGTCTATAGCCCAAATTTCAGCAGAAAATGGATTTTGTAGCACATTGATATGCTATGTTCATTTTGTAAAAATGTAATTTTTCTAGTTTGACCCTACAAATTCTTGTATAGAAAATTATGTTAGCCATATGGTTTGGCATGTATAAAGATCATATGTGGCTACATATTTGTACAAATTTTCAAGGCTATCAGAGCTTCCTAGACACCTTAATGCCACCTTGCAAGCTTCCAAATATAGTCAAACTTGTACAAGGGAGATTCAGATGGGAGTTTTTCCTGCATATTCCTGAAGGAGATCTTTGGAAACATAGTCCTACAAAGTTTCATCTTCATCAAAGTCTTTTTGGAGGGTCAAAGAGCACAAAGTCCAGTTTTCAAGGTCACCGCAGTTTTCTAGAATAAGAAAATTGAAGGCTTGAAGGGCTGCCACATGTCAAAATATGATTGAACCATGGTGTACGGTCAAGATGAGCTCCTATTCAAGGGTGGAGATGCACTAAAGCATAAAGGAAGGAGGATCCACGAATTTTTTCCATAAAAGAAGACTTTGTTGACAGTTAAAGATCAATAATGCAAAGTTTCTCCAAAAATAGTGGCTTATCTTATCCGAATTGATGTCAGCACTGATCCGACGGTCCAGATCATCCCCAGATCCAATGGTGGAGAATGAGGGCGCCTAAATTTCACTCCTTTACACTAGATTTGATAGAAAGAACAATTCCAAGCCATTGATTTGATTAATCAAATGGTTGTAATCGAAAGTAGTGATCCTAGAGTTGAGAGTTGATTTCTCTAGATCCAAGGGCCCAAATTCATTCAAAAAACTATATAAACCCCCCTCCAAACTCCTAGAGCATCATTGTTAGGCATCCATAGGGCTCATGCTAGCTTACGATTTCCTTGAGACGATCACCCTCGGTTGAGCGAGTGAGGATCCAAGGTGAGCTAGTATGAGTATAGAACCTAGTTTCAAATTTAAGTTAGAACTCCAATCTAGGATAGGCTCTTGAAACCAGCATCTCTATCTTGACTCACCCTCGGTGGAGCGTGTGAGTGAGTTAGAGCTGATTTTAATGAGTCTTAGACTTCTTTAGTTAGACGTTACGAGCCTAGACAGACATAGGGTCACTGGAGTGGAACTCACCTTCTTACGTGTGACATTCGGTTGAACTGTCATGGTTTGAGGGTCGGAACCACCTTTGATCAGTAGACTGCTTAGCATGACGTACCACGACAATCTTTTACATGTAACTTAATTCAAATTTTTTTAATTCATGTCACTTGTCACTTGTCTCTTGTCACCTCTCTCAGTCTCTTAAGTATTTTTACATGTCTTCTATTTCTTCTATGTGTGAGAAGGCTCCGCAGTATTGCGTTGAACCAGTGAGGATGTTTCTTTGAGCTTGTGAGTAAAATCCATCATCATAATTCACTTGCATGTATATAATCCATACAAATCCATACATATTTATTAGTTTCTGAAAGTGTATAAGAAGCTCCAATATTGGACCATTCTTCCTTTCGAAACTGATTTATGTGTAAGGATTCCATCTATTCTCGTCATGCATACATATCATCCAAAGAAGGCTATACATATGGATTAGAATTAGGAAGTGTTTAAGAAGCTCCTCCAATGGACCATTCTTCCTTCCAAATTTGATTCGTGTGTATGGTTCTCTTTCATTCTTATCATTCATGTCATCAATCTAACTTGCACACCTACATTCCCATTCCCATAACTATTTCAACATCTCTCTCTTCTCCATACTCAACATTAATTTCACCTTCACATCTTTAAACCTTCCAACATTCATTAGCTTCATACACCCTGTGTGTGCCACGACCGGACCCGATCCACCCGGATTGCGATCACCTCCACAACGGGTCCAATAAAATCAATTCCTTATATTGATAATGCTCTTGCATAGACCATATGTCATCATCTCTCTGAATATGGTACTTGCTTCATTGGAAAAGATCACAAATCCTAACATAAGTCTTTGCATCCATGTGTAGAGTCAGAAACCATAATCCATTTTGGTAGTAGTTCATGGCATAGACGAAGAGGAATTATGTAAGGAGTAGAGCAAGGAGACCAAAGGGGACCCCACCAATAAAATTTCCATTCAATATTGATTTATAGTGGTCAAATACTACCAAAAACATCAACAATGATTCTAATCACTAAAGAATGTAATATATAACTAACCATTTGATGCTCCATTTTGTGCAAGCCAAGGAGTCCTCAAGCTTTAGGAGCCTAGATAGAACATGCCTACCAGTTTTCATATTTTTGGACCTCATTTGATACCCCAAAGTAGCTTAGGACATGAATTTTAATTGGATCAATCATTAGATGTGAAACCAATCATTTCACCTAAAAAACTATAGATATAGTTAGAGAGCCTATTTTTGAGCTTAGCTAGTTGAGGATTGAGCCTTATATGAGAGCATTTGTTATTTGAGTAATGAGAAGAAGTGATTTTCCTTCCATTGCCTCTCATATTGTCTCTTCCTTTTGTGTGTGTATGTGTGTGTGCACTAGAGTGCTTCTCACCTTCATCTTTGTGCACATTAATCATTCACAATCTTCATATTATACTTGCATCTCCATGGATTGACAATTAAGGAGGTAGAGCTCCATGAGGTGATACTCACCCTTGTCTAAGGTAACACCAAATTTGGCACTATTGTTGTGGACGTGCTAAAGGATGAACATGTAATGGTAAGAGTGTTAGGAGATAGGCATTGGAAGCTATATAGTTAGAATTTTGTAGTAATTTCCCATTGTCTTTGTGTTGTTTTTTGCTTCCCCCTACATCCACCATCTATTGCCATGCATTTCCATCATCACCCAAAATTTTCAAATTTTTCCACATCCACCCACATTCACCCCATTTCCCTCATTTGCATGAGAGAGAGAGAGAGTGTGAGTTTTGATTTTGTGAGTGTGAGAGCTTACTTGCAAGATTTTCATCTACTATTGTGCATAACAACTGCCACACGTAAGATATCTGTGTAATTTTTCCATCGTCATGTCCACATGACCAAACCGTCATGACATGCCTCCAAATAAAGATTTTTTAGAGCATGTTTGCAACAACATAAATGACATCCTTGCACATCCCTTGAACCATAGGAGAATTGTCAGATTTCCTCATTTTTCATGCCATCGAGATTGGCTTAGACCATCACAATTTGTTGTCACCATCATGATTGGCTAGGACCATTGCAATAGGCTGACCCATCATGATGGGCCCGCCACATCAGGACATCTCAACCCATCGCAACCCTACCTAATTGTCATGGTCCTTTGGACCATTGCAACCCTACCTGACCATTGCAATCCTTTGGACCATCACAATCCTGCATGACCATTGTGATCCTTTAGATCATCATGATCCTTTGGACCATCCCAATCCTGACTGACCATCATGATGCTTACAAACCATCACAACACCGCAGACTAGGGACCATTGTGATTGCCCCACATCATCGCGAAATTGTGCACTAGGGACCATCATAATTGCCCCACACCATCACAACACTTGTAGACCACCATGACACCATACACAAGGGACCATCATGATTTCCCCACGCCATCATGACATCACAATTGGCTAGTACAATCACGAGAGACCCCCCTATTTGGAAAAAATTAGGGTTTGCAAATTTTGATCATATTTTCCAAATTTTTGAAGTATTTTAGGTGCATATAGGTACTTCAATGCAAGAGGTGAGAGATATCACAAGGTATCTAGGCAAGGAATGATGCTTGGAGGATGCCTTGAGCTAATTGGAAGCATATTGGGAACATACAAAGAGCTAAACTTAAGTTCAAAAATATGATATCCCCCTATTGTCAATTCAATTTTTTTGGCTAAGGCGTAGCCCTAGTAGTTAGACTTAGGTGATGATAGAAACATAAGTCCAAGATCTTTTAGAATTCAAGTACAAGACTAGGATATCTTATTAACACAACAACTATACGGGAAAGAACATAAGTTGAGACAACGATAACTAGTCAAAGAAATGAAAGTTTATTTTCGACGAGCATCCTTGTGAAAGACAAACATGAAAAGGCATTAAAAGGGACAAGTAATTGATACCTAAAGGAACATTTTAATGTGGGTTAGCAAGGGAAACCAAATTCATGAACCTTAGTTCAGGACAATGTATAGGCAAAACATATTGATGGAGTGTTAGATCATCTGAGGCGAGTGTTAATCACACTGCAAGATTGTGGGCACAACAGTTAAGTGACTACCCCTACATGGGAAGCTCAGATACTAGTGAGTTTGAGATGTCATTTAGCATGGAGAAACCTAGAGGTGAATTGGGGCTTGCTTATTGGAAAAAACTAGAAGGTCCCTATAAAACTTAATTGGAGTACATCACAACCAACCAACTAGGTGCTCGCATCTACGAGGATGGTCTGCGTAGTTCCATACTTCAACTTAGGAATCTGGAACAACCCTTTGACATTGAGCCCTTGTGGTCAAATTTAAAAATGGGGAAGATATAGATAAGCAGGAAATCATGTGTGTGGTAACCAACTTACCTAACAAAATAGATGAATTTGGATGCATTGTACCTAAATCAGACTTTGGGGACATAGATAATGAGAACAAGGAACAAGAACCTAGAGCACCTCAAGGAAAATTGGTCCTATCAAGGATCATCACTCCTGATTGGAGGCCTCAGGACGATACTAGCATATAACTTTTCGTAAGCAAAAATCCCAGGAAAGATCATATACACAACACTTCAAAGACGATGTTTGTAGTTATTGAACATGGTAGACATGCATATACATGGAAGGGTGAACCAATCTTTCCTTCACCTAGTTTTACTAATCCTTGTAATCAAAATGGGGCAAGATCATTGCATGCACTAGGAACTAAGAAAGAGAGATCCAAAGAGTGATTGAAAGTGAGTTTTGTACACACTATAGGGAGAGAAAGACAAGGAATGGATGTGGAGAGAACATAATGAGAAAGTCTTAGAGGTATTACACCTCAAAGAGGCGTGGATGACTTTCCCCTACCTAGACCAAGAGAGCACCCAAGAACTTTGAGGCCCACCCAACTAGTGAAATCTATGAAGAACTACTTTGATGGTACAGGAGTCATGTTGTGGAGTTTAAACAAGTATTGAGGGAGGAACAAGTGGAGGACATGTTCACTAAGTACAATGCTTTTGGATTAACCTTGATGAATACTGCCTTAAGTTGGTCCCATCCTCTACATCAAGGAAAATTTAGGGACATCCATCAATTGCTAGAATCCTTCATTATGGAGTTTTCTAAGAGAGGAATCAGACATAATACCTCATCTTTGATCCAAAACTTCAAACAGACACCTCAAGAAATTATGAGGCTAGAAAGATGTAGGTTCAGGAAATATTTGAGAGATTCCCAATTCCAAAACTACATAGCCAAGCAAAACAATTTTCTCTATCTCTCAATGGCTTGCTTAGCATGAAGCTACGATCATATGTCTACCTTAAGGAGCCCTGAACTATAGAGAAATGTGTGAGAATTTGTATAGACATAGAGGATAATTTGGGAGATGAGTTGGAGCTTTGTAAACTCTATAAGGATTCTGATTCCTCAACTAATCTCTCATAGAAACCCTCTACCTTGATAGAAGAGCTAATAGAATTAGTGGCTCAAAGGTTAGGTGTGTCAAGTAAGCAAACTCCTAGAATGGTTTCGACCAAATGTTTCTATACTTGTGGAAGTGATCACATAACCAATGTGTATCATGGATGATTTTGAACCTAAGGAACTTGACTGCCCACTATTGCTCAATAGAGAGGAAGCACATGAACCAACCATATAGCTCAAGACTCTTCGTATAACAAGCCTGAAATTAGGCAAAATTACTAGCAGCCTTACCCCCAACCACGTAGGTATCAAGGACAATACCAACAGCAATCTTATTATAGACCCCCTCATAACTATCAACTACTATACTAGGCACAACCTAGGCCCCCACTAGTGTTGGGATAACAACCACCGCCCCTTCCAATGTGATTTCAGTGAAGTACACATAAGTCAAGGATAACCTCAATAGGGCATTAGTAGCAACATCCACACTGATCACCGAATATGATCCCAAGCTTCGATTCTACTCAAGGTGATAACCCACCAGAATACTACAAAGAGTCTCTAGAACACCCTGAAGCCTACCCCATATGAGACACCCTTGGTATAGCCTAGCTAGGAACCTGAATATACTAATGTGATGTATACCAATCCTAACCCTAGACCCCAAATGAGATAGATGAGATCTCACACCCTAGAGGACCCTATTTTAGATGTCAAGGAGATCACTTTATAAGAGAGTGTCCCCATCCTTCAATTGTAGGGCAATCACACTATTTCACCATTTAAGGTTATTGCCTTGAATGTGCTAAAGAGTATGTCATACGAGAGTGTCCCAAAAACCCCACCAATGCCTCCAAGATCACTCCCATTAATGTGATAGGTATTGCGCATAAATCAAATGTGTCTACACCAACCTTTTTACCCATTCAGGCAGTAACTATAGCCCATGCTTTACAACAAAACCAAAAAATAGATCAAGAAAAACCCTCAAAATATAATGAAGCTAGAGAGTCTAGTGGAAAGAAGATAAAACCCTAGAAGGACTCATGAGAGAGACTTAAGAGAAAGTGGAAAAGGAAAGCAACAAAACTTGAAGGGATTTTCTTTTAAAAACTAGGGAAAAAATCATAGAATTAGCTTCCCATGGAGCAGTAAAAGCTCCCAAACTACCAAAGCTAGGAAATGTTTTAGCAAAACTTATCCAGGAGGACTTGGATATGATATTCAAATCCTATCATGTTAGGTTCAGAGATGTATCCAACACAACAAAGTTGGACAAGAGTTATCCAAGAGCAAATCTAGAAATAGGAAGAACCAAACTCTGCATAAAAATGGTTGAGCTTGCCCAGACCATGTTTGAAGAAACTCAGTATGTTAACTGGAGTAACCTAGTTAAGCCAGAGTTGCACTTTCAAGGATTGCTAGAAAGACTGGAACATATAGGGTCAAAGTTGGATCACTTAGCACACATAATAGCCCCTTCCATCAAGAGTTTACCAGGACAAGTCACACCTTTAGTGTCACAAGTATCCAATTCTATCAAAGACAGAGTTTCCTCTTCAATCCACAAGTATTCACAAGGATTCTTGAGAGAGATCCAAGAAGATAAATGGAGGCTAGAGCAAGGAGCTCAACCAACCATTCAAGAGATAAATGATCTTCATGATTAGTTTCCCCAAGATATCCCATCTATATATGGAGAGCAAGAAGAGGAGGAGTCAAGAGAGCGAATGGATTTTGACTCTAATTCCCTAGAAGGATTAGCACACTTCACTGGTCCATGGGAATCAAGTTCTATTTGAATGAGAGCTTCCACCATCTTGATAAGAAATGATGATTCAGTTCTCCCTAGGAAAATGGATAAAGTGTAGTGCCATCTCACTTTAGAAGAGTTGCTGAAAGTCAAACTTGAGTTGTGGACGCATGTAGCAAACCAAATGCCAAAAACTGCTAATGACCACTCTCAAAAAAGATTAGAAAGAAAGGTACCCAAAATAACCATAGATAGGATTGGAGATGTGAGCAAAGGAGAAGAAGGGAATACCTATCTACCCATGTCCTACGAAGACCTTACCACCAAGGCAATTTTAGAGTCAAGAGTAGGAGTTGCCATTACCACTACTTCCCTATGGAAGAGATGGGGCAAGCTAGCTTTGACACCACTAAAATGAAGTTGCAAATGGTGGATGGACATATAGAGAAGCCTTTGGGTTTGCTAGAAGGAATTACCCTCATCACATGTGGTGTAGAGTTTGAGCACACCTGTGCCATATGTGAGTTTGGAAAGAACCTCGTCAATGAGATGATTCTGGATGAACATTCATGAGAGAGTTGCAAATAGTGCACGATTGTGGAACCAATTCTTTGTACTTGCATCACTTAGGAGTAACCACCAAAGTCAATATCAAGGATTATTCCCATCAAGATGTACCTCCATTACAATGGAATACCATTCATAGAACACTTGAAGTGACGGAGTCAGTGCATCACATAGAAACAAACCCTTCATGGTTGCATGATGAAACACATTTATGGATGTATAAAGTTGCAGAAAATGAGGAAAAGAGATGAAATAGCACTCCAGAACCATCCAAGAACCAACCTATGCGCATGTGGTGTTTCCAAATGAAGAGCTTGAATCTCATGGCTAGGTAGAGATAATAGCCACCATGGACATAGCATTGAACGAGGAACAATGGATGACCCATTGTGATGAGGATGGTTACGATATCTTAGTCTTCATGGTAGAACCCTGGTGTTTGAACCTGTCTTAGAGTAGTGTGATGGCACAACCCCATAGTCAACAAGAGTAAGTGATGAGGGACTTAGATTCCATCATCATGGAGCCATTCTTCTCTTTAGAGGATGAATATCTATACTTAATAGATGTCGAAACCCATGATCAAATGGAGTACAATCGAGGGAAGAAACTAACTAAGCAAGTGGGAACCAAACTTGAGAAAAAGAAGGAGCAATGAAAGTATCCCACCTAAGAAGAAGATAGAGAATCACTATTAAAATTGTCAAAAAAATTTAAGAAATATGAAGTTGAGGATAGAAAAATGATGGTGAAAATGCTTAAAAGGGAAACCCTCATAGGACAAGCTTATCATAACAGAGAATAGACTAAGAAGATTGTGGTCATAGTTGAAGAATGAGAGGAAAAGTGTACATATATAGGACATGATTTAAGTGAAGATGAGGAGCGAGAGTTGATCACATTACTAGGAGAGTAAAGAGATGTGTTTGATTGGAGCTAAAAGGACTTAAAAGGGGTTAATCCAAACATTTCTTCACATAGGATCCCTATGACATGAGAGGCCAAGCCAACTAAACAAAATCCTTACACATACAATGACAATTATGTAGCTAAAATAAAAGAAGAAGTTGATCATTTGATTGAAGCAAGACTTATATACAAAATAGAGCATACAGAATGGGTATCCCCCATTGTAGTAGTCCCTAAAAAGAATGGGAAGTTTCTTGTATGCATTAACTTGAAGAAGGTTAACACCACTACACTATGAGATAGATGTCTCTTGCCAATCACTGAGCATCTGCTTGAGCATGTAGAAGGCAAGGAAGTTTATAGCTTCCTTGATGGGTTTTTAGGTTACAATCAAGTAGCCATCACCCTTAAAGACCAACATAAAATGGCTTTCGTCACTGAGTGGAGTGTCTTTGCATTTAGATTGATGCCTTTTGGGCTCACAAATGCACATTCTTTATTTCAACACCTAATGTGGCATGTGTTCAAGAGATTTTTGAGGAAGACTTTAGAGGTCTATGTGGATGATCTATGTGCTTGTTCCCACATAAGATAAACACACATCTCAGAACTTAGTCAAATCTTCAATAAATGTAGAGAGTATCAAGTGTGCATGAACCCAAAGAAATGTGTCTTCATGGTTAGATAAGGTAAAATTTTGGGCCACATCATATCAAACAATAGAATATTGACTGACAAGGATAAAGTAAGAGCAATAGCAAAATTGCCTAGACCTAGGATAGTCAAAGAAGTACATGCATTTATGGGACATTATGGGTACTACCGAGATTTTATCCATATGTACACTATTATTGCCAAACCTTTATACAACCTCTTAATTAACTTCGAATGGAATGATGCATGTGAAACTTCTTTTAATGAATCGAAACAAAAATTATGCTCAGCCCTGATTTTGACTACTCCTGATTGGAATAAGCTTTCCATGTTCATGTGGATGTCTCCAATTATGCAATTGGATGTGTATTAGCACAACCAAATGGAGAGAGGAACATAGATCTCCTAATAGCATATGCAAGTAGGCAGTTAAACGCTGCTAAAAGGAATTACACCACTACGAAGAGAGAGGGCTTAGGGATGGTCTACATAGTTAAGAAATTTAGACATTATTTTTTGGCAAACAAGTCTTTTATAGACCACCAAGCATTGTTATACATAGCGAACAATCCTTGCAACATGGGTAGATTAGTAAGGTGGTTTCTCTTCCTAATGGAATATGATTGTAAAGTGGTAGTCAGGAAAGGAAAAACCCACCTTCGAGCCAATCAACTTTCATGGCTGACCTTTGGAGAAGGTTGGCAAAGAATACCTAATAAATTGCTAGATGCTTACTTGTTTAATCTTGTAGCTCCAAACTAGAAATTGAAACCAGAATAGGAATAGGGGACAAGGATGTTGGCCAGAATTCAAGTCAGAAAATGAAAACAAAAATGAAAACAAACACAAAAATGGATAGTGAAATAGAGATTGAATGCCAAAACAAACGATGTCGGATCCCTCTGTAGTGACACATGTAGTGCATTGATACCATTGTTACCATGATCTTAATTCATGCACACACAAAGGATATGCACATCTATTTTCTATGTGCTAAAAACATATAGAAAATAGATATGCAAAGAGATGAGACATTATGAAAGATTGGGTGCAATGTCCCCCACACAGTCTATTTTGACATGTCCACAAAGTGCACGTATCTATAGGATTTTCCATTATGTCAAAAATAGCAGTTACAATGAGGGCGGGTTCGAAAAGCAAGCATGAAAGTAAAAAGTTGCTCTGTTTTATGGAGAACCTTTGCTTTTATTAACATAAATCGTGATCTACAAAAATCATTATCCTAACCACTGCTTTTATATTTGTTTCTAAAAATATAACCCTCTACGTGGGTTTATTTACAAATTATATGAAATATAATTCTGATTATTGGTGTCCGGACATATTCAAAATGTCCATGCCCTTTCATAGCTTTCACACCCCCACGAACCTTCATTTGCTATATCAAAACACCAAAACACATTAATAAATTAATAAATTAACACTCCAATAATTCCTTGTTCAACACATTCCATAATTGATAACGTAAAGTCTTAAGACATGTACTCTCCTCCTCTATCACTTCCCAAAATCTAAATTTTCGACAAACTTTCATTTTCAACCATAGTTAAGAACTTTTTAAAAGTAGGAAAAACCTTTGAATTTACTTTAAGACCATAAATCCATGAATATCTTGAGAAATCATCAATGAAAGTAACAAAGTACATGAAACCTTGAATATAATCTATTCTCATCAGACCATTCACTTCTAATGTATGATCTGCAACTTTCTTGTGGTTGTGATGTATCCATGTTTCTTGAAAGGTAGTTTGTGAAGCTTTCCTTCAAGACATCCTTCACATGACTCTACATCATCTGGTAAAGCAAAAGTAGGGAAACTCTTTGTCATACCTTGATCTTTGATATGCTTGAGAGTTGTCTAACTAATATGATCAAATCTAGTATGCCATAACTTCATGTTCTCCTTAGGTGTAGAAGACCTAGCAACATTAGTATGACTTATTTTGGATAACATAAACATGCCATTTTTGTTTTTAACTTGAAGTGGACAATGCTCCTCATCAGGTGAGAGAATCTGACATTAATCTTTCTTAAAAACAACCTTATAACCATCTGGCAAGAAAGTAGAGACAGAGATCAAATTCTTCTTCATGTTTGGAACATAAAGAACCTTGGAAATTTTGAAACTTCCACCTTGACTTAAGATTTACTTCTACAACACCTACAACATCTAAATCATGACCATTTGCAATGGTCACTTGTCTACCTGAAGAGTTAGAAAGAAAAGAAAATACCTTTCTACAACATGTCATATGTTTAGTAGCTCTAGAATAAAAAATCCAAGGATTGTCTGAGATTGCATTTAATGCTACCTGATCAAAAGCTACCTCTTCAATAGTAACACATGCATATGAATCTACCTTTGAAGATTTATGTTTTGGATCATCTTCAACACTATTACATGATGTTTTCTTCTTTTTATTGAAAATCCTTGTTCTACATTCTACTATGAAATGACCTAGTTTCTTACAATAATGGCATAGTCCTTTCTTTGAATCAGATGTAGTCAAAGACTTTTCTTTCACTGTAGAGGAAGCATTAGGGGAAGGATTCGAAGTCTTAGGATTAGAAGACTTACTTTCTTTCTTGGATTACTGAATTGTCTTCCCTTCTTTGTGTTTGTCGACTTCTTTCCCTTTGATGATGATAACATGGCTTCATCATTCTCTTCCATACCCTTTTGTTGATCTTCATCTTGAAGTAACAGGAACTCTAGTTCTTCAAATGAAATTTCTCTATCTCTCGTAAGTGTCTTTACCATCTCTTCATCTGAAATGTTGACTCCAACATTGAGTAACTAATATTGTAAATCTTTGAACTTCAAAATATGTTTCTAGATTGATTCACAAACTTTCATCCTTGTGTTGGCTAGTTGTTTCCTTAGATGAGCTTTCCTAGCAAGGCTTTTGCTTTGATAGAGAATCTCCAATGCCAACCAAGTTTGACAAGAGCTTTTGCATGACCTAATTTGGGGTATAATATGCCTCTTGACTCCCATAGCAATATATGAAAGTGCTTGTGCATCCCTTGAATCCCATCTGAATTGCTCTTTTATAGGAAGTAATCTGGTAGTAGTATAAACTCCTTATGATGAAATAGTTCCTTCTTCTTCAATAACCTCCTGTTGAGTAGAAATAGGATCATGGGTTCTTCTAGAAGATGAAGTAGGCTCTTCTCTGACATTTCTTGGCCTTGGATAAGTGCCATTGACAATATTCCACAAGTCCTTTGATACTAACAGATTTATCATCATAAAACTCCACATTGGATAATTAGACATTCCCTCAAGCTTGTTTTCATTCTCAAGTCTATAATCACTCATCTTGTTAAGATTCTATATCAACTATGCTCTGTACCAAATGTTGGAAGTGAGGTGGGCCACAATAACAATAATCATAGGTTTACAGGATCTTCCAACACACGAACCTTAGCATACACACCTTAATATAAAAAAGAGATGAGTGAGAGATAGAGAGAGTAGAAAAGATCTTTCAAAGTGTAATGGTAAGCTAGAGTGCTCACCTACACTATCTTATATTCCAATGTCAAGTCACAATGTGTGAATATGATACAGACTGACAATATCTGAATCTAGGCAAAAATAATAACTAGATACAAGAAATTGTGTGCCTAAGAGGTATGAAGAGTGTGTGTGTGTATGTGTGTGTGTGTGTGTGAATATGGAGAATATGAATAGTTTGGAACTCTTTTTCAGTAAACCCAAATTTTTATTATCCCTTAAATCAAAAACTTGTGAATGAACAAGTGAGAATGGAAATATACATGTTGCTCATAGTAACTCGGCAAGATAGCTAATGGTTGGCTGATATGAACTCCTCCAAATAACTCCAAGAGTACAACACACCTCCTCCAAGTGTGTAAGAACACCTCCTCTAAGAGAGGACCTCCTTGATCTTCTCCTTAGGTTGTGTGTAGCTGGAGATGATACTTCAATATGAGCCAAGGCGTTCTTTATATAGTTTCTATGACTTCATGAAAAGCACTCTAAAAAACAATCTCAATAGCAATCTTGAAGAAACAAAAAGCATGCAAAATTTGGTTCTTTAAAAAAACCTAAATTAGCTTTAATTTTCCGCTCTACCATGATAGATTTAAACCTGGGTGGGTTTTGTTGGATTTTTTGAGCTAGCCATGTTGCCCACATGGCTTGCTTGTATGAATTCTATTGAAGAGTGCTACATAAGCTAAACTTTTTAGAGTTTTTTGTCCATTGGACATTAATGTTGGACCATATGACATTGCTTCCAACAGGCTAATAATGAAACTAACAACATATTTTTCATGATTCCTAGCACATATAGAGAATTTGACAATGTGAAAGAATTGACATTAGTGGCATTGAGAATTATCTTACCAACTCCCCTTTTAGGATAAGAGAATTTTCTCGCACATGTGACAATAGTCTCTATAGGGCTAGGGTCAAGTGAACTGAAGAAACTATGTTCTGAGGTAATATTTTTGGTTATCCCACTATCAAAGTACCAAACATCTGAGTCTAGTACAAACATACATTGCTCATGTGAAGATGGGTCATAGCTACAAATAGTAGTAAATGCCCATTATTCATTTTGAAGAAGATTAGCAGAATCTATTTTAGGTGTAGAGGCCTCTACAACAACCATTCCATCCTCTTTCTTCTTTGCCTCTTTTGCAGCTAGTTTAGGAAAAGTCTTTATCACATGATCATTTTCTTTACAATGTTTTCAAGATTATATTTTATATTTTATTTTTCTTATCTTTGTCTTCCTTCTTTGGCTATGCAACATTAATAGTTTTTTTCTTACTATAGATGAGCTCAATTTTCCTTTGCCCTTCTCACTAGCTAAGAAAGATTGATTGGAAACTCACATAATTGACCTATTTTTCCTAGAGTGATCTTCCTACAACAAAACATAGACTTAACTCCTCAAAATTTAAAACATTTGGATCTCCTTTAATCATCAACTAGAGAGTAGAAGAAAGATTTTGATATGAATCTAGAAGACTGTTAAGAAAAATCTGCACAAGTGAATCATCTCGCAAGACTTCATCAATAGAAATCAATTTCTCCTTCAAATCTTTGATCTGTGTCAAAAAAATTTCCATGAAATCTCCTTCATTCATATGATCACTCTCCAACTATTTTTAGAGGTAAGAAACATGAGCATCATTTCTTTCCTAGTATAAAGTTGTAGTGTATCCCAAGTATCCTTTGTTGTTTTGCAAGAGCAAAAGTGAGGGATAATGGCATGTTTGATAGAAAAAATTATCAATGCATGTGCCTGAGCATCTCTACCATCCCAACAAATTTGCTATGTAGTAGGTGCAGTAGGAATCAAAGCAAGAAAATGAATTTGAAGATCATCATCTTCAATGTCATTTGCATCACCTTCAATAACTATATTTCTAGGTGTAGTAGGACGTTTTTCAACACACTGCATAATTTTCCATATCCCTTTCTGTCACTTTAGCACAATGGCAAGTACCAATGTGAGGAGATCCACCTCGTAATTATCAATCTGTGGAGACATGAGGACTAGTATGAAGACTATGAGCAAGTGAAGGCACAAGTGCATGAGTGAGAAGCACACAAACATGCACACACATATACACACACGTGCACACAAGGCAAGAACAAAGAGAGGAACAATGGAGTTCTCTGCATTAGTCAAAAAGTCTCTTACATAAGCTCAAATCACTAACAATCTAACCTCAAAAATGAGCTCTGTAGCTCTTTTTATAGTTTTTTGACTAGCTTTGGCCTTGTCCAGACCTAGTGTCTGGCCTAGTTAAAAATTAGGTTTTAGAACCTATTTGAGGGCTCAAATGGAGTCTAAAAATTATGATTGATCTGATACAGCCTTCGGAGTTCCGTTGTATATGCTGGGGCTCCATTCGTTTCTTTTTCTTCTGCTTCGTCTTCATCCCCTTCTTCTCCTTTTGGGTGCCCCAATTGTTGAGGTGAAGTTCTCTGCTGATCTTCATCCCAATGTACATGGTGGCCTTTTGTGGATTTCCTCCATCTTTGGGAAGAGGTGCCCTGTTCTTCTGTGTCTGAAAATAATTCTACATCAGAGACTTGTGTATTCTACAAGAATGATTCAAAGTCGAAGGTGCTCATCCCCTCAACATCTCTGGTAGTAGAAAATTCAAATTTAGGTGGGACAGGAGGAGTCGATGGGGCAGCTTGTGATGTGCCTTCGGATCCAGATCTGGGTATTCGAATGGTAAAGGGAGGCACAGTGGCATCCCCTCGTGGCGAGACTTCTGGAGTCGTCAGAACTTCACGTGTCTGGACACAAGGAATCGAGCCCCTCATGCGCATGCGCTTGGATTGATGTGTGGCAGTTTTGAGTCTCTTAAACATTTGTAGTTGTGACCAAGTCAAAGCACGTTCAATGGGTACATCATATGCTAAGCACATGTAGATAATGTGTGTGATTGCACAACAACTATTCACCACTAGCTTCCTAGATGACCTTTTATTTGCTTCATATAGCAGCTCCAGAATCCATACAAGAAGCTTAATAGGTAGTGCACCTGTCTCCGCCAAGTAAAGAGCAAACCAGATCTGTTTGTGGGGCTGAGTGAATCAATCTTGACCGGGAAACGCAAAATGTTGCATGCACATACGAAGAGGAATGGACACATTTGGTGTGAGTGCCACCATATCTTTCAACTTTTGTAGCTTTCGGTTCTTCATGTTACTGGGAATGAGAGCATCCTTCTCAGAGGGCACATGCGTGCCGTGCATGTTCAAAGCAGAGCTCACCAATTCCAATGTAAGTTCGAACCTTTTCAACTCATTGTTGCCCAATAAAGTAGGAAGGACAAATGTTCTTGGTTTATCTTTTTCTTCATTTGCCTGTAATGGTGAGACCAAGTAGTAACATCGTAGGAGATCTGGTTTGGGTAAGAGTGCTGCAAAGTACTTTGTCAGCCCTACATGTTGCCATATGGTTTGAAGTTCTTATGTGTTCTAGAGAGTCTCAAACTCCTTGGAAAAGAATTAGAATCGGACCCATGACTTGTCATACTCACACTTGGACTCCCATATATACTTAGCCTCCCCTAAGGGTGCTGGCATGTCATTGAACCAATGAGAATGTGCATGGACTCTCTCCATTATTCCTGTGGGAGGGTTCGATATAGGTATTTGCTGGAGGTGTTGCAGCTGTACAGGTCATTCAGTTGGTGGCATGTCAATGGGTAGACTCTCCACATTAATCCCTGTAGTACTTACTCTTGCCTGTGAGCTCGGGCCTAATGCTTCTGCCATGAGACTGCTTGTAGATGTTGATGCTTATCTGCTAGAAGAAGAGAGGCACATTGGCATTGCATAGGAAACATGATGTTATGGTGTTCCCTCCACAATACTAACATGACATTCCAAGTGGTTAGGGGTTAGTGGGTGAAGTGTTTGTGATGTGTGTGAATGTTGGTTAGTAGGTTAGTGTTCATCCTAGATGCATACTTTTGGATGTGCAATGTACTCAGAATGCACCTACATCAGAGTGGACTAATTTACAAATTTGGGTCAGGGGGTTTGATACAGGGTTTAAGTCTCTAATCTTTGATTGTGGAATCATAGCTTTTAGTGGTGATGACATGTAAAGGTTTGTGGATTGGATTGTGTTGGATTTGGGAACTTTTGGGTACCCATTTCTCGATATTGATCGAAGATGTAATGGTGTGAAGTGTAGGTGTTTGCCCTGGGATTTGTGCCAAGAGTGCATGTGAATATTGACTCAATCTTGTGAATGAAGGTGAAGCTAGTTGAGCTTGTAAGTAGGTCTTGGGCACCCATATTTTTTTAGCATTTGGGATAGCCTTCATTGACCGCTTTGGGACCCAAATAGAAATGGTATGTCTAGAGTGTTGCCTAGGGTACTCCTTCATTGTAATCCTCAACGGTGTAGCTTGTTTGGTGCATCTTTGAGAACATGTCTCTGGAGCCGTGGGTTTTCCACCCTTGCGTATCGAGATCTACTTCATGCCAAGAGGTACTTTATATTGCACAGGTTGGTGCTCATGCTTCTTGATCATCGGCCTCCTGTGTGTCATGTGTTGCCCAGCTTGTTTTCCTCGAATCCTCTTTGGAAAAGAAGGGAACTCCTCATTGACTTCTGCACCTTCATCAAGAGTGACAATCTTCTGCACCATAGAACTTTGGACAAGAATAGTATCGTTATCTTCATGTGGGTTCCTAGAGGGACCAAGATTTGGTGCCTTTTCTAGTGGCCTGAGTGCTTGATTTTCTAATTCAATTGTGATGCGGTTTTGGCCTATCCAACCCTGAAGAAGTCCAATTCTTAGGTTGAGGCTGACTGCATGATTATAGATCTAGTCTTGGCCCAAGACAAGAGGTTCGGTAAGATCCTCATCTTCACATACTAGCACTTTGGCTGCCATTAGAATCTCTTGAATGTAGAGGGGAAGTTCCACCTCTCCCATGCAAGGGGTTTCCACACCCCCAATCCTATGAGATATGCCTCGATAGGATTGACCTTCAATTGCAATTCTTGGCAGTAAGAAAGTTAAACTGCACTAATGGTTGCTCTTGAGTCAATTAAAGCTCTCACGGTCCTTGCACTCTCTCCTTGTCCTACCTCTAGGGTCACAAAAAGTTGCTGATCAACTATCCTATGGGAACATTCACCTGAAGCCTTGCACATGGCCATGTGATAACCTAGAGCTTCTTGAGTGTCAGGCATAGGCTGATCTCTACCTTGTCTTCTGAATTTCATTTGGCCGATGTGTTCTAAATCTTTTGCCTGTGCTTCTTCTCGAATTCGTTTTTCTTCTTCCTTGCATTTCTTAGCAGTGTTGAGTCAATTTAGCATCTCTTTCGTGAGGCATTTTGGATATAACTTGACTCTGCATCCACTGATGTAACTTGGTAGGATGTCGCCTTCTAGAGTGGCTAGTTGAACTGATCCACTTGTGGAGATCCTACTGATAATCATTGGTCCATAGCCTCTCTTCTCTAATTTCCGTTCATGTTACTTCAAGGTGTAGACTAGGACTAGGTCTCCTGCTTTCAAGCCCTTATCCTTCACATGTGCATCAAAATATGCTTTTTGTCTCTTCTTGGCTACATAAATTCCTACTGCAGCTCTCAATCGTGTTTCACCTAATCATTCAAGATCAAAGATTTTAGAGGAGAGCTCATGGCCTGTCTAGTCATGCTCTTGTGCTACTTTCAATGTAGGTATCAAGAAGTCCAATGGTAGCACTGCATTTTGGCTGAACACCATTTGAAAGGGTGTGGCTTGGAGTATTGTTTTATAGGCAACTCTGTATGCCCAATCAGCATGGTGTAGCTGTTTGTCCCAATCAGAGTGTTTATTATTAACCAATTTTGTCAATACATTGCATAGAATCTTATTTGTGCTCTCATCCTCTCCATTAGCTTGTGGATGATAGGGGGCATACTTCTTATGTATCACCAAGAATTTTTGGAGAAGGTTTTATATGACCTCATTCAAGAAGTGTGTGCCTCTATCACTTACTAGCTCTATTGGTAGCCCGTATCTGGTGAACACATTCTCGAATAAGAACTTAGGTGTCATCTGGGCGTCGTTCTTCATTGTAGCTTTTACTTCTACCCATTTGGTTAGATAGTCTATGGCCACAATAATGTATTCAACATGGGAACTCTTAGCTGGGGGATTAATAGGACCAACAAAGTCTATTCCCCACTTATAGAATGCACGTCCACCCATCATAGGTTTCAATGGAATCTCATCTTTGCATATAGGATATTGAGTTCACTGGCAAACATCACACCTCTTCACATAGGTATGTGCATCCATGTGAAGTGTGGGCCACCAAAGACCTGCAAATAGTATTGCCTTGATCACCCTATCTGGTCCAAAATGTCCTCCTGCTACACCTTGGTGAGCAGTTTCCAGGATCTTAAGATATTCACTCTCATGGACATATAATCTAAGATACCCATCTTTTCCTCGTCTGTATAGAGTATCCCCAATGAGAGTGTAGTCTAATGCTTCTTGTTCTAAGCTCCTTTGTCTAGCCAATGTCATCTCTTGGGGAAATGTTTTCATCCTCAAGAAGGCTACTAATTCGCTCCAATCTAGCACTAAAGACACTCGATAAAGAGTGGCATGTTCCACTGGTGGTTTTGTACCGTAGATTGGGCATTCCTTGCACATCCTATGGACATCTTCTTCCATAGTTGGCCAGTGCACTCCGAGTCTCCTCAATGTTTGTAAAGTTCTTTGCTTCGAGTAGTGTTGCTCTAATGCACCCACATGTGCTAATTGCAACCACTTCATGTACTCATCCTCTTCCACACAACAAGCTAATATTCCTTGATCTGTATGTTTGTACATAATCCCTACCATGATATGGTACTTCTGGGCTTTTACTACCTCCCTATCTTGAGTGTTTACTACTGGATGTTTAGGCCCATATGTCAGTACTAGCACTAAGGTCTTGGCCCACTATGGTACCACTTCCAAATTAAACAAATAAGCATCAGGAAGTAGGTGCGGGTAGAGGGCAATCACGAATGAGGTGATCTCCTTGACATCGGTAGCATGGCCCTCTAGGAAATGGAGGTCTTAGGCTGAGGTCTAGAGTTGGGGTTTACGTACATGACATTTGCATATTCTAGCTCCCAACTAGATTCACTCAGTTCTTCATAATAATATGACTCATTATGCTTAGGTGACTGCATCTAGTAAGCCTGTGGGCTATCAATATGGGTAGAGTCAAAACTATGATCACTTGGGTCACTTTCTGAAAGAAATGGTGTCACTGGCACTAAAGCTCTATTTGGATTTTCTTCTGTAGCTGCATACTTCATTGGAATCACATTGGCTAAAGGAAGAGGTTACTACGCTAAGACTGGTTGAGGTCTTTGCTACCATTGATAGGGTGATTTATAGGATTTCTAGGGCCTACCATACTATTGTTGTGGGTATTGATTCTAGTATTTTCCTTGCTGTGGGTAAGTCCGGGGATAATTTTGTCTAACAGCTTGTTTGTTATATGGGCAGTCTTGTGCATTGTGGTTGGTGTATCGCCTTTCTATGGTGCAGTATTGGTTGCTAGGGTTCACTTGGGCTTGAGCCATGATAGGGCACACATTAGCCATATGGTCTCCTCCACAGGTGTAGCATCATTTTCCTGGGGCAAATCTAGGAATCTGCTTGTTAGAGGCGCCTAATTTCTGAGCTACCTTTTCTGCTAGATCCTCAATTGATGTGGATTGTGAGGAAGCGAGGCTAGTAGAACTATCTGAATGTTTATAGATTTTCGAGAGCTCTAATTCCTCCCCTAGATTATCCTCAATGTCTATGCACATGCGTACACATTCTTCTATGGATATAGGGTCCTTTAAGTACACATATGATCTCAATTTGGTACTTAAAAATCCATCTAGAAATAAGGCCACTTGTTTGGCTGGAGTGGGTAACTCTGGAACAGAGCATCTCTCTAGGTATTGCCTAAACCTTCTTCCTACGAGCCTCACTGTCTCTTGAGGTGTTTCCTTGAAGTTGTATATAAGGGAGGTTGTGTTATGCCTAATACCACTCTTGGAAAACTTAGTGATGAATGCTTCAAGAAGTTGATCTATATTTCTAAACTGACCTTGGTGAAGCAGTTGAAACCAAGTCAATGCGGTGTTCTTGAGAGTTAGGCCAAAAGCATTGTATTGAGTGGACAAGTCTTCAACTTGCTCTGCTCTCAAAACTTGCTTAAACTCTGCTACATGGTCATACAGGTCTCCAGTGCCATCGAAGCAATTCTCATGGAGTTAACCAATTGTGTGGGCCTCAAGGTCCTAGTGTGTTCTTTAGGCCATGGTAGAGGGAAGCCCTCGACATTTTTTGGATTCCTTGGGTCCCTATGTCTCTCATTTTCCATCCTATCCGTCTCTGTTCTCGTTCTTTCTCTTCCCAATGGGTTAGCAAAGCTCAACTTGGGTCTATCTCTACTCCTTTCTCTTTGAGTCCCATGAGCCTGAGATGTTTCAACTCCTTGATGGCCATAAGACACAGTCGATTGAGGTTGGGGAAAACCAAATTCACCCTTCCAAGTGTATAAGTGTCTTCCATGTTGTGAGACCACAAAGATCCTCTTAGAAGCATCATCTAGGTAGGTCACTTTGCCTAGGCTATCAGGATCTTTGAATTCATAGATGGTAAGTGTTCCCACTTTGTTAGGCCTCTTAGGCTTATACCTCCAAAAAGCCTCATCCGTCTCTCGATTCACGAGCAAATCTATGCTCCTATTGTCCTAGGGAACCCACTCTGGAGTGATTATTCTTGTCAGAACCGACTTGCCACGAGGGGTTTTTGGTTCTTTTCCTAAGTTTCCTTGATCTATGTCTCCTATTTCAGGTTTTGAGATTATGTTGCCAAATTCATCTGTCTTTTCAGGTTGGCTGGTGACCACATACATTGTTCCTTCTTTATATAGGTAGGAACCATTTTCGAACTTGACTATAGGGTGTTCTAGTCCCATGGGTTGATCTGGGTTTTTAATTTGGACAACATATCTTCTCATACCATCCTCATAGATGCATGCACCTAAGCGGTTGGTCCTGATATATTCCAATTGAGTCTTGTAGGGACCTTCTGGTTTTTCTAGGTATGCCACTCTTGTGCTACCTACGGGTCTCTCCATGCTGCAAGACATCTCAGAGTCACTGGTTTTTTAGTCTAGAGCATAGGTGTAATCATTCAAGTGTTGGGCCCAAGATCTGGCTGTATGGTTGACACTAGCCTCGTATGATCTAATAGTTTGACGGTCTCTCCATAGGTGTCTTCCCGATCTAAGGTTCATATGCCCTTCCAATTAACCCAATGATCCTTGTACAACCACGTTGCTAATTCTTTGATACCAATCACTTGTTCCTTTTCAGTTCCTTTGTATGTGTTTTCTTGTCTTTAATTAAGCATCGTCACGAGCACTTAAGTGTGTCATACTTGATGTTCTTCGTCCACTTAGTTTAAGTCCTTTTCCCTTAAGTTGTCCCTTGATTGCACTTTAACCTATTCTTAGACTTGAGAAATTAGAGGCTCTTAGAATTTGAGTATTCCTATCGTACCCCTAGTCAATCAAGACAACTATTCACACTTAGCCTAAGCTAGGAATAGACTGAGGGGGTTGAAAGATGTTCCAACCTCAAGTCGCTTCTCCTTGCTATACTTGTCAGCCTTGGAAGTGTGTTCCCAAGCTTGCACACAATGGCACTTGCTTTGATTTCTCCAAAAGCTCTTGATGATCCTGTAAAAATTCCAAGTTTAGCTCAAATTTTTACCTTCAATTGATAGAAAAGCTATTTCAGACCCTTTTTCCCCCCTTTTGTATTACCAAAAAAATTTCTTTAGAGCTCCCTTGGTGTACCTACCCCATAGAGGGTCAACTTCAAAATACCCTATCTGAAAATCAACGATTTCATATGAAAAAGCTATGACAATTCAAGGTTTCGGGGGTGAAAACAGACAATCAGGACCTTTCAAGAGTTCAGTACATTTTTCTAAGGCCTTTGTAATTGTATGAGTAATTGAGTATGCAAATATGCCCAAAATTTAGCTCAAATTTTCAAAAAAATTACCACTTTTATTTTTACTGAAAAATGCTAGTCTATCGTGATAGACGATGTTTGTCGCGATAGACACTAGCTGTCGTGTGGGCTTGTCTGTCGTGATAGGTGGTGTCTATTGTGGGATCCTTTCTGTCGCGATAGACTGAGTCTATCATCTATCATGGGTATGTCTGTCACAATAGACGGGTGTCTGTCACGATAGACGGGGTCTATCGTGTGTCGTTGTTTTGGTCTGTCGTGATAGACGGTGTCTGTCGTGATAGACGGTGTCTGTCGTGATAGACGCTATTTATCGCAAGGTTTTGTCTGTCGCGATAGATAGTGTCTATCATGGGGTCCTGTCTATCATGATAGATGGGTGTTTGTGGCAATAGACTGAGTCTATCGTTTGTCGTGGGTCTGTCTGTCATGATAGATGGGTGTTTGTCACGATAGAAGGGGTCTATCATCTGTTGTGGTTTTGGTCTGTCGTGATATAGATGCTATTTATCACAGGGTTTTGTCTGTCGCGATAGACGGTTGTCTGTCGTGGTGTGTTGTTTATCGTGATAGACAGTGTCTATCACGATAGACTAAAAAAGCACAAATACTCTTGAAACTTCTAGTGATTTGGAGCACTCTAATGGTGTAGGTTATCGTGCCAAGCATGCATTCAAAAAATACTGAGTTTCGCTATCTATCGCGACAGACAGAGGTCGTCGTCCCGGGACCTGTGCAGAGTTTTGTCATACCTACGCAAGCTGTTGGAGATGGTGGTACAGCTAAAAACTATAGCAAAAGCTCAAAAACACACAAAACAAATCGCACACCAGCTCTCTCTCGCTCTCTCTCACAAGTGAAATGACGTGGGGAGGGGAATATGACCAAAAACTGAAATTTTTGTGAAGATGGAGATGGAGGTGGGAGATGGTGAGGATGATGATGATGATGCAAAAAGAAGAAAAAATGAAGAAAAATAAGGAAAAGAAAGGACATTACCTATGACTCTAATGTCTCAACTCTACATCTTACCATCACACGCTTGTCCTCGAAGCTCTCTCCTCGGCAACAGCGCCAAATTTGGTGTCACTCTAACACAATGGCAAGTACCAACGTGAGGAGATCCACCTCATAATTGTCAATCCGTGGAGATGTGAGGACTAGTATGAAGACTATGAGCAAGTGAAGGCACAAATGCCTGAGTGAGAAGCACACAAACATGCACACACATACACACACGCGCACACAAGGCAAGAACAAAGAGAGGAACAATGGAGTTCTTTGCATTAGTCAAAAAGTCTCTTACATAAGCTCAAATCACTAACAATCTAACCTAAAAAATAGCTCTCTAGCTCTTTTTATAGTTTTTTGACTAGATTTGGCCTTGTCCAAACCTAGTGTCCGGCCTATATAAAAATTAGGTTCTAGAGCCTATTTGAAGGCTCAAATGGAGTCTAAAAATTATGAAAATTGGTATGTAGCTAATTCTAATACTCCTCAAGCTCGAGGACTCCTCGGCTTGAACAAAATGGATTATATTCTTTACAAAGATTTTTCGCTTGTCATGTATTGCATGCCATTATAGAGGTGGCACATATGTATAAGTATTATTTTGAAGATTGATATTGGTACTTGTGCTATTTTTTTGTATGTAGATTGCATTTCCTCTTGAGGCTTGAACCACTTTCATCTTCTTTAGGAATGGTCGACTTAAGAGAAGTTTATGGTTACTTGATTTACAAAATTTGCAAATGGAAACAGTGTGTCCAGATTCAACATTGATATGTTCAAGGCAACATTATCTAAGAGACCTAAGGGTTTCTCCATATCCTCATCGGCTAATGGGAGACACATTCTAGTGGGGTTATAAGGCTAGATTACCCCATTCTCTCCATAATTTTTTGCTAGCAATGGCTACACCCATGCCAAAATCTAGAATAGGAATGGTGTTCAGACCATTATATTTAATGGGTAATAAAATATTACCTTCATCTCCCTCTCTATAGTATCCAATATTATCCAAAGGGATTTCTTGAATGTGCAACTCCATATCTTTGTTTTGTCCATTGGATTGGTGGTCGAGCTTCAATGATTTAACCTTGTTGCACTTAGATGCTGCTTTGTCAGCTTCGATGGTTAAGGGTAGAGACTAGAAGTGTGTGGCCACATCACACCATGACTATGGATTTGTTGACTCATGAAGAGTTAAGTCACTTCTTACTAAAACAATGCATGTATAAAAGGCCCATAAAGGAGATTTTTGTTGTGTAAGAGCCTCGTTCTTCCATTGTGTCTCCAAGATCCAATTCTAGAGTTTGCCTTGCCAAGAACCCTTCATGCCTCGTAAAATGATATCCTCATTAGGGAGTGGATCATAGTTTGGATGAGTTCCAATTCCACTATAATTAGCTTAATTCTAGGATTGGTTCATTAGGTTGGTGTGCTTGCAATGCTTCTTGATGGGAATTCCCCACCTTTTGGAATTCTTATTCTGCCATGCGTGTAGGAAGAACAATATTAGGAACTTTCTCTTGAAATTTTTGAGCAACTTCTATCATTTATTGACACATGGCTAGTCATTCCTTTTCTAAATCCCCTCATGGGGTAAAATTTTTCATTATGCTTGTTTGATCCTCCTTCTTCGAGTCTATCATGATATGATCTCAATACCCCTTACTCACTAGTTAGAGGGTCAGCAAAGATTCCTCCTAGATGTGTACATGGATTTTGATATACATATGAATGTGATAGTGTTGGAGCACTACAATAATATATTCTCCACTCTTGATTTTTCTCTCACTCTCTTCTCTCCTATTGAGTTCATCTTTCTTTTTGGTAAGATCACCTTGCTTGGACTTGAGAAAGTCCTCAATGTTAGTATTTATTTCTTCCATTTATTTAATTGTCTATCTTGTTGAGACTTCCAAGCCCCTTTGTAGGTGGAGCATCTTTGATTGGTTCCCCTTCACTTTCTGAGCTAGATGGATCAAACACTTTTTTTCCCTTATCATTCTTTCTACCTTAGCTTGAGCCCTTATGACTACTTGTACCAATTTTATCATCTCTTTCTCACCTTCACTGCTAGAGTTAGAGGTATGAGTTGTTACTATGTTGACAAGTGTAGGCTTGCTCTTGTTTGGATTTTTAGGACATTCTTTGTACAAGTGAGTATCTTTGCAATCATTATAGAAAGATTTATTAGGGGATGTGGATGATAATTTGGGAATTTGTGCATGTGGGCATCCCTTGAAGAAATGGTCCCAATTACATCTATAGCATGGACCTCTCTATGGATTAGTTCTAGATTGAGATCTAGCCATGTTCTATTATGGAAAACTTGTTTTATATATATGAGTATACCCAAGTTTTCTATACCCATAATTGTGAGTATATTCGTCATCAAATCCACTTGATTAAACTTGATAGATTGAATAAATACTGAAGTGGTCATATTTTTGTGAGTGTGTCTCTTATTGAATACTTTCAATAGAATTCTCTTGCCCCATAATCTCTATAATGATTGGAGTTGGTGGGGTTATAGCCTTCTTTGTTTGCACTTGGACTTGTCCATATTTGGACAGGCTTACATTGTTGATATATTTAGGTACTAATGTGTGTGAACACACTAGGACCGTCGGGGCACTTTTTTCCCTCTTTAGGAGGTTTTTTCCCCCAGCTTGTATATATGCCTATTGCCCTAATGGGCTACTTATCTTTGTACATTCTCTAGTAACACATTCAGTATTGTGTGTTTTGCTCCAAGCTTCTTCTTCTTCCTTATGCTGTTCGCGTGCTTCCGCAGACGTCTAACTCCAACAATTAGTATCAGAGCAGGTCGTCGCTTCATCTAGGGCGCCGTCGACACTCCTCCGTTTGCAATCTCAGAATCACACGAATTTTGGTGAGCATACTCAGTGTGTTTTTGAGATCAAAAACACTTTGCTTTGTGGTGCCGAAATCATGATCTAAGCTTGTTTCGGCCTCCGAATGCACTATCACAGCGCTTGTGTAGGCTATTTTGTCCTTTTGTGCCAAAGGTATATATCAATTTTTGTTCGCCAGTATAAGCATCTCAAAGTCTGCTACAGGTCTAGCAGAATTTCTTTGGGCAGTTCTGTTCAACTTTTTGAGATACAGTCAATTTTTTGCATCAAGGTATTTTAGTCACCAGCCATGGTTGAAAGCAGTGATGTATTCCGTATGTTGGCTGTTGAGGATAAGTTGGATGGTACCAACTACCCGTTATGGGCTTATATGATGCGACATGTGTTGGTTGCAAAAGTACTGTGGAACATTGTGCAGGGTGTCAAAAAATGTCCTATCACACCTGCAACTGTTACAACTGCAAGTATTGAAGATGATGCAGAAGGTGTCAAAGATGATGATATTCTGCATATTCCTGTTCGTGTTGCGGTTTCTACTGCACCTACTGCAAAGCAGATTCGTTGGGATGGCAGAGATGCCCAGGCACATGCATTGATAGCTTTGTCTGTCAAACGTGCCATTATTCCTCACATTCGCTCTTGCAGAATAGCTAAGGATGCTTGGGATACACTTACCACATTGTACCAAGCTAGGAATGAGGCTTGTGTTGCTTACCTCCAAAAACAGTTGGAGAGTCAGCACATGAATGAAGGTGATTCTATGGACAGTTTCCTAACGAAGATCAAAGACTTGAAGGAACAGTTGATTTCTGCTGCTTAGGTTATACCAGATAGCTCACTTGTGCAGACCGTTCTGAATGGTCTTCCTGATCCCTATCAAAGTTTTGCTTCTACTCTTCGGTTGATGATGAAAGGCAATCTGAATGCATTATCATTTGAGGAGTTAGTCTCTGTTCTGTTGCAGGAAGATCAATCCAGGCAGAACAGGTCCATTATGCGAGTTGCAGATCAAGCTTTCCTGGCTAGTCAGAAGGGCAAAGGAAAATGGAGCTCTTCAACTAGTACGCAGAAATCTGCTAATTCTGCATATTCAAAGAAGGAAGATAAAGATGAGAAGAAATCAGAAAAGCAGAAATTGTTTTGTAAGTACTGTAAAGGGAATGATCATATCATAAAGAACTGTCCAAAATTGGCTGTTAAAGAGGCAAAGAAGAAAGAGGCTGGAATGGTTGTTGCAGAGGCCTCTACACCAAAAACACAGTCTGCTAATCTTGTGCAGGAAGAAGAATGGGTGTTTACTACTGTCTGCAGTTTTGACCTATCTTCTCATGAGCAGTGCATGTTTGCAATAGACTCAGATGTTTGGTATTTTGACAGTGGGGCGACCAAACATATTACCTCGTAGTGCACTTTCTTCTCTTCACTCGAGCCTGCCACTAAAGGGAATACTATTACATGCGCCAGCAACTCCTCTTATCCTGTTACGGGAGTTGGTAAAATCATTTTGACTACTATTGATGGTAGTTCTTTCACTTTATCACATGCTTTATTTGTGCCAGGGATAAAAAAGAACCTATTATCAGTTTCTGCATTAGCCAAGATTGGTTTGGTTGTGAAATTTGTTGATGACAGGTGTACAGTTCATGATCTCTCAAATGGCGATGTGATTCTTGCTTCTGGCATTTTATGTCATGGGTTGTGTAAGCTCATAGACTATGAAAGATCTGTAAATGATTTGGCATGTGCAGTAAATGATTCTCAGGCTATGTCAGATGCAAAGCTTTGGCATGCACGCTTTGGTCATCTGAATTTTGCTAGTTTGCTATGCCTGCAGAAATCTGAAATGGTGTCCTCTTTGCCCAAACTTGAGGCACCTAGAAAACATGTTTGTGAAGGCTGTATTTTGGGCAAAATTCAGTGTTCATCCTTTCCAAAAGATGGTTCAGTTCAGGCTACTGAGAAATTGCAGCTTGTACATAGTGATGTTTGTGGTCCTATGCAGACACCTTCTTTTGGGAATTATCTTTACTTCGTGACTTTCATCGATGATTTTTCCAGGCATGCATGGGTATATCCATTGAAGGCAAAGTCTGAAGTGTTCATGTGCTTCAAACAATTTTTGGTTTTGGCTAAAAATCTGTCAGCATGTAAAATGGGCACCCTCCGTTCTGATCGAGGGGGGGAATATATGTCTTCTAATTTTAATGCATTTCTAGCTAAATGTGGGATAAAACACCAGTGTACAGTGTCGTATACACCTCAACAGAATGGAGTTGCTGAACGAAAGAATAGGTCACTCATGGATATGGCAAGGTGTATGGTCAAGAGTCAGACTTTACCACATAGTTTCTGGCTTGAGGCTGTCATGTGTGTAGCATATGTACTCAACAGGTGTCCCACTAAAGCACTGCAGTCTATCACTCCATATGAGGCTTGGCATGACCGCAAGCCATCTGTTGCTAACCTGCGTGTTTTTGGTTGTTTGGCATATGCATTAGTGCCTGAACAACATCACAAAAAATTGGATGATAAAGTAGTAAAATGTATTTTTGTTGGGTACAGTTCTGAAAGTAAGGGCTATCGTCTGTATCATCCACAGGACTAAACGCATTCTGGTTAGCCGTGATGTTGTTTTTGTGGAGGATGCTATTCAGCCATTGCTTTCATGTACTAAGGAGACATATGTTAGCTCCAAAGACATGTATGATACTTTGCTGCCTCTTTTTATAGGTGGATAGTCTAGTGCTGGTCCTAATGAGGCAACTTCTCAGCCTTTGCAGGTTTCATGTGATGATGCAGATCATTCCATTTCTGATGCAGATTTACATGATGCACTTGTTGATGACAGAGATGATATTGAGCAGGCAAAGTATCGTACTCGTTCAGGCTCTCATAGTGCCTCTTTTGCATCAGATTGCTATGCTATGGCTACATCTAGTCTCTCTAATGAGAATGAGCCTGTTTGGTTTGATGAAGCACAAAATTCAAAAAATTGGATGGCTGCTATGCAATCTGAATATGATGCAATAATGAAGAATGGTACTTGGTCTTTATGTGACTTGCCTCCTGGCAAGAAGGCCATTGGCACTAAGTGGGTATACAAGCTGAAGCGTAAACCTGATGGTACAGTTGACAGGTATAAGGCTAGGCTTGTTGCAAAGGGTTATGCACAAGAAAGAGGCATTGATTTTTTATGAGACTTTTGCACCTACATGCCATATGACTACTGTTCGGAGCATCTGTGCACTTGCAGCCTATCATGGTTGGAATGTACATCAGTTGGACATTAAAACAACATTTCTGAATGGTGACTTTCATGAAGAAGTGTATGTTTTTCAGCCCCATGGCTTTGTGCAGAAAGGGCATGAAAACCAAGTGTGCAGGTTAAAGAAGGCATTCTATGGTTTAAAGCAAGCACGACGTGCTTGGTATGAGAAGATACATGCCTATCTAATTACACATGGTTTTGAGAACAATCTAACTGAAAGCACCTTATATGTTAAGCATGCTAATGATGTGCTTCTAATCATTGTTGTCTATGTTGATGACATGCTACTCACTGGTCCTATTGAGAAGCATATTGCTGATTTTAAGGCTGATTTGCATGCCTCATTTGAGATGTCTGACTTGGGCCATTTGTATCACTATTTGGGCATTCAGTTTATGCATGTTGATGGTGGAATGGCTTTGTGTCAAACGAAATATATTGACATATTATTGAAGCATTTTGGCCTTGAAGATTGTAAGCCTATTACTACTCCTATGGAGACAGGTTTACGATTGAGTCTTCATGATGTTGGAGATGCATTTGATGTTGTTCTCTATCAACAGGCTGTTGGATGCTTGATTTACTTATGCATTACTCGGCCAGATATTCAGTTTGATGTCTCACAGATGAGCAGGTTTATGCATTGCCCATGAGTCAAGCATTGGTAGGCGGTTAAGCGCATCTTTTGCTACTTGGGTTGTTTTATCCCAAGGGGGGATCACTACCGCCAGATTTTCATGCTTTTTCTGACTCTGATTGGGCTGGTTGCTATGACACTCGTGTGTCCACTAGTGGCTTTTGCTTCATGCTTAGTAGCTCATGTATATCTTGGTTGAGCAAGAAGCAGCCTATTGTGGCCACTTCCAATTGTGAGGTTGAGTATAGGGAAGCTTTCATAGCTACTGTTGAGTGTGTGTGGCTCACATGCCTTATGGCTGATTTGGGTGTTGGTCAGTCCTCTGCCACCACCATCTTCACTGACAGTCAGAGCGCATTGGCAGTTGTGAGGGACCATGTGTTCCATGCTCACACTAAGCACATTGAGGTGCATTATCACTATGTCAGGGAGAGGTTCTCTGCTGGGGAGATCAGCTTGGCATATGTGCCCACGCAGGAGAACATTGTAGACCTTTTCACGAAGGCTCTACCTAGGGAGAAGTTTGAAGCTTTCCACAAAGCTTTGGGCTTACTTCCTTTTGTGGAGTGATTTCCACATAGCTTGGCCCTTCCTTATACATGACTGCCAGCTCCTTGTTCACCGCATCACTCCCAGGGGGGATTTGTTGATATATTTACGTAATGATGTGTGTGAACACACTAGGACTGCCAGGGCACTTTTTTCCCTCTTTAGGAGGTTTTTCCCCCGGCTTGTATATACGCCTATTGCCCTAATGGGCTACTTATCTTTGTACATTCTCTAGTAGTACATTCAGTATTGTGTGTTTTGCTCCAAGCTTCTTCTTCTTCCTTGTGTTGTTCACGTGCTTCCGCAACGTCTAACTCCAACATACATGTGGAGGATACTCCAACATATGTCAAGGCAGATATGGCATTTGAGGCTTGATTGAGTACAAGTACAATGGGGGGTATTGGTACTCTTGCTATGATGGACTTGGGACTTGGTAATTTCCCATGGTTGGTCTATTTTGGTATTGGCCATGCTGATTAGGATACCCAATAATTGGTTAGGATACCCAAAAAAACACTAGATAGTGGAATGTTTGGTCCACTTTTTCTCAATTTCATAGTATTGCAATTGTGGTTGTGTCAGAGGAGCTTGTTTTGTATTACACATATGTGATGGATGATCTCCTCCACAATGCAAGCACTTTCTAGGTTGAAGTCTAGAAGTGTGTAGATTCAACTTTTGGCGAGAATCACCATACCATTTCATCTATTGCTAAGAAACTTGATTTTAATGGAGTTGGTGCACCCTCCAAAATTTATTGCATTAAGAGTGGATAAGAGACCTTTACAAGAAGAATTGTTCGCCCTTTCCAATTTTGTAGAGATATCCTACTCATAGAGAAAACTCTTTGCATAGATCTTATACATAGATTGAGCATAATATGACAAGTACAAGGAAATGAGATCCCTTGCTCTACATGAATAATAAACAATACCCTTACCACATAGATGAATGTGCTACTAAAAAGCAAGAATTCTCTAGGTCAAGCAATAAGACAAATTCACATTAGCCTCTTCATGCTTCTTTTGAGGTAGAAGCACATCTATCATTGAGCCTGTATTAAGTTATAGTAAATGAAAATGTGTGGAGAAAGAGCTCAAGAGGTCTTTGCCATCCTTTTTTCTTTCCCCATTGGTTTTACATGCTCCTCTTTAAATAGATTTTCCATATCCAATTACATGGAATGCGAGCTTTATGTATTGAAAAGTGGTCCATGTAAATAGTTCCATTATGCTTTACACTTATTAAGATAAGTGAACTAGAAATGATGTCTAGGAAAAACAAAGTGACTTAGAGAGTGTTAAACTTTTGGATGCATAACATTTTCCATAAATATAGGGACTTGGTTGTAACTTCAGGCTTCTTGAGATATCAAGCTCAACATGTGATGATCCAGGATGACACATATCACTTTTTCATTTCTCTAACATGTATAGTGGTCAAGCCGGTATATGTCAAGGATACTTCATTGAGCTTTACTAGATTTATCTACCAAGAGTGATGGCACATTTGTTTCTTGCCAGCTCACTCATTTGCAAACATGTTGCATTTTGCCCAAAATATAGCCTTCACATACATGTTTACCGGGTGCCTCAAGTTTGGGCAAAGATGACACCATTGCAGATTTTTGCAAGTGTAGCAAACTAGCAAAATTCAGATGACCAAAGCATGCATGCCAAAGCTTTGCATATGACATAGCCTGAGAATCATGTATTGCACATGCTGAATCATTCACAGATCTTTCATAGTCTATGAGCTTATACAGCCCACGAGATAAAATGCCAGAAGAAATAATCATAGTTCTGCTAAACCTGTAGCAAACTCCAGGATGCTTATACTAGTGAACCAAAACTAGTATATATCTTTGGCTCAAAAAGATGAAATAGTCTACACGAGCACTGTGATAATGCGTTTAGAGGCCAAAATGAGCTAAGATCGTGATTTTTCGCACCACACAGCAAAGCTTTTTGGATCTCTTAATCACCCTGAGTATGTGTACCAAATTTCATGCGATCTTGAGACTGTGACTGGAGGGGTGTCGACAATGCCGTAGATGAAGCGCTGACCTGCTCTGATACCAATTGTTGGAGTTAGACATCTGCAAAAGCACGTGAACAACACCAGGAAGAAGAAGAAGCTTGGAGCACAACACACAATACTAAATGTATTACCATTAGAATGTACAAAGATAAGTATCCTATTAGGGAAATAGGTGTATATACAAGCTAGGGAAAAAAGTTCCTTGGCAGTCCTAGAGTGTTCACATACATCACTACCTAAATATATCAAAAGGCATCAGAGCCACTGTGGTTGTAGAGAGCTCCTGGAGTAGGCCAATGGTGAAGAGTACACGAGGTGTTGAGAAAATGCGATTCACAAATGAACTTAGATTGCTATGAAAATTGGCATGAAGTTAGAAGGCCTCAAAATATTTTCGAGAGTTAGCACTTTAGGGTCACTAAGTTAGTCCTTTAGGGTCTCTTGTTTTTGTCAGATTTCTATTTCGGAGCCATCTTGACCTCCGTTTCAAGCCCACAAGGTGAGGCCCACAAAAAAATCAAGTCGGTTTGCAAAACTATAACTTGCATCCTGTTCGGCAACACACATATATTCTAGATCTATAATTTCAAGCGATTCTGTGTACTGTTGATACATGAAAACTGTGTTTTTCTGAGATCAAACTGTCACGTCATAGTGCAATAGTGTTCAAACAGAATTACTGCTCGTAGTGTTTTTGCAGTGTTGTGAATTGTCACAAAAATGGAAAATGCAGATGGAATGAGTCAACTTATGAGTAATAATCTGGAGAAGAACAACTTCCATGCTTGGAGATTCAGAATGACAAATTTCTTGATGGAAAAAGGTTACTGGAAGTACATCAAAGGAGATAACGAAAATGCTCCACAATTTCCAGAGAGGAATCGAACTATGGATCGATTAAGATCATATGAGGAATGGAACCAAGGAGCACGAAAGGTAATGTATTATCTATATGTTAGCATATAGCACGATTGGGCACATACAGGATGCCAAGACTTTGAAAGAGGCTTGGAATAGCTTGGTCACATTGTATGAGACCAATACAAAGGCACGAAAATTGCAACTCAAGAATGAGTTGCATACATTGGAGAAAAAGGGCATGTCATTAAGTGACTACACCCTATGAATCAAAAGCATATGTGAGTCACTTGCATTTATTGGTGTGAATGTAGATGATGATGATGATAAGGTGGAAGTGTGCCTTCGTGGTTTAGGAGTTGCATGTAAGCAATTCAGAACATCTATTCGGACCAAGGAAAATATTGTGAATTTTTCTGATCTGGTGTCCATGTTGATTATTGAAGAAAAGAATCTATGTGAGGACTCAAACTCCCAAGGAAATCCTAGTTCTAAGTAGGCATTCTACTTTGGCAGAGGAAGAGGCAAAGGTAGAGGCTTCCAAAGTGGAGGAGGATTGTCACTCTAGCACAATGGCAAGTACCAACGTGAGGAGATTCACCTCATAAATGTCAATCCGTGGAGTCATGATGACCGGTATGAAGACCATGAGCAAGTGATGGCACAGGTGCGTGAGTGAAAGCACACAAGCATGCACACACATACACACATGCAGACAAGGTAAGAGCAAAGAGTGGAACAATGGAAGCACTTCGATTACAAAAGAGTTCTCATACAAAAGCTCAAATCTACAACAAGCTAACCTAAAAAATGAGCTCTCTAGCTCTTTTTGTAGTTTTTTGAGTGATTTTGGCCCTGTCAAGACCTTGTGTCCGGCCTAGTTAAAAATTAGGTTCTAGGGCTTATTTGAGGGCTCAAACAGAGTCTAAAAATTATGAAAAGGGTAGGATGATACTTCTAATACTCCTCAAGCTCGAGGACTCCTCGGCTTGAACACTATGGAGTTACAAAAATATGAAATGGTATTTACAATGGTTTTTAGTGATAAAACTCACTATTTTTATAGGGGTTTCTTCTAAAAATTTGACATGTGCTTCTTGGAGCTCCCTACATGCTCCTTCTTCTTGTGTTTCCACTTCCTTGATGCGCTTCCGTTCTTTTTCCTTGACCTTGAGCTTCAACACTCCCCCCTCTTGAGTCTGTCATCCCTCACAGACCCTTGTTGGAGTGGTTGTTCCATGTAGTACTTGCGATATGTATCAACAAGAGCGGTGCATCTTCCAGATGTAGCTTGGTCTGGTTCTTCAATTTTCAACTACTAGCCTATGCGAGAGTTGGTCCCCTTATAGGTACTTCTTCCTTGGATTTGAGCTAGATGGTGTATTTCTATGCTTTCAAAGATTGATAGTTGCTCAAAAGAGGTTGTCAAGATTGATCTTGAGTAGTTGTCGACTTTGAATTGCTTCATAGGTTCTGATATTGTATCCTTTATGTCCTTGGATCTTTGAACATGAGTTTCATAGTAGGATGCCAAGTACTTTTGAGCCATAATGGCCGATGGGTAAGTGCATTAGTGCATGGGTTGGAAAAGATAGGTGCCTTGTGCACGGCCTTGGAATGTGGCCCTATGCATGCGTACTTGGGGAATGCATTGGAAGAAGTATGGTATGAAAAATTGGTTCTTGAGCAAAGTGCTCAAGGGTATGTTGACGAAGAGGTTTGCTAATCTATCATGGTTAGAGTGTTGTCGAAGTAGGCCATTCTTACCATGGTCAAAGGTTCATCGATATTCATCTCCTTGTGTTGTGCTCCAGCATGGTGATTGACCATCATCTTGTCTTCCATTGTTGATGGATGTCCTTGTTGATGGTTCGCATTGGAGATTCTTCAAGTGCACAATCCTGTTCTTTCTCTTTTCCGTTTTTTTTTTTTGGAGCAATGTCACAAAACAAGAAGAAGGATGTTAGCATCAAAGATATTTTACATATGTCCAATGTGTCGCATGTGCCCGGGATTTCTCAATTGTGTCTATGCATGGCCATATAATGTGGCCCTATATTAATGCACACTTTGGAAATGCATGACCTGAATGGTGCAAAAGACAAGGTTATGCCAAAGGCACATGGTTGTTGCTCGTCGAGGCTTTCAATGTTGCTAGTGGATGTTGATGCAATCTTTGTTGGAGGTAGCCAGTGGATCCTGAAATGATATGAGCAGTCGATGGTGAAATGACAACTAACCATTCCTCCCTTTAGGGATCCATTTGAGAACAGTGTTAGGCTGCGTAGAGAGCAACTTTGGCTTCTTCATCTGTGGATGGTTGCTTGAATTTTTTATCCCTCGTGGTTGGTGCTTTGTTTTTGTGGGTGCTATTGATGTTTTTGGCTTCCAAAACCATATCCTTGATGAGTGTCTTCTTACATTTCCGAAGGGGTGAGTTTATCTTCTTTTCGTCCCTGTACTTGGTTCTTACCCTTTTCTCTCCTTGGCTTCTTTTTTTAGACTTTTCTTGTGATGGAGATCAGTGGTGTTTGTGCATGTAAGAGCGCCTTGGGTACCCACATGTGTAATTGTCCTTGTTGAGTTGCAACTAATTTCCTAGGCATCCGAATTTGTACGTTATTGTGGTTGGCCTTCATCGATTGCTTTGGTACCCAAATTTGTCAGAGACCTTGTTTATTGAGCTTGTCCTCCTTTCTTGGTGCTTCTTTAGCCTAGTTGGCTTTCCTAGATGGGAATGCTTGGGCCAAGGCTGGCGGTTGCTCTCCTTTCTCTACCCAGATCTGTTTCATGCTCGGAACTACTTTCTTCTTGAAATCTCTTTGTCTATTTGATATAGCGGTTGTCATGTTCTATTTTGCTTGCCTTTTTGGTTGACTTGTGGTGGCGGCATTAGTCCTTGCACAAGAGGAGGAGTCCGCTTCTCTTTGAGTGTGTTCTTCCATGATTGATTTCTTCTGGAACATAGAGCTTTTGACATATACAACATCTTTTTTGCTAAGATTACTCCTAGAAGAACTAAGAGAATGTGTGACATCTGAATTTGTAAGCATGAAATTCTCTAATTCTAATGTAATGCATTGTTC
The DNA here is from genome assembly GCA_020310875.1 of Ceratopteris richardii. NCBI lineage: Eukaryota > Viridiplantae > Streptophyta > Polypodiopsida > Polypodiales > Pteridaceae > Ceratopteris > Ceratopteris richardii. The sequence continues at coordinate 125,499,085 of CM035442.1, forward strand.
CTATACCCAAACTTGAAGAAGTTTACTTCTTAGGTTCAAGTTGACTGCATGGTCATAAATCCAATCTTGACCCAAGACAAGTGGCTCTATAAGGTCTTCATCGTGACACACTAGCAACTCATAGCGTCGTCTCACCTAAGCGTTCTAGATCAAAGATCCTAGAGGACAACTCATGTTCAGTCCACTCGTGCTCTTGTGCTACTTTTACAGCTAGCATTAGGAAGTCTATTGGTAGCACAGTGTTTTGTCCGAAGACCATCTGAAATGGGGTGGCATTGAGTACCATTTTGTAGGAAACTCGGTAAGCCCAAATAGCATGATGAAGTTGTCTATCCCAACCAGAGCATTTATTGTCTACCAATTTTATCAATACATTACATAGGATCTTATTTGTGTTGGTGCAAATAACAAACCTACACTTTTGGCTAGAGCTTATGTACAATTGAAGCTCCATGGAAACCATTGCTAGGAAGTCTTTCACTTTTACCATTTGTAAAAGTAATTATTACTTGAAAAGAATATTTGTAATCATCACCAAACTCGTGGATTTATTAGCTAGAAAAGTCACGAATCCACTTGAGGGAATATCTCCTAGATTGGAGGACTACTTACTTGGTCAATAAACCTTGCAATACAGGGCCCTTAGTAAGATGGTTCCTCTCACTAATGGAGTACGACTTTGAAGTTGTTGTCAAGAAAGGTAGGACCCACCTCAAAGCAGATCACCTTTCTTGCATAAATATAGGAGATTCACCACAAGGAGTGACGGATGAACTACCTAATGCTTATCAGTTCAATTTAGAAGTTGTTCCTAAATGGGCAAATAAGTTGGTACCTATCCTAACCTTCAAACCAGCAAATAAGAATGTGAAAACAAACAAAGACGAAATTGTAAAATCACAAAAGTATCACATATTAGCAGGAAGTATGTACAAAAAAGATACAAAGGGTGTATTAGCTTCTTGTGTTGAGGACGATGAACATAGCAGTTGGTTGCAACAAGCTCATGAAGAATTACTAGGAAATCACTATTCTAAACAACGAACATTACAAAATCTAAAACGTTTAGGAGTGTATTGGCCTAGCATGGACAAAGAAATACATGAATGGATTAAGAATTGTCCAATGTGCAAAGAGAGACCCCCAGTGGAGCATGCTACCCTTTATCATGTGTTATTAATTCCAGATTGGAGTGCTCCATTTGTAGAACTTATGAGATCAGGAACACTACCTAGTGAGGTGAGCCTAGCAAGAAAACGAAGCATGGAGCAAGAGGCTCAAGACTGTGCTTTAGTAGGCGACAACCTATACTGAAGAGGCAAAGATGGTTATTTAAGACTGTGCGTTCATGAATCACATTATTTGAAAGTCTTAGAATTTGCACACAGTGGTGTTGCAGGTGGACACTTTGGGCCTGACCAAGGAAATAAGACCATTCTATTCTTAGAACTTTGGTGGCCCACTCTTCATATGGGTGCACATATCTATGTGAAGAACTGTGACACATGCCAACATGCATAATATCCAATCAAAAAAGATGAGATGCCTTTGAGACCAATGATGGGAGGATGTGCATTTTTGAAGTGGGGCATAGACTTTGTAGGTCCTATTATCCCCCACCTAGAAACTCCCATGCAGACTACATTATTGTAGCCACCGATTACCTTACAAAATGGGTAGAAGTACAAGCCACAACAAAGAATGAGGCTCAAATGAAGGCTAAGTTCTTATTTGAGAATGTGTTCACTAGATATGGGTTACCAATAGAGTTAGTAAGTGATAGAGGTACCCACTTCTTGAACGAAGTTATTGAAAACCTTCTCCAAGAATTCTTGGTAATACATAAGAAGTATGCCCCCTATCATCCACAAGCTAACGAACAAGCCGAGAGCACAAATTGTTGGGAAAGATGGATGGACACTCCAAGAAATGAGTAGGTACTACCAAATCCTGCTTTGTACCAGCCCCTTCTAGCTTCAGAGTTGAGTTGTGGGCCCTCTTATCTTTCCAAAGACACTAAATAAGTGCCTATGTACTTTGAAAATGATGTGAGAAATGATTGAACCAAAACAGACTACTTCCAAGTTAAAGGATTAATAAAAACCTTCTATTTTTGTTCACACACCTGCTGCTTGTTATGCTCAGTGCTTCCAGTATAGTAGGAATTAGAAACATTCCTCTTAGAGGTATCAAATTAACTTAATGAGCTAATGATTCGAAGTGGAATCACTTAAAATGATGCACTATACATAGAGTGATCAATTTAGCAATTGAATCGTTACCCCCAATTATTGAGGACCTCTGTAGAGTTTGACCAGTGAGTGCTTTGACACGCTTTTCTCCAAATTGGCTGACTAGATTGTCTTCAAAATTTGTGAGCATGTAGAGAACTTGGATTTGATTCGAACAAGCTATAGAACATCGAAAATGGTGAAGGGCTGATTGAGATATGAGCAGTACAAGTTGACTATAATGAGTGACTATGATAGAGAGACCATAGATGAGAAGTATTGATGTATTGTATTAGAACACAATGTTGTACAAGATCATTAGCATGATAAACAATGCCTAATGATTGTGAGTAGTATAGGCTATGATGTATGCTTGACTCTCTTACAATATGGTCAAGGAGAAATCGGATATGGAGTCACTTGTCCCGCGATTTTTCTAGACATCTTTTATAGATGTGAGATTTAAATTTGAATTTGAATCCTCCATTAGATCTCACTAAAAAGTAGTCCTCCAATCTAGGAGATATTCCCTCAAGTGGAGTCGTGACTTTTCCAACTAATAAATCCACAAGTTTGGTGATGATTACAAATATTCTTTTCAAGTCATAATGACTTTTACAAATGGTAAAAGTGAAAGACTTCCTAGCAATGGTTTCCATGGAGCTTCAATTGTACATAAGCTCTAGCCAAAAGTGTAGGATTGTTATTTGCACCAACAGCTCCCCCTCAAGCCAAACATTTTGGCTTGGTCTTCTTCTTCAATATTCTTGAATGTCCTGCAATCCAATCATAGACTTCAACCTGCAAAGTTTTGTACCATCTAATGCTTTAGTCAATAAATCTGCACAGTGCATATTAGTAGACACATAAGCCAATTGAATTTCCTTGATGAATAGCTTCTCTCTCACATGATAGTGGATCTCTATATTCTTGGTCCTAGCATGATAAATAGGATTTGCCAAAAGATGTAATGAGCTTGTATTATCTCCAAAAATCATTGGAGATGTAGTATACAAACCCAAATTTGTATCAAACTGATCCATATGGTCTCTTAAGTAGCATTGGCCAATCATCTATACTCTGCCTCTGTAGAAGACAAAGTGGTAGTAGGTTGCTTCTTTGAAGACCATGATATAGATTTATCACTTGCAAAGGATAAGTATCTTGAGGTACTTCTTCTATCATCTTTGCAACCTGCCCAATTTGCATCTGAATATATTTTGATGTTCAAGTCTGAGGTATAAGGAAAATATAACCCTTGATTTTGAGTGCCCTTAAGGTACTTCAAAATCCTTTTGGCAGCTTCCAAATGAGGTGCCCTAGGTTTGTGCATAAACTGACTTAAAACACTTACTCCATAAGCAATATCAATCCTTGTCAATGTAGCATAGTTCAAGCTTCCTACTATGCTTTGGTAACCTGCAATATTCTCAAGCACATCACCTTCATGAGCACTTAACTTTTGGTTTACCTCCATTGGAGTACTTGATACCTTGGCATCCTGCAACTGAAACTTTTTCAACATATCATGTATGTACTTTCTCTGAGTAATATAGATTCCAAAGTTAGTATAGACTAACTCAAGTCCAAGAAAATATTTTAGTGATCCAAGGTCACTAATTTTGAACTCTTGCATCATCTGATTCTTGATCTGCTTGATGCCATTAGCATCATTACCTGTGAGTATGATATCATCAACATATACACATAGGTATATTACCTCTGAATTTCTCCTCTTAATAAACATAGAAGTATCGGCTTTACTCATGGTGAATCCTTGATCCTGAAGGTATGTAGTCAACCTATGGTTCTGTGCCCTAGGTGCCTACTTCAATCCATAAAGAGCCTTGTTCAAATTTACATACATATGTTACCTTGTTTGGGTCCTCATAGCCAGGAGGTTGAGACATGTACGCCTTCTCTAAAATCCAACCATTTAGAAATGCATTTTTTACATCCAACTGATACATGTTCTAATTATTTGATGCAGCCACACTTACCAATACCCTGATGGTTGGCATTTTGGCCACAGGTGAGAAGGTTTCTTCATAATCAACCCCTTGGGTTTGTGCAAAACCCTTAGCCACAAGTCTAGCTTTGTACCTGCTTATTGATCCATCATAATTCCTCTTAATCTTATAGATCCATCTAGAACCAATTACCTTCATAGACTCCTTCTTTGGTACTAGCTCCCAAGTATCACTCTCCTCGAGTGCTTCAATTTCCTCATCCATAGCTTCTATCCATTCTGCCTTGGTCTTTGCCTCTTCATATGATGATGGCTCTTCAAATGACAAGTCTTTTGCAAGATAAACAAAGTGCTTAGTAACTAAGGAAGTGTCATACCCATATCTGATTGGCTTCTTGCTCTCCCTTTGTGATCTTCTGATTGCTTGGTTGGATGATTCAGGTATATCCTCCAACTTCTTCATCTTGACTTTGCCTTTGGACTTCCATGCCTTGAATTCCTCTAAGTTGATGATGTCCTCATCATCTGAGTTGATGTCTTCAGTCTGATTAGGTTCCTCCATAGTGAGGCTTGGTGTAGCTCAAGCATAAGCACCACCTCCTTTACTTGTCAATCCACAGAGACGTGAGGACCGGTATGAAGACCATGAGCAAGTGAAGGCACAAGTGTGTGAGTGAAAGCACATAAACATGCACACACATACACACACACACGCACAAGGTAAGATCAAAGAGAGGAACAATGGAAAGCTTCTCTTGGAAAAGAGTTCTCTTACAAAAGCTCTATTCTCTAACAAGCTAGCCTCAAAAATGAGCTCTCTAGCTCTTTATATAGTTTTTGGACTAGTTTTGGCCCTGTCCAGACTTAATGTTTGGCCTAGTTAAAAATTAGGTTCCAGGGCTTATTTGAGGGCTCAAACGAAGTCTAAAAATTATGAAAATTGGTAGGATGATACTTCTAATACTCCTCAAGCTCAAGGACTCCTCATCTTGAACAAAATGGAGTTACAAAAATAGAAAATGGTATTTACAATGGTTTTTAGTGATGAAAATCACTGTTTTTGTAGGGAATTCTTCTGAAAATTTGACATGTACTTCTTGGAGCTCCCTACCTGCTCGTCCTTCTTGTATGTCAACTTCTTTGATGCGCTTCCATGCTTTGTACTTGACCTTGAGTTCCATTGAGCTCCAACACTCCCCCCCCTCTCGAGTCTCTCGTCCTTGATAGACCCTTGTTGTAATGGTTGTTCCAGGTAGTGTTGTGAGAGGTAGTGCCCATTCTGTAGAAACAAGAGCCATCTATCTTCCAAATGTGGCAAGATCGATTGGCCAGTTCTTCATTTGTCTCTTTGAGCATGTGCAAGTTGTAGTCCCTGATATGTGCTTCATCCTTGGATTCCAGCATGAATGTGTCATTGCGAGTCTCCATTGATGGCCTCTAGATCTGCCATTGATGGCTTCTTCGGTCATATGAGTCATGCCAAGTACTCATAACCCATAATGAATGATGGGTAAGTTTGTCCGTGCATGGGTTGAGTAAAATATGTGCCTTGTGCATGGCCTTGTAATGTAGCCCTATGCATGCTTACTAGGAAAATGCATTGGAAGAAGTATGGTGCAAAAATTGGGGGTCTTGAGCTAAGTAAAGATCCATTGGACCTTGAAATGATGTGCGTGATGGATTGTTGATTGACAACTCATTATTCTTCCAGATGGGGATCCATTTGAGAATATTGTTTGACTGTGAAGTGATCACCTTTGGCCGCTTCATGTTTGGAAGGTTTCTTGACTTTTGCATCCCTTGTGATCTCTTTGGTTTTGTAGATGTCTTGGGTGTTTTTGGCTTCCAAACCCATATCCTTGATAATTGTCTTCTTACCATTGCCGAAGAGGTGAGGTGATCTTCTTTGGCTCTTTGTTCCAGGTTCTGAACCTTTCCTTTCCTTGACTTCTTTGCTGAGACTTTACGCAAGTGGGAGAATATAGGTTATTGTGTACGTAAGAGCTTCTTTGGTACCCATATGCGTGAGTGTCCTTGTTGAGCTGCCACTAATTTCTTAGGCACCCAAACTTGTTGGATACCTTGTGGTTGAACCTATCCTAGTTGCTTGGTTCTTGTTTTGGCATGGTTGGCCTGCCCAGATGGGAATTGTTGTGGCAAGGCTAGTGGTTGCTCTCCTTTTCATACCCAGTCTGCTTCATGCCCGTCACTACTTTCTTCTTGAAATCCCATTGCCTATTTGACATAGCAATTGTCATGTACTGCTTCTCTTCCTTGCGTGATTGAACTACTACAGATGGCTGAGACTTCATACAAGAAGGGAGTCTCAATGGGTCTCCGACTCTTTTGTTGGAGGCAGCATCCTTTTGCATCATAGAGCTTTGGACACATACAACTTCTTCTTCTCTAAGATTAGTCCTAAGAGAATGTGTGACACCATGATATGTGAGCATGTAATTTTCTAACTCTAATGTAATGCATTGTTCATGAACCCAAACTTGAAGAAGTTGGCTCCTTAGGTTTAAGTTGACTGCATGTTCATACATCCAATCTTGTCCCAAGACAAGTGGCTCTGTAAGGTCCTCATCGTGACACACTAGCATTTTGACTGTCATTGGAACATCTTGAAGGTAGATGGGAAGTGCCACCTTGCCCAAATAAGGGGTTTCCACACCTTCCAATCCTATGAGATAGGCTTCTATGGGATTGATGTTCAACTGCAAGTCTTTGCAGTATGAAAGTCTAACTTCACTAGTTGCTGCACCTGAGTCAATCAATGCTCTCACAGTCCTTACATTTTGTCTGTGTCCTACCTCTAAGGTCACAAAGGGACGTCGATCAATTATTCGAGAAGTAATTATGCCCGATTTTTGGCACATGTCCATGTGATATTTTGGCGCGTTCAGGTTGACATCTAGGCCTAGCCGCCTTAACTTATTTCACCTTATGCGCTCTCTAGCCTCTGCCTGTGCTTCTTCTCTAACTCTTAAGTCCTCTTCTTTTTGCTTCTTTGCAGTGTTGAGTCTCATTAGCATATCTTCTGTAAGAGGTTCTTGATATAACTTGACTTGACAACCACTTATATAGTTTGGCAAGATATCACCTTCTAAAGTGGCCAATTGAACTGCACCGCTAGTGGAAATTCTATTAATGATCATGGGTCCATATCCTTGCTTTTCCAATTTATGGGCATGTTGCTTTAGTGTATACACCAGCACTAGATCTCCCTCTTTCACTCCCTTATCCTTGATGTGTGCATCAAAGTATGCCTTTTGCCTTTTCTTTGCAGCGTAGATACTTGCTACTGCTCGTAGCCTTGTCTCACCTAAGCATTCTAAATCAAAGATCCTGGATGATAATTCATGTACATTCCACTCATGCTCTTGTGCTACCTTTAAAGTTGGGATTAAGAAATCCAATGGTAGCACAACATTCTGTCCAAAGACCATCTGAAATGGGGTGGCATTGAGTACCGTTTTGTAGGCAACTCGATAAGCCCAAACAACATGATGAAGCTGTTTATCCCAATCAGAGCATTTGTTATTTCCAAGCTTGTTCAAGACATTACATAGGATCTTGTTTGTGCTCTCAGCTTGTCCATTAGCTTGTGGATGATAGGGGCAGACTTCTTATGTATCACCAAGAATTCTTGGAGAAGATTTTCAATGACTTCATTCAAGAAGTGTGTGCCTCTATCGCTCACTAGCTCTATTGGTAGTCCATATCTCGTGAACACATTCTCAAATAAGAACTTAGTTGTTGTTTGATCATCATTGTTTGTTGTGGCTTTTACTTCTACCCACTTTGTAAGGTAATATGTGGCTACAATAATATACTTGCATGGGAGTTTCTATCTGGGGGGTTAATAGGACCTACAAAGTCTATACCCCACTTCGAAAATGCACGTCCTCCCATCATTGGCCTTAAAGGCATCCATATGAAGAGTGGGCCACCAAAGTCCTGAGAATAGAATGGTCTTAATTACTCGGTCAGGGCCAAAGTGTCCACCTGCCACACCATTGTGTGTAGTTTCTAAGACTTTCAAATAATCTGATTCATGAACGCACAATCTTAAGTAACCATCTTTGCCTCTTCGGTATAGGTTGTCTCCTACTAAGGCATAGTCCTGAGCCTCTTGCTCCATGCTTTGTCGTCTTGCTAGACTAGCTTCTTTGGATAATGTTCCCGATCGCATAAATTCTACCAATGCAGCACTCCAATCTGGAATTAATGACATGTGATAAAGAGTGGCATGCTCCACTAGGGGTTTTACCTGGCACACTGGACAATTCTTAATCCACTCATGTATTTCCTTGTCCATGCTAGGCCAATACACTCCTAAACGCTTTAGATTTTGCAATGTTCATTGTTTAGAATATTGATTTCCTAGCAATCCTTCATGAGCTTGTTGCAACCAACTACTATGTTCGTCGTCCTCAACACAACAAGCTAATACACCCTCAGTATCTTGTTTGTACATGCTTCTTGCCAATATGTGATATTTTTGTGATTTTACAATTTCTTTTTGTGATGTTTTCACATTCTTATTTGCGGGTCCAAAGGTTAGGACAAGTACCAACTTATTTGCCCATTTAGGAACAACTTCTAAATTGAACAGATAAGCGTTCGGTAGGTCATCAGACACTCCTTGAGGTGAATCTCCTGAAGTGATGCGAGAAAGATGATATGCCCTAAGGTGGGTTCTACCTTTCCTAACAACAACTTCAAAGTCATATTCCATTAGTAAAAGAAACAATCTTACTAAGCGTCTTGTATTGCAAGGTTTATTGACCAAATATAATAAAGCTTGATGATCAATGAAAAACTTGAACTTGTTGTCCAATAGGTAGTGTCGAAAGTTCTTCACAGCATATACCATGCCTAAGCCTTCTTGCTCGGTTGTGGTATAATTTCTTTCAGTTGGGTTTAGTTGTCTAATAGCATAAGCTATGGGTAAATCTAAATTTCCTTCACCTATGGGTTGTGCTAGCACACATCCTATGGCATGATTGGAGGCATCCACATGGACATGGAATGGCTTATTCCAAGTGGTCAGTATTGGTGCTATGCACAAACGTCTCTTCAGTTCATTGAAGGGATTTTCACATTTGTCGTTCCACTCAAATATTGTCAACAAGGCATAAAGAGGTTTGGCTATGATTGCATACATGTGGATAAATCTACGATAATATCCACAATGGCCCATAAAGGCTTGTACCTCTTTAACATTCCTTGGCCTCGATAACTCGGCTATGGCTCTTACTTTATCCTCATCTATTGATATTCCATTCTTAGAAACAATGTGACCCAAGATTTTACCTTGTCGAACCATGAACACACACTTTTCTGGGTTCAGCCACACTCGATATTCTCTACACTTGTTGAAGATCTATCTGAGCTCAGGGATGTGGTATCTTCTTTCTTAGGAACGAGCACATAAATCGTCCACATATACTTCCAAGCTCTTTCGCAAAAACTCTTTGAAGACATGACACATGAGCCGTTGGAATGTTGCAGGTGCATTTGTGAGCTCAAATGGCATCACACGAAATGCAAAGATTCTCCACTCTGTGGCAAATGACATTTTGTGTTGATCTTCTGGGGCAATGGCTACTTGGTTGTAACCTGAAAATCCATCAAGGAAGCTATAAACTTCCTTGCCTGCAACACGCTCCAATAAATGTTCAATGATTAGAAGCGGATAGCTATCTCTGATTGTCGCGGCATTAACTTTTTTAAGGTTAATACACACTCATAACTTTCCATTCTTCTTGGGCACCACTACAATGGGGGACACCCACTCAGTATGCCCAATCTCATATATAAATCTAGCTTCAATCAACCTATCAATTTCTTCTTTTATTTTGGCTGCATATAAATCATTATATGTGTAGGGCTTCTGTTTGGTAGGCTCGGCATCAGTAGTCATGGGGATTATATGAGAGCATATCCTCGGATCTACTCCCTTTAAGTCTCTATAGTGCCAACCAAACACATCCCTATATTCCCTTAATAGAGCTACAAGCTCCATTTCTTCTTCTGCACTTAGGTCATCTCCTATGTAGGTACATCTCTCTTCGTTCTCCTGAATGGTCACAACAATCTTTTTGGTCTTTTCTTTATTATCATATGATTCTCCTATGATGGCCTCTCTCTTAGGCATTCTTACCAAAATTTTTCGATCTTCAACTTCATATTTCTGTTTCTGGTACTTCGAACAATGATTCCTCCTCTTCTTGTTTTACTGCTTTTCTTTTCTTTTTCTTTTGAGTATTCTCACTTGCACCCTTTGAATTTACCGTTGTAATGCTTGTGAGAGGTTCTTCTTCTTTTTGGGTAAACACTCCTACATCTTCTAGATAGTGCTTCTCTGAGTCAAAGTAAGTATCCATCATAATATTCTAGATCATCGTCATTCTCTTCTTCTTCTATGACCTCACTAGGATCACACTCTTCTAGCAAGGGTTGAAACATGAACACTGAAATATCATAACCCTCCTCATCACAATGAGGTGTCCACTGTTCTTCATTGACAGCAATGTCCATGGTGGCTAGGATTTTTGTCCAACCATGAGGCTCGAATTCCTCATCTAGAAAGATCATCAGTGTGTAGGTTGGGTCTTTAATTGGTCTTTCTCCTTGAGAAGTTCCTTCTTCTCTCGCCTTTAAGCGTTTTTCCTCTTCCTCTGCGACCTTGCACATCCACAAATGAGTATCTTCATGCATCCTAGATGGATCAGGTGAACTTCCAGAATGCACAAAGATTGAGTCTTCTTTTGCTTTGTGGATAGGATTCCACTATAGGGGTGGTACATCTCTGAAGGTGTAATCCTTCAAATTGACCTTGGTTGTGACCCCTAAGTGTTGCAAGTACAAGGCGTTGGTTCCCCAATCCTGTACAATTTGCAATTGTCATAGGAAAGGTCTTCCTAGGATCATCTCGTAGACATTATTTTTCTCAAAGTCACATATAGCAAAGGTGTGCTCAAACTCTACACCACAAGTGGTTAGCATTATCCCTTCGAGCAATCCTAGAGGTCTTTCAAAATGAACATTTGCCATTTGAAGCTTCATTCTAGTTGGTCTTAACGTGGGTTTGCCCCATCGCTTCCACAAGGAGGTGGTTGCAATAGCAACACCAGCACCTGAATCTACGATTGCTTTGGTTGTGTAACCTTGGTTGGTGATTGGAAGATAAGTATTACCTTCTTCACCTTCACTCATGTCCCCTATTTTGTCTAGAGGTATCTCTCGTACTTTTTGCTTAGAGCCTCCTTTTGGCATATTGGAATCAAGTTCTAGGACATGATCCTTCACATGGTTCCATAGCTCAGGTTTTGCTTTGAGCAGCTCTTCTATAGTGAGATGACACTGAACCTTAGTGTTCTTCACGACATCAGTATTCCTTGGAACCACTGAGTCTTCGTTTCTTACCAATATTGTGGGAGCTCTGATCTGGAGAGATTCAGGTTCCCATGGGCCTATGAATTGTGGCAGTTCTTCTAAAGTATTAGATTCTAAATCTAATCTTTTGTCATCTTGTTGCTCTGTTTGATCTCCATAAATAGATGGAATGTCTTGGGGAAACTGATCATGAAGATCATCAATCTCAGGAATAAGAGGGGGATTACCCTTCTCCTTGGCCCATTTCTCTTATTATATTTCCCGCAAGAACTCTTGAGAGTACTGTCGAATTGAAAGAGGTGCTCCCTCATCCACGGAATCAGGAACATAATCTTTTGTTGGTGGTGAGCTTTCTCTTTCAACAACTGGTTGAGCCTGTGGAGGTAGAGAAACCTGCGGCTTGTTTACCAACTGTTCTAATCTTTCTAGTAAACCCTGAAAATTCAAATCCGGTTTGATAGAGTTTGTCTGATTGAATGACTGACTGGTCTCGAGCATAGCTTGAGCTAGTTCTACCATTTTCATGCACATTTTTGTCCGTTCAATCTCTAAGTCGGCTCTAGGGTAACTCTTGTCTAGGTTTGCAGCTGTTGGTGCTTCTTGAAGACAAGCCTAGTAGGCCTTGAACATCATGTCCAAGCCTTTCAGGCTTGGATCTGCGAGAACATACCCTGGTTGTGGTTTATTTATAGTGGGTGGTGGGATGGGATGAGGTGGTGTGGATGAAGCTTCAACGTGCGAGGGATTCTGAGATGCAATGTCTTCTATTTTTGTTTTCACCTCTTTCAAGCTTTGTTCTAGTTCTGATAGCTTTCTATTCCACTTGCGATTGGCCTTCTCCCTGGTATCCTTCCATGTTCTTGTTTTCCTTTTACTAGGCTCTCCTAATTCACTTGACTCTGATTGTTTAGCTGGTTTATCCTCTTTTAATGCTTGGGCCCTAGTAACTGCCTGTATAGGAGCCACATTACTACTACTTGAACTTGAATCCACCACTAAGCCTACCACATTAATGGGTGTAACCTTGGGTGCACTAGAGGGGTTTCTTGGACAATCTCTCGGGAGATGTTCTTTGCCGCACTCATGACAAAAGGCTTGTATTGTGATAGCATGTCCTTGATTCGGAGATGATGGGTGGGGACATTCACAAATGAAATGATCACCCTGGCATCTAAAACATGGTCCTCTAGGGTCTTGTGATCTTGTTTGTTTCAATTGGGGTCTAGGGTTAGGATTCGTATACATCACATTGGAGTATTTGGGTTCCCATTTTTTTTGCATAGGTGGTGCCTCGTACTGATATGGATAAGTCTCACTATGCTCAGGTGACTCTGTATAATAAGCTTGTGGACTATCTTCATAGGAGTAGTTAGAACTTTGAGCATGATGGTCATTCTCTAAGACTAGTGGAGTCACTGGCACCAATGCTCTATTAGGGTTCTCTTCTATTATTGCATACTTAACTGGAATTATATTGGCAGGAGCTGGCGGTTGGTTTCCTAGGACTGGTTGTGGCCTATATGGTGCCTGATATTGCTATTGTGGTCGATAATATGGCTATTGGTATTGGTTCTGATACCTACCTTGTTGGTAAGGTTGCTAATAACTCTGTCTAACAGCCTATCTATTGTATGGACAATCTTGAGCCGTATGGTTTGCATATTTTATCTCAATAGTGCAATATGGAGCATTCCTTTCTCTTATGTTTGGATTTTGCATTGGGAAAATATTAGCCATGTGGTCTCCTCCGCAAGTATAACAGCAGTTCAATGAGGTGACTCTTGGTGTTTCTCTATTTTGGACTCCTAGCTTCTTGGCAACTTGATCAACAATCTCATCTATCTCAGTGGAGGTTTTGGAAGTATGACTAGTAGAACAGTCTGAATCCTTGTAGAGTTTGGAAAGTCCTAACTCCTCACCCAAATTGTCTTATATGTCAATACACATCAACACACACTCTTCTATGGATCTAGGCTCTTTCAAGTACACATATGATCTTAACTTTGTGCTTAGCAAGCCATGTAAAAAGAAATCCACTTGTTTGGCTGGTGTGGGTAATTCTGGCATAGGGCATCTTTCTATGTACTGTCTGAATCTTCTTCCTACCAATCCCACGGTTTCTTGGGGTGTTTGCTTGAAACTGTGGATCAAGGATGATGTGTTATGCCTGATGCCACTCTTGGAAAATTTTACAATGAATTCGTCTAGCAGTTGACCTATATCTCAATAGTTACGACTGTTCAGTGGTTGAAACCAAGTTAAGGCTATGCCCTTAAGATTCAATCCAAATGCCTTATACTGGGTGAACAAATCCTCAACCTGTTCAGCTCTTAACACTTGTTTGAAATCGGTCACATGATCATAAGGTTCTCCTGAACCATCAAAGTAATTTTTCATTGTCTTTACCACTTGAGAGGGTCTAAGGGTTCTTGGGTACTCTCGGGGTCTAGGCAATGGAAAATCATGTTCATTTCTTTGTTGCCTATGTGCTTGATGTCTCTCTCTTTCAAGTCTTTCACCTTCCTGTCTTGATCTATCTCTACCCACAGTGTGTAAAGCTTACCTCAGATCTCTCTCTAGTTCTTTCCCTCTAGTTTTCATGATCCTGGGATGATCCTACTCCGTGGAGGCCATGGGAAACATTGGATCTTGGTGGAGGGAAGATCAATTCACTCTTCCAAGTGTATGCATGCCTATCATGTTCTGTTACCAAGAATATTTTCTTTGAAGTGTTATCCAGGTAGACAAATTTGCTTGGTGTCTCCGGATCCTTGAACTCGTAGATGATGACTATGCCCAATTGGCTAGGTTGATCTGGCTTGAATCTCCAAAAGGCTTCCTCCGTTTCTCTATTCAAGAAAGTTCTATGCTTTTGTTGTCTTCAGGGATCCAATCTGGAGTGATCACTCTGGTCAAAACTGACTTACCTCTAGGAGTCTTGGGTTGTCCTCCTACATCTCCTTGCTCTAGGTCTCCTATCTCACTCTCAAGAATAATGTTTCCAAACTCATATGTCATGTCCGGTAAGTTGGTGACCACATACATGGTTCCTTCCTTATCAATGTATGAACCCTCTTCGAACTTGAGTACAGGGTATTCAACTCCAAAGGGTTGATCTGGATTTTTGAGTTGGACCACTGATCACCTCAGGCCATCCTCATAGATGCGAGCACCTAATTGGTTGGTCCGAATATATTCCAACTATGTCTTATATGGACCTTCTGGTGTTTGTGGATAGGCAGTTCCTGAGCCCCCTACAAGTTTCCCCATGCTAAAAGACATTTCTGAGTCACTTGTGTCTGAACTTACTACGTAAGGATAACCACTTAGTTGTTGTGCCCAAGACTTAGCTGTATGGTTGACACTAGCCTCAGAAGATCTATTGCTTTGTCTATCCTTGCCTAGGTGTCTACCAGATCTCAAGTTCATAAGCTTTGTCTTCTAGTCCCAAAATTCCCCTTTGAATTGCTCAAAATCCTTTGGAGTCCCTTGGTTTCCTAGTCCCACTTGAGGGTCAACTTCAAAATGAGCTTTCCAATAAGCTATAGAGCTAAAAAAATGGACTTTTGATGAAAAAGTTATGCTAGATCAGGCTCCTAGGGGTCCAAAAAGGCAAACAGGACCTTTTGGAAAAATCACGATTTTGTGTGAAAATCGCGATTTTGGGGGTCAAAAAATCATGATGCCGAGCTCTTATGAAAATCGCGATTTTGAAGGATCATGAAAATCGTGATGCTGAGCAACCCTGAAAATCACAATTTTGTGAAATCATGAAAATCGTGATGCTGAGCACGTATGAAAATCATGATTTTGAGCAATCCCTAAAAAATGCAATCTTGAGTGACAATCGTGAAAAATGCGATTTTGAGTGAGAATCGTGAAAAACTAGATTTTGAGAATGATAAAAAAATCGTGATTTTGAATGAAAATCGTGTTTTCTCAAAATCGTTGTTTTGACATGAAAATCACGATTTTGAATGAAAATCGTGTTTGGTCAAAGTCGTGTTTTCTACCTGAAAATCGTGATTTTGAGAATGGCTAGAAAATCGCGATTTTGATTGGAAATCATGTTTTGAAAATCGCGATTTTGATTGAAAATCATGTTTTGAAAATCGCGATTTTGTACCTTAATGAAAATCATGCTTTCTAAAAATCGTGATTTTGGATGAAAGTCGTGTTTTTACTTGAAAATCGCGATTTTGGCTGAGAATGGTGTTTTTGCTCAGAATCGTGTTTTTTTGAGAATCGAGTTTTTTTGAGAATCGCCAAAAAATCACGCTTTTGAGGGTGACCATAGAATCGTGTTTTTTTGAAGAACTTAGAGAATTGCGATTTTGAAAAGAATCGTGATTTTGAGAATGGCCCCAAAATCGTGTTCTTTTTAGAAAGGTTTTACGCGGGAAATAGAAAATCGTATTTTTTTGAAAAAATTTGAATTTTATGAAAATCGTGATTTTTAGTGACAATCGTGTTTTTTGGTGCGAAATTCAAATTTCTGAGCGCCAAGCAATGGCGAGCTCCGTATGTGTAGAAAATCATGAAAAAACACGGGCGCTTGCTCTCCCTTGCACTTCACTACAATAGATCGATGGTATACCGAGGTTTTTACCGAGGAAAATGAACGCGGCTTTATTTGCCGCGACGCCAGTGTAAAGGTCGATCTCCGCGTCGGTACCAAAGAGTCGGTATAGGCATCGGTCTAGACGTCGGTAAAAGTGTCGGTATAAGCATCGGTATATGCGTCGGTATATGCATCGGTATACGCGTCGGTAATTGGTTTCTGCTACATAGCCTCCTAGGTGTAGCGACGGTTATTTCGATGACACTACTGAGAGTACCGTCGCTTATACCGACGACCATACCTGCAAAATTTTTTTTGGGCAGAATGTTTTGTCTTTTGCTACAACAATATTACCATGATGTTGTTGAACAAAAGACAATACACTCTGCCCAAAAAAACCGAGTACATGTGATGTGTCCTCTAATGACAACCGAAATATGATTTCATGAAACAGAGTATTATTGTACACAAAAGAGATCGATAATCAGAATGAACAATGAACCATGTACAAAAGAAGTTATATATTTCAATAATGAAGCATGTACAAGAGTGTGGCAAACCACTGTCATATATGACGCTTTTACAAAATGTGGCAAAACAATGTATTGCCATATGGAAATCAAATACAAAATACTGGTCTTCCACTGCCATACACATGCAAAGAACGTTCCATATCAACAGTCCTGCAACAAAGAACAATAATGGAATGAGATAAATTCACATGAAAATTACAAACAAGTAAAAACCAAGTTTATAAATTAATTACCTCATCGCAAACGCTCCCATGAAACTACTACACCGCGTCCCTCCAAGTCCTGCAATAGTGCAGTCAACCCATGACTATATCCATAAGACTCCTCCGATCGTGTTGGAGGACGACCCATTGCCAGCTCCTGAAACAAATATAAAAAGATTAGAGAAATATATATGAGAAATTTAACACAAATAAATTCTATAAATGAAATGGTACTTACAAACTCATGACGCATCGTGTCATATCCGCTGCTGCCCAAATGTGACGGTCCAATCGTGTCTAGACGTGTGGCTGCGGCATTTCGCTGTTGGCGATATCGATCAGGAGTCTGCTGCTGCTCATCACGAATCATGTCCCACTCCTCAGCATCTAACCACACAGGCTTTGGTAAGCCTTCTCTGAATGCATCACGAGCCTCGGATCGTCGATGCGACATGATCTCACTGCGGTATGCAAAATCCACTCTGAACTGACAATCGACTGTTCATCGGCTGGTCGGAACTCCTAGTAAATCGTTTGTGTGATATAATTCTTCCGATCTTTATCTTGTTCACTCCATTTCTGCATGATGGAGTGTCCAAACTGGATGGAGCAAAGTTGTCGTATGCGTGCATGCATTGCTTTGCCAGCCGCATCCATCAATGAAGCTCCATCTCAGATACTATACACCTTGGAGTCATCATGGTCATGAGCACCCCAAGGTGTACGTGGTGTACTGCGTGGCGTACCTACATCTGAGGTACTCGTCCTAGGAGTAGAAGCGGGCGACACAATGTCTGTCGCACTGCCTCCACAACAACCACCTCCTCCGCCTCTAGACCTACCTGTAGATCCACTCTTAGAACCTCCTGCTCCAGAGCATGACCTCGATCTACGAGACGGGCCAGAACCTGCATCGCGTTGAGGTGTCGAACGCACATGTCTACTAGTAGATCCAGTAGGAGATGGCTGCAAAGATGGTCGTGGTGGAGTCACAAAGCTAGGAGACATACCTCCTACGGGAGTAGCACCACCCTCAGGAGTGACACCGGCGGGAGTGACACCGGCGGGAGTGACACCGGCGGGAGTGAGGCCAGCGGGAGTGAGGCCGGCAGGAGTAAGGCCGCCAGGACTGAGGCCGGCAGGAGTAAGGCCGCCAGGAGTGAGGCCGGGAGGAGTGCTACCACGAGCGATCCAATACTGTGATGCAGCGGCCATATACGCAGGAGGAACCTAAGAGATGAACTCCAAAAACTGCTCCTCTGTCATGGACTGTGGAGTGACTGGAGGAATGTCTCCCATCGTGCTCTGTAATAAAAGAACTCAAATAATTAGCATGCGATAAGAAAAATAATATAGGGAATAAACAAAAAAAAAACCAAAAATTAGTACGTACAAGTCTTTTATTCAAAAGTCCTCTATTCTAGCATCCTCTTGAAGATCCGATGCACCGAGAATATCTATCTCTAAATTGATGGCTTCTAAATCGCTTGCTATGCTGGTTTCCTCCTGATCATCGTCTATTGCTTCGTCTTCTCGAACAATGACCTCTTCTTCAATGACCTCTTCTTCTGGAACAATGATCTCTTCCTCTTCAACTATCGAATGAATCTTTGAGTCCACTAGAGATGGACTTTCTTCTACATCTGCATTTTCAAAAATTTGTCTACTACATGGAGCGACTTGTAAAACAAATAGCCACTCTGGATCTTTTGAATCTGGTATAAAAACAACTTGCTCACAGTGTTCGAGAAGTACAAATGTATCCCTTTCATCTGTCCATAATCTTGTGGAGTCAACTTGAAGCAAACCGCTCTTATCTCGTCTCACTGTTGCGTTTCTTCCAAAGGTGACTAATTTGAACCATTTCACGTCAAAAACAAAGTAATCAAACTTTCTGAAAGATAGTTTCAAGATGTCTTGAATCACACCACAATAATCTAACTCGCCTTCTAGAGCATTATCATCTCTTGGACTCGCTCTACTTTTTTGCAAAAAATTCACCATCACTCCACTATCAAAAGTAGACCGGTTTTGATCGATTTGTGCGATTCGAAAGTGTCCTTCATGAGACCATAGTGCACCGTATTTGATATACTCCCAATTACATCCTTTTGCGAGTTCTTTTTCTTCTTCAGAGATATCTTCACCCGCTGCCTTTGCTTTTGAAACTGCTGCATCTAGCCATCTGCTCGTTGGAAAAGGTGGGAGAGGTCGAAGATTTTCTGGAAGAGGCAAAAATCGAGTAGAACAATTTCTTCGAAACTGAGCTCTTTCCTTTGCGTTAGTTTCCTTGGCAAGTTCATACCTTTCTAACCACTTTTGCATAGGCTCAGAGTTAACTATGCAAAACTTCATTGCCTTCTCTCTGAAAGCTACATCCGTTTTTCTTTGCAATCCTTTACCTTGTGGTTCATCGCCTACGAGACGAACATCTTCATCATCGCTCCATAAGCGAGGCATTTCGGGATCCGATATACGTAGAAACTCAGTAATGAATACAAGAGATTCTTGTACAAGCCATCCCTCTGCCATGCTACCCTCTGAACATGCTCTCTGTCGAACAAACCCTTTTAATGTCTTCATAAAGCACTCTAAGAAGAACATCCATCGACTATGGATAGTTCTTACTATTGCAACTTCATTTACTACATGAACCAATAAATGAAGTTGAATAGTGAGAATACTTGTGGGAAAGTATTTCTCTACCATACAAACAGCCTCGATAGCATTGAGTTTCGCACTCTCTATGCTATCTCTATTTATCTCTTTAGAAGATACCCACCATACTAAAGAACTAATTTTATAAATGGTTTTTCGTACATCCTCTGAAAGACAATCTTTTAGGGCTACAAGGAGCACAAACTGTAAAAACTTGTGCCAATCATGAGACTTGAGTCCTGCAAGATCATTGTTTCGTGTGAAAGCAGTCTTTAGACATCTCATGCATCCAGTACGTGTACGAAACTCTGAAATTGTTTTCTTCACTTGTTGCTCTTCCATCCCGCGAAGCACCCAAGGAGCTCTTGGTAAATATATTGTTCCGTTGGGCTTAGTAATTGCCCACAACTCTCGCATACGACCTCGCTCTTCTAGGTCGTCCCTTTGTGCTTTGCTTTCTTTCTTTCCGATTAAAGTTTTCCAAAGCATCTCTCCCACATTCTTGAAAATATGCATCGGGTCTACCAAATGATTGATCACCAATTCACTCCAATAAGGGAGTTCATGAAAAATGGACAACCGTTTCATGCCAGCAACTGGATTTTCTGAATCGCACAGTTGTTTCCAATCGCTAGCTTTCATTTGGTGTTGTGCTTGTCGACCAATTTGTCCTTCACGTAAAACATGCCCATTAGGCAAATATCTATGATGTCCTTCATAGACAGTTTTACGTAGTGCTTTGGAATAGTGTGCTTCGAGTCGTGGTCCGCATAAAGGACAAGCATGGTAACTTGAAATCGATAAACCTGAACATTCACCATAACCAGGCCAATCATGCATTGTCCACATAAGTATGCCTTGCACTCGCACGTCTCGTCTTCTTATAGGTTGAGACATGTCATGCACAGTGATCCCATCCCATAAAATGCGCAGTTCTTCTACAAGTGGTGCAAGATATACACCCATATTTTTTACCTTATACTTACCTAGTACAATAAGAGCTAATAATAAATGACCTTTCTTTGTGGCCAACCATGGTGGGATATTATAATTGACCAAACATACAGGCCATGTGCTCCATGAAGAACTACGTAATCCAAATGGATTCACTCCATCCATAGCTAGGCCTAGACGTATGGACCGAGGCTCACTAGCAAACTCTGGCCACTTACTATCTATGTGCTTCCAAGCATCAGAGTCAGCTGGCACTCGCATTACATTATCTGTAGATCTACTCTTTGTATGCCATGACATTAACTCAGCTATAGATTTGCATCTAAACATGTTCTTAATTCGTGGAATGATAGGAAAGTGGCGAAGAACCTTTGCGGGGATTGCTTCGCCTATAACGTCTTCTCTAAATCTATTTGCTCCACACTTTGGACATACGTGGATATGCTCATACTCATTCTGAAAGAGAATGCAATCATTCGGACAAGCATGAATTTTTGTATAATCCATTCCAATGGACTGTAAAAGTTTTTTTGCATCTCCACGTGTTGGAGGCATGTCATTGCCCTCTGGCAAAATTTGATCTTTAAGAAGCCTGCAATAAGCAATTAAAATGATATTAGTAAATGAAGTTATTGTGATACAACAATGAAAGCCAATTTGTTCTCCACTTACCTGAACAATTCAGTGACACTACTATCTGACCATCCATAAATGGATTGCAGATTGAGCATCGCGAGTGAAGCACGTAGTACAGATATCTTTGCTCCATTGTAAAGTGGTAAACGAGCTAATCTTCGCATGTTTTCATATTCTTCATCAACTTTTGATCGTGGAATTTTTGTTGTGTCCATGAAACTCTCATCGACACCTTCTTCACCATCACGATCTTCATCCATCTCATAAAAAGCTTCAAGCATCTCTTCCATATGTTCATTCTGTGTAATATTATTAGTGCTTGCTTCTACGTCTAAGTGCTTTTTTGCTCTCTTTTGTCCACGAGATGTTACCGGTGCAATGTCGTTTGGATCCATCGGCTCACCTGGGGGACCATGCGAATGATAGCTGTTATGAAGGGAGTCCCTATAGAAGAGATGGTGTGAACCATCTCTTGGGCTCCACTAGAAGGACACACACATGAGTGCCATGTGGCACTCATGTGAGATGCCACATTAGTTACTCCAATTATGGAGTATGAAATCAAGAGATGGGTACGCGGCTGGGCGGATATTGGATAGCATGTATCTCCGTGTTCGTGCGTGACTGAGAGTAGGACCTCGAAGTCTGTGCAGAAGACCCCCACAAAATTGAGGGGTATCTCAGGGAATCAACATTGGTATCCGAGCCAGGGAGCAGGCGACGGACGCGCCACGCAACAGTAGAAGACACACATACCGAGGCGTCCCAGGCGACGGGCGGCCAGAGAGCAGCCGACGGGCGGCCAGAGTGCAGGCGTCCCAGGCGACAGGCGGCCAGAGAGCAGCCGACGGGCGTCCAGAGAACAGCCCACGGGCCCTTCCCTCCTCCCCTCCTCTTGGGTGAAGACTACACCTACTTGTTGCTCCTTATATAGAGAAGCCCTCCGGTTGCAGCGCCCCTATGTGGGATATCTGGCTTCATCGAAGGTGATTCTGAGCTTTTCGAAAATGGTAACAATGAGTTTCTGATAGGAGAAAATTTCGAGTTTTTTTCCTAAATTTTGGAGCTACAAATCCATGATCTAGATCAAGATTTTGTAAGAATCATGAGGTATATATGTATTATGGGCTGTGGTTATGGGATGGGGGTGTTGGTTTGGTGAAAGAAGCTTTCATTCCTCAGTTTTGAGCTTTCCAAAGCTATCTATTCATGAAGATGAAGTTTTTCACTTCCCACCGGTGACATACCCCATTTCTCCGGAGCATATCTTCTTCATACCATATCGGATTTTAAAAATCTTGGTCACATTTCGAAGCTACGCTTTGAAGCTTCGCTCAGAGACCATCGGTGTTGGATTTGGAAGAGATTTGCCCTATCAAAATCTCTCTGCAGCGGTTCAGCAGAACTAGGCGGCCACTCCCGGGCCTAGTTTTTCTTCATCCGGACTCCAAATCCAATTTTTTCACTTGGGATTGTCTCAAATTCTTGAAGTGCAGGTGCTGGGCAACAATTTGTGGACTGGCGAGGATTGGAAAATTTCTGAAATTGTTCAGTTATACTCAGTTTGCCCGTTTGAGGCTTTTCCTACGCACTTTTGGTGTTATTTTGGATGGTTTATGGTGTCTAGAACCTGCCCGGACCAAGCGGACATTTCCAATTTTTTTTTGGGACTGGCGAGGACTCAAAATCAGCGGCTTGAAGCATCAAGGACCACCTGGATTTAGCTTCCGCAACTCTACTTTGTATCAGGGAAGTGTTCTTGTGTTATATCTCTCTTCTTCTTGCATATTTAAACTCTACTTCCATTCATTTTCATACTCTCTAGTTAGCAAACGGGGGAAGGGTACTTAAACATGGAAACTAAAGGCAAACAAGTAGTTGAGACCACTTCTCCACCTAGAGAGCAACTAGAGGATCAGGATGCTAGGATGGAAGAAGTAGAGTTAGGACAAGAAATAGAAGAGAATATAGAAGAAAAAGAGCCTTCACAGCAAGAGTACACTTATGAAGAGCTTATAGATGAATTTGTCACTCGTGACCAATTCATTGACTTGAAAGAGCAAACCCTTAAGTTAGAGAAAGATTTGGGTAGCATTACATCTCTTATACAACAACTTAAGTCTCAAATGATCTCTCTTGAGACTAGTGTCACCTCTTTCCTAGCTAGGAAGGAAAGAGAGACTTCTACCATTCCTCTAGAGATTACTAGGAAAGAGACTTCTCTTCCTAGTAAATATAAAGGAGAGAGCTCTAGGGAAGCTCCCCTCCTGAAAGACTTAAAGCCACCAACCTTCACGGGGGATGACCGAGACAGGAATAAGGATGCAATCTACACTTTTTTACAAAAGTGGCAAGATTTGCATCAATTGAAGGGAACCCCACCTGAGTATCGTGTGCTAGAGGCGAGTCTCTCCCTCGGCCCGCGTGCTTATAAGTGGTGGATGAGTCTTAAGGAGGCGAACTCTATCCCTAGTGACTGGACTCAGTTTGAAACTCTTTTCCTAAAAGAGTTTCTTCCTCAAAATGAAGAGGAGAGGAATTGGGATGAGTGGGATAGGATTACTCAAAGAGGCAGGCCTCTTTCAGTCTATCTATCCCACTATAGAGAGATCACTTTGAAGCTTAAGGGTCTAGATGATTTTCAGAAGACCAGAGGGTTTGTTAGGGGCTTGGATAAAGCCATAAAGAGGGAAGTCAGGAGAAATGCGCCTAAGACGTTTGAGGAGGCGATCAAATATGCACAGATATATGAGGACCATAACCGTCCTCAGTATACTCCTATGGAGACGGATCAGCCCCTTAAACCTCTTAACACCACTAAATTTAAGAAAAAGTTGCCTTTTGGGAAAAACAAGGTTTTTATTAAAAAACAAAGATCACAAGGGCCTAAGCTATCCACAGACCAGTTTGAGAAGGCCAAAAGAGAGAACCTGTGTTTTATGTGCCTATCCCCTAGCCACTCGCAGTGGAACTGTCCACTCAAGAAGGGGGAAGAAAAGAAGAAAGGACCAGAGTCTAGTACGGCTCCTGAAAGGGGCAAAAAGGCGGTCCACCTAGTGCAGACCCTTCCCATTCATGGCAGCTCTAGCTGCAAGGGAGTGGAGGTGATGCACGAGGATATAGAGCACACGTGTTGTTTGACTCAGTCATTGTGGTCACCGCAGTTTGGACCACATGACTTGGTCAAGCTACATTGGTAGTGTATACGGGACCAGGGTGCGAGTCATGATAGATGACTCTGCCACTCATAATTTCATAAACTATGCTTTGTTCAAGAAATTGAAGATTCCCCAGCAGCCTAGTGCACATAAATACATTGTATCTATGATGCAAGGGCAAGATAAAAGAATATGGGATACTATGGTATCCAATTTGGAAGTCAAGATGCAGGATTATACAAATCATATGGACTTCCAAATTATGAACATGGAGAGGACAGATCTAGTCTTAGGAAGAGAGTGGCTATGGGGGTTGGGAGATACACTTAAATGCAGCTATCAAAATAACACACTCGAGTTTGAAAAGAATGGAAGTACAGTTTATATTCAGGGAGAGAGAGATGTACCTAGTGCACCTCTCATCTCATCATTAGAGTTGTATAGTCTCTGTTGTTCACAGCATGTACAGGATATGTTTTTATTGTATAGTCATGATATGGAGCATTGTATAGACAGCTCATCTGATGTATATTTTCATGCTTTGAATGTAAATATGAACAGGACTTTCTACTATTCTTTTTTGCAAGAGTGTGTAGTTAAAAGTTTTAAGGATCTTATGTTTGAATACAGAGATGTTTTTCCCACTGACTTACCTAGAGGGCTACCACCTGAGAGAGGGGACATTGACCATGCCATAGAAGTTGTTACTAACACTAACCCTATTTGTAGACCACCTTATAGGCTTAGTGTTTCTCAGCATGAGGAGGTTGAGAAGCAATTGCAGGATTATTTAGATAAAGGCTTCATCAAACCTAGTAACTCACCATGGGCATCGCCAATGCTCCTAGTTAAAAAGAAAGATGGCTCTATGAGACTATGTATAGATTATAGAGCACTTAATAAGGTAACTATCAAAAATAGATTTCCAATGCCTAGGTTGGAAGATCTATTTGATCAGTTACATCAAGCTAGGTATTTTACCAAGCTTGACCTTAGATCAGGATATCATCATATTAGAATTAGGGCAGAGGATGTCCCTAAGACTGCATTTAGGACTAGATATGGGCATTATGAGTTTTTGGTGATGCCTTTTGGTCTCACCAATGCTCCTGCCACTTTCATGAAACTCATGAATAGTGTTTTACGGCCTTATCTAGGACACTTTGTAGTAGATTTTTTAGATGACATTCTGATCTATAGTGCATCAGAACAGGAGCACTTGGAACACTTGAGAAAAGTATTTCAAGTGCTAAGGGAAAATTCGCTCTTTGCTAAGGAGTCAAAGTGTGAATTTTTCAAGAAAGAGGTTAGGTACCTTGGGCATATAGTCTCCCAAGATGGAATCCAGATGGATCCTGAAAAAGTAAGGGCTATTATGGAATGGCCACATCCACGGAACCTGGAGGAGCTGCAGATCTTCCTAGGTTTATCAGGTTTCTATCGAAGATTCATTAAGAACTATGCCAAAATTGCTGTCCCGATGACGGAACAGCTTAAAGGGAAAGGGAAAGCCTTTCATTGGGGAGACGAACAGAAGCAAAGTATGGAAAAGTTGAAAGTAGCTATTGCTACAGCTCCACTTTTACATATAGCAGATCCCAATAAACCATTTGTGGTTGAGACTGACGCGAGTGATTTTGCTATAGGAGCGGTTTTAGTTCAGGATGGTCGACCATTAGCTTTTGAGAGCAAGAAACTAGAACCGGCTCAAAAGAATTACTCCGTCTATGAGAAGGAGTTGTATGCAATAGTCCATGCTTTGAAGAAGTGGCGTCATTATTTATATGGTGCCAAAGTTACGATAGTGTTTGATCAAGAGAGCATTAAGTGGCTCTCTAATCAAACAGACCTTAAAGGTCGGAAGGCCCGATGGGCAGAGACCCTTCAAGAGTTTGATTACGAGCTTAGGTATAGGAAGGGAAAGTTTAATGTAGTGGCTGATTCACTTAGCCGCATGCCTATGCTCAATGGACTGAGTTTTACTCAGATCACTAGTGAGCTACTTGAGTCTATTAAAGGGAAATGTAGGCTTGATCCTACATATTCCGAGATTTGGGAAGCCATAGAGAATGGGGATCGTGATATACGGGTTTCCAATGAGGATAGAGTATCGACGGGTACTCAAGAAGGATTCAAGTGGAAGAATTACAGTGTCCATGATGGACATCTGTTATATAAAGGTAAGGTGTGTGTCCCTAGAGATATTGAGATGAGACGGCATATTTTATATGAGTGTCATGACACACCTAGTGCGGGACACCCAGGAGTTAACAAGACTTATGATCTTGTTAAGAGGTAGTTTTATTGGCCTGGACTCCATAAGGACGTCCTAGAGTATGTGCTTAAGTGCAATAAATGCCAGGTCAACAAAGCTAAGAGGTTGAGGATTGGAGGACTACTCCACCCATTGGATATCCCCAATGGGAAGTGGGAGAGTATCTCCATGGACTTTATAGTCAGATTACCTAAGACACAGAGAGGGCACGACTCGGTCTGGGTAATTGTGGATAGGTTAACCAAAATGGCTAGGTTTATTCCAACACATACTACAGTGAAGACACCTGAGTTGGCTAGACTCTTTGTAGAGAACCTATACCGGTTATATGGTCTTCCTTTAGACATAGTTTCTGATCGGGATAGGAAGTTTACTAGCCACTTTTGGAGAGCGGTCTTCAAAAGGTTGGATACAAAGCTTAGCATGAGTACGGCCGAGCATCCACAGTCGGATGGGCAAACAGAAAGGGTTAACCAAATCCTAGAGGATATGCTTCGAGCATATGTGAATGAAAGGCAAACTAATTGGGAAGAGTACTTACCTATAGTAGAGTTTGCATATAACAGTGCCAAGCACTCTTCCACTGGGCATAGTCCATTTATGCTTATGTATGGGTTTCAGCCAAGGGCTCCTTATGCAGTTGGCTTGCAGAATGAAAAAGTTCAAGCTGCAAAGGACTTCTTGGAAGAAATGAATGACATGCTTAGACTTGCTAAGGACAGCATTAGGAAAGCTCAGGATAGGGCTAGAGCCTATGCTGACCCTCAAAGAAGAGATATCAACTTTGAGGTAGGAGAGCAAGTCTATCTTAGAGTTCCATCTAGGTCTGAAACCATGAAGACGGGACCTTGTCCAAAATTATCTCCTAGGTATTGTGGACCTTTCCAAATACTTAAGAGAATAGGAAAGATGGCTTACCACCTCCAACTTCCAGAGAATAGTCAAATCCATCCAGTTTTTCATGTTAGCCGGCTTAAGAAAAGGCTGGGTGAATCTGACAACCTCATTCTAGATAGTGAGGTAGTAGAGCCTATTTCTGTTCAATCTATTCCACATGAGCCAGAGAGCATACTACGCATTCGAGAGAAACGGACGAGGAGTCACTTCTATAAAGAGTGTCTAGTAAAGTGGAAAGATAGTTCAGAAGATAGTGCCACATGGGAGTGGGTTAGCACCCTTCAGAGACGGTTTCCCAGTTTCAGTTTACCTTCTCAAGAGTTTTATTAAGGGGAAGGATATGGGGAAACAACACGGAGACAGGACCATGTATTTATATACATGGGGATATAGTGGGAGTACCATTCTCTTGATTTCTAGACCTTCCAATACCATTTTTGAGGACAAAAATGGAGTTAAGGGGAAGGAAATGTTATGAAGGGAGTCCCTATAGAAGAGATGGTGTGAACCATCTCTTGGGCTCCACTAGAAGGACACACACATGAGTGCCATCTGGCACTCATGTGAGATGCCACATTAGTTACTCCAATTATGGAGTATGAAATCAAGAGATGGGTACGCGGCTGGGCGGATATTGGATAGCATGTATCTCCGTGTTCGTGCGTGACTGAGAGTAGGACCTCGAAGTCTGTGCAGAAGACCCCCACAAAATTGAGGGGTATCTCAGGGAATCAACAATAGCGTAGGTTTTCCAGTCGACTCCTATCAAAGGATCCATACTCTCTAACATGTGTAGTACAAATCCGTCGTTTCCGATAAATTTGATACTTGCACTATGTGCAAGGACATGCCATTCTCTCTTCAGGATCCAAAGAAGCCATCTGCTACAATATGGACATTTTAGAACATTTCTTTTTTTATTAAACCTAAAAATCTAACTCTTAAAGACCTAAATACTTAAATACCTAAAAAAGCTTAAAATCCTAGTTTTAAAACCCTAATCTATATAGCTATCCTATTTTATCTATATATTCGGATTTTTTCTTGATTGATCCTATTATATATATATATTTATTTATTTATTCAATTTTTTTTCCTCTTAATTAAGTTATATGTATGCCTAAACCCTAAAACCCTAATTTTAAAGATCAGGACCTAAATTATGTATATTTCTATACACATGTGTATATACATGTATATATGTATTATATGTGTATGTGTATGTGTGTATATATGTTATGTACGTGTTAAAACCCTAAAACCCTAATCCAAATGACCTAGAACTAAAACATGTATATATATGTATGCATGTGTATATATATGTGTATATGTATATATATGTGAATATAGATAGGTATATAAGTATGTGTGTTTGTGTATTTATATATTTATTTATATATTCAGATTTTTTCTTTACTTAATTATATTTAATTATATATATTTAATTAAATAATTTAAAACACTAGTTCTTTTTATATTTATTTATGTATATAATTATCTTATTATATATATATATATATTTATATATTCAGATTTTTTTTCCTTACATGTTCCTATTTTTATATATTTAATTTTATATATTTAATTATATATATTTAATTAAAACCCTAATCTTAAAATTCTATGTATATTTTTGTATGCATGTGTATCTACATGTATGTATGTATTATATGTATATGTGTGTTTGTGTATATATGTAATCTACGTATTAAAATCCTAAAACCCTAATCAGAAAGACTTAGACTTAAATCTGAAATACTAAACCCTAAAACCCTAATCTTAAATATGTAGACCTAAAATATGTATATTTCTGTATACATGTGTATATACATGTATATATGTATTACATGTGCATGTGTATGTGTGCATATATCTTATGTAAGTGTTATAAGCCTAAAACCCTAATATGAAAGATTTAAATCTAAAATATGTATATTTTTGTATGCATGTGTATCTACATGTATGTATGTATTATATGTATATGTGTGTTTGTGTATATATGTAATCTACATATTAAAATCCTAAAACCCTAATAAAAAAGACTTAGACTTAAATCTGAAATACTAAACCCTAAAACCCTAATCTTAAATATGTAGACCTAAAATATGTATATTTCTGTATACATGTGTATATACATGTATATATGTATTACATGTGCATGTGTATGTATGCATATATCTTATGTAGGTGTTATAACCCTAAAACCCTAGTCTTAAAGATTTAAATCTAAAATATGTATATTTTTGTATGCATGTGTATCTACATGTATGTATGTATTATATGTATATGTGTGCTTGTGTATATATGTTATCTACGTATTAAAATCCTAAAACCCTAATCAGAAAGACTTAGACTTAAATATGAAATACTAAACCCTAAAACCTGTGTGTATGTATACATGCATGTGTGTATATGTGTGTATGTATGCATGTGTGTATATATGTGTGTATGCATGCATGCCGGTATATGTGGGTGTGTGTATATGTGTGTGTGTGTGTATGTGTATGTATGCATATGTGTATATATGTGTGTGTATGTATGTGTGTATGCATGTGTGTGTATGTATGCATGTGTGTAAATTTATGTGTGTGTATGCATGCATATGTGTGTGTGTGTGTATGTAAGCATGCATGTGTGTATAGGTGTGTGTATGTAAGCATGCATGTGTGTACATGTATGTGTAAATTAATGTGTATCTTCCTTTCTCTTCTCTCTCTCTTTCTCTCTCTCTCTCTCTCTCTCTCTCTCTCTCTCTCCTTCTCTCTCTATCAATAGCGAATAAAAGAATCACTTACAAGTATATCTCTTTTTGAATCGTTGTCGTCAAAGCGTAATGTAGGTCGTCTCTTGTCCAATTCCAAACAATCGACGCCAACGAACTTCTGCAAAATCAACGAAAAAAGAAATTAGAAACCCTAAAGCATAGAGAAACACAAATGCTAACAGTACACGCAGCATTTACCAATATGTGAGAGCTAAGCCGAGAGAGTGTGTGTGTGTAGAGAGAGAGATCCGTGTGTGTGTGTGTGCACAAGACAATGCAGGTTCGCGCGCGCAAGTTCGACAGTAGACCGACAGTACTCAAACACGCGCAAAAATGTGAAGTTTTGCTCTCGGGTTCGTGGTATGTTTAAAAATTCGCCGCCGGTATAGGTGCCGGTATGGACGTCGGTATACGCGTCGGTAGTTGCCAGTAATTTACCGACGCTTATACCGATGCTCATACCGACGCATATACCGACGCCTATATCGACGCTTATACCGGCGGCTGTGGGCCACACCGACGATCCGTCTAAAACAGTCATACTGACGATCACTTGACCGTCGGTATCTCTTAGTGAGATTTTCCGAGGGCTATACCGACGTAGACTATGACCGTCGGTATATGCAGCATCGGTATGCCCCTCATATGTTGTAGTGCTTCCTAACTCCTTCTTGCACAATAATGCATGAAAAATGGTATGGAAATGGTGAAAATGCACTAAGAAACAAGAAATTTCTATGAAGAAGAAGATGGATAAAGATGGTGATGATGATGATGATGAAGATGAAGTTGAAGAAGAAAAATCAGAAAATGAACAGAAATGATAGTTTTTTACCTTCCAACATCGCAAATCTACGATCTTACCATCACAATGCTCGTCCAAGAAGCTCTCTCCCTGGCAATGGTGCCAAAATTTGGAGTAGCTCAAGCATAAGCACCACCTCCTTTACTTGTCAATCCACGGAGACGTGAGGACCGGTATGAAGACCATGAGCAAGTGAAGGCACAAGTGTGTGAGTGAAAGCACACAAACATGCACACACATACACATACATACACACACACACGCGCACAAGGTAAGATCAAAGAGAGGAACAATGGAAAGCTTCTCTTGCAAAAGAGTTCTCTTACAAAAGCTCTATTCTCTAACAAGCTAACCTAAAAAATGAGCTCTCTAGCTCTTTATATAGTTTTTGGACTAGTTTTGACCCTGTCCAAACCTAGTGTCTAACCTAATTAAAAATTAGGTTCCAGGGCTTATTTGAGGGCTCAAACGAAGTCTAAAAATTATGAAAATTGGTAGGATGATACTTCTAATACTCCTCAAGCTTGAGGACTCTTAGCTTGAACAAAATAGAGTTACAAAAATACAAAATGGTATTTACAATGGTTTTTAGTGATGAAAATCGCTGTTTTTGTAGGGATTTCTTCTGAAAATTTGACATGTACTTCTTGGTGCTCCCTACCTGCTTGTCCTTCTTGTATCTCCACTTCTTTGATGCACTTCCATGCTTTGTGCTTGAACTTGAGTTCCATTGAGTTCCAACACTTGGAAACTCCTCTTCTAAGTCATAAGGTAACTTTACTTTCCTGCATTCACTTTCAAACCAAGAGTCATTCTCATCAAAGACAACATCTCTACTGACCATAAATCCTTTGTTTGAAGGATTCTAGAACCTGTATCCTTTATGATTCAAGTCATACCCTATGAAGATGCACTTCTCTTCCTTAGGGTCTAGCTTACCTCTTATTTGAGAAGGGATATGCACATAAGCAACACATCCAAAGATCCTGCAATGATCAAGTGTAGTTCTTCTACCATGCCATGCTTCATATGGGGTCATGCCATCAAAAGATTTGGATGGTAACCTATTTACAAGATAATTGGCAGTTGATACACTCTCTGCCCATAATTAATTAGGTAATTTTTTCTCATTTAACATTGAGCTAGCTGTTTCAACAATTAATCTATTTCTCCTCTCTACCACCCCATTTTTCTCAGGGGTATACCTTGTTGTAATTTCTCTCTTGATTCCTCTGTCCTGCAAGAATGCATCAAACTCATTTGAGAAGTACTCACCTCCTCCATCTGACCTTAGTCTCTTTAGGTTTCTTCATGTTTGGTTCTCAACAAGTTGCAAGATATTTTTTAACACAATTGAATACTTCATCTTTGTGCTTCATAAAGTATAAGACAGTCCATCTACTGAAATCATCAATGAAAGTTACATAATACCTTGATCCAGAAATTGAGGGATCCTTACTTGGTCCCCATACATCTATATGGACAAGCTCTAGGTAGTCCTCATGCATGTAGCCTTTCCTCGAGAAGGGTAACCTGTGAGATTTTCCAAACTAACAAGCACCACATTTATAAATCATGTGTTGCTTGGATACATTAGGTATCCCAAGCACACATTGATCTCTACATATCTCTTTTAAAGTTCTTTCACCAAAGTGCCCTAATCTCTTATGCCAAATTTCAAGTTCTGATAGTGTTTGATCTTTGTAGCTATAAAGTGCAATATTCCTTGTATCCTAAAGTTGAAAAGTGAATAATCTACTTGTCTTTTCTTCGTTGGCAATTCTCTTGAATCCATGTTGGGGATCCTCCACAAATGCTCCATATTGGTTGAATCTAACTTGGAAACCCTTTTCAACAATCTATCCAACACTCATCAAATTCTTGGTAATTGTAGGTACATATAGAACCCTGCTCAACAAATTCTTGTTTCCATCAGAGGTCTTAACATTTTCTACTTTAATCACTGAGTGCTTGGTGTCATCACCTGTTTGTACCTAATGCTTACCCTTTGGTTCCTCATTTATACCTGGTTTTGAAGTCATATTCATAATCAGAAGAGAATCTTCTTGCTCCTCTATGTAGTTGTTGTAATCTTTCCTTGATTTGTAGTCTCCTTGGAAGTTTCTATTGTAGTTGTTGTTGTAGTTGTTATTGTAACCTTGATGGTGATTCAATCTCCCTCTTGATTGTGTATATCCACCTCTTTGATATTCTCTACCTCTCTGATTCTTGAAGTTCTTGTAACACCCATCTGTAGTATGATTTGACAATCCACAAATATTACATGGTGAGGAGTTATAAGATCCCCCCCTACCTTGCTTACCTCCTCTGCCCCCTTCCTCTTGAGGTTCTACCTCTCCCTACATAGTTGGCTTGGAAGGTAGCTCCTTCATCCTCAATCTTCTTGTTATTCCCTTTCTCTTTCGACTTACTTTTATCATTGTATAGGGCAGAAGAGCTATTACCTCTTGATGAATCTCCATTCTTGTTGAGTTTGGCTTCATGGGTGCAGAGTTGCCCCATGAGAGTGGTAAGCTCTAGAATCTGCATGTCCATGTACAAGTCCATGGCAGTTGTGAAGCTCTCCCATTTGTCATCAGATTTAATACCATTGACTACTTGTCTTACAATCTGCTCCTCTTCAATTTCTTCTCCTATGCTTGCCAATTGATCTGCTACATCTTTGACTTTGGTCACATACTCTGAGATGCCTTGCTTGGGTTACTTTCTTTGAGTCGTAAACTCAATCCACAGTTGGTTCTTCCTGGCCCTTGTGTTCGAAGAGAAATAGGAAGACAATGCTTCCCAAGTCTCTTGGGATGTCTTACAGTTCCTAATACGTGGAAGAAGAAGATCAAAGATTGAGTTAAGTAAGTAAGACCTTGCTAATGCATCCTTGGCACACCATGTGTTGAGTCTTTCATGCTCCTCTCTTGTAGGTTGTCCTTTGCTTCTGAATATGGGCATCTCCTCATCTTCTGAGATGTATCCATAGGGGCTCCTTCCTTGCAAGTATGTCTTCATCCTCGAGGACCATGCTTGATAGTTGTTCCTATCCAATTTATCAATGAAAGAAGGAAGAACATCTCCCATTTTACCTTAACTTTGCTCTGATACCACTGTTGGGAAAGATGGATGGACACTCCAAGAAATGAGTAGGTACTGCCAAATCTTGCTTTGTACCAACCCCTTCTAGCTTTAGAGTTGAGTTGTGGGCCCTCTTATCTTTCCAATGACACTAATTAAGTGCCTATCTACTTTGGAAATTATGTGAGAAATGATTGAACCAAAACAGACTTCTTCCAAGTTGAGGATTAATAAAAACCTTCTACTTTTGTTCACACACCTGCTGCTTGTTATGCTCAGTGCTTCGAGTAAAATAGGAATTAGAAAAATTCCTCTTAGAGGTATCAAATTAGCTTAATGAGATAATGTTTCCAAGTGGAATCACTTAAAATGATGCACTATACACAAAGCAATCAATTTAGCAATCGAATCATTACCCTCGATTTTTTAGGACCTCTACAGAGTTTGACCAGTGAGTGCTTCGACGCGTTTCTCTCCAAATTGGCTTAATAGATTGTCTTCAAATTTGCGAACATATAGAGAACTTAGATCTGATTCCAAAAAGCTATAGAGCATTAAAAATGGTGAAGGAATGTCTACACTCTTCTCATGATCTAAATTGTGTTATGCGTTTTCTCTAATAGATAAACTCCACCGTGGAATTTCACATGTTTCTTGTGTTTATTTCGAATTTACTTAAGGTTTACTCAACTCTTCTTAGGTTTGATTTGCTAGGATTATTCCTTTAGGCCACTTCCTATGTTCTTCGATTCTTCTTCCTTTCCCGCACCTCACTTCTATCCTCTTTCTTCACTATGTTTGAGGTGACACTCAAGAAATGGTTGATTTATCCAATGATTATACTTGGATGTGTTCGAAGGGTAGATTTAGTTGGATTTTCTTTGATATTAACTTCTTCCTTGGTAATTTATTCAATATCAAATCATGTGATTGACAAAAACAATGCATGAATTTAATCCTTTCCTAAATGCACGTGTTACTTGAGAATGACTAATCAATGGAAATCCTTGAGTATGACCAATCAATGGAAATGGCTGGAAATCATGCAGTGGAGACAAAGTAATGATTCGAACTTTCAATTCAAAGTTAAAGGTATTTGTGTTGGAGGATAAACACTCCTATGTGCACAACAAAAGCAAATGAACCCTCCTAGGATCCTGAATTTTTTCAGACATAGGCTCTGTATTTCTGAGTTTATCTGAGTATATGCAAAGACTGAAAATGAAATTTTGCAAGCATAAACTAGACTCTAAGAGCTTTCAAATGTGAGTAAAATCACTCCATTTGAATACTGGATGATGCCTCAACCAGCTACAACAAAACAGATAACTTGATCTCTTCACAGAGTATGAGCTAACTAGACAAACATTGTTCTGGACATTTCTCTGCACATGTGCAGGCACTGAACCTGAGACTTATACCAGAAAAAGTAGAACTTATAAGCTTTCCAACAAGACAAAAATCATTGCAAATGGATTCTGGATGAAGGAGAAACAACAATTACAAAACGGGGGGGTCTGCCAAAAACATCTAGATAGATAGAGTGTGTAAAAGTGAAATTTCTGCAAAATATGCAGAGAACAGCTAGTAGGGGGTGTGCTTAAGCAAGGGGGTAGCTTGGGCACGTATTTCCATGACTCTAAGTCATAATACAACTCATTAGATATTTTAAAGACCACATACTAACCTCTTTAACCAATCAAAAGCATATACATGTCAAAAGTGAGGTCCAATCACATCAAGAGGTGAGCTAAATCTTCTCTAATCAACTTCTTTCCATTATGGGCATAATTGGATGCCTCCAACTCGTGGAAATCAGCCTCCTTTTGGGGCATGTTCCCACACTCTTGAGCTTGAAAAACTTTCAACACTCCCCCTCAAGCTCAAGTCTTTTCCTTTGTTGCTTCAGCCTATGTCTCTTATGTTGATAGCTTCCTTGAATCCTCCAAGCTTTGTACCTTCAAGAAACTTTGTCATCATGTCTGCAACCTGCATTTTAGTGTTCACATACCTTATATCTAGCTCTTTTGCCATCACCTTTTCTCTAACGAAGTGGTAATGAACCTCTATGTGCTTGCTCCTTGCATGAAACATGGGATTGTTAGCTAGATAGATGCTTGAAATGTTGTCTCCATAAAGAGGAAACTCCTCCACTTCCACTTCCAAGTCCTTAAGTAGCTTCTTAAGCCATAATAGCTCACATGTAGCCAATGCTAAACCTCTGTACTCAGCCTCTGTGGATGAAAGAGCAACAGTGGGTTGCTTCTTAGAGCTCCAAGAGATCACTTTTGTACCTATCATGAAAACATAACCCGATGTACTCCTTCGATCATCCTTGCTACCTGCCCAATCAGCATCACTATATCCTTTGACACTTAGATCAGCATCATAAGAGTAAAATAGACCTTGGTTGATGGTGTGCTTGATGTAACGAAGCACCTTTCTTGCCGCCATAAGATGATCATGAGTAGGTGCATGCAAAAATTGAGAGAGAACACCTACTACATATGCAAGATCAGGTCTAGTGAATGTAGCATAAATTAATGAACCAATTATGCTTCTATATAGTGTAATATCTTGTATAGCCTCTCCTTGACCTGCAACCAACTTTGTATTGGGCTCCATAGGCTGAGAAAGTGGCTTACAACCACTCATACCAAACCTGTATAGCACATCCAACAAGTATTTTCTTTGAATCAAGAAGATGCCATTGTGTGCATAGATTACCTCTATTCCCAAGAAGTACTTTAGTGTTCCAAGATCAGATATCTTGAACTCCTTCCCTAGCTTTGATTTGATATCTTTAATACCTGCAATATCACTTCCTGTGATGATCAAATCGTCCACATAGATGCATATGTATACCGTCTTGTCTCCTTGCTTCTTCATGTAAAGTGATGGATCTGCAACACTTTCTTTGTATCCACAACTTGATAAATAATCGACTAACCTTTGATTCCAGGCCCTTGGGGCTTGCTTTAGTCCATATAATGCTTTCCTTAGCTTGCAAACATGATTTGGGTACCTCATACTAGCAAATCCTTGAGGTTGGCTCATGTAGACTACTTCTTCAAGCTCTCCATTGAGGAAGGCATTCTTCACATCCAACTGATATAAGCTCCATTTCCTTGATGTGGCCACTGCAATCAAAGTCCTAATTGTTGGAATCTTGGCTACGGGGCTGAAAGTTTCATCATAATCTATCCCGTAGCTTTGGGAGAAGCCTTTCGCCACCAACCTTGCTTTGTACCTAGCAATGGAACCATCTGAATTTCTTTTAATTTTGTAAACCCACTTATTACCTATCACCTTCATGCCTTCTTGAGCTGGTACCAAGCTCCAAGTATGGTTCTCATCAAGTGCTTTGAGCTCTTCCTTCATTGCCTCTTTCCATTCTTGCAATCCTTAGCTTCTTCATAACTAGTTGGTTCTTTGTCCTTGATTACCTGAGTCATGTATGCATAATGCTTTGCAATGAAATTATCATATGTTAACCTTTGTACTGGATATCTTACTCTTGAAGACCTTCTTTCACTTCCTTTAGGTGTGGTTGCCATCTTCTTTCTTTGTTTGGCCACTCCTGGAGTTTGAATTTCTTCTATCTCTTCATCTTCCAACATGCTCTCGTCCACATAGCTTCCTTCTTCAACTGAAATCTTCTCTTTGCCTTTGACTTTGCTTTCTTCAGAGCTGGTATCTCTTTCCCTAAGCCTTCCACTCCATGGTGAGGGTGTCCTTGTGTTGCATGAGTTGCTTGGACCACTCAAATCCATGCTTTCTTGAACTCTATCATCATTCTTCAAATCTGTCTCACCTATGTCTTCAACCTGCAATGGACTTGTGCATGCATACCAAGGCTTCAACTCATCAAAGACAACATCCCTACTTAGCTTCAGCTCCTTGGTGATGGGATTATAGCATTTATACCCCTTTTGTTCCATAGAATATCCCAAAAAAATACACCTTTCAGATTTGGCATCTAACTTTGACCTCAACTCTTGAGGTACATGTACATAGCATATACAACCAAAGATTCTAAGATGTGAAATGCAAGGTTTTCTTCCACTCCATTCTTCCTCAGGGGTTAGATGATGTATACCTGATGTAGGACATCTATTCATGATGTATGTGGTTGTATATGTAGCCTCTCCCCAATAACAATGCGGCATATTCATTTCGTTGAGCATACACCTTGCTACATCTGCTATGTGTCTGTTCTTTCTCTCTGCTACCCCATTTTGTTGAGGGGTATACCTGCATGTAAATTGTCTTTTGATGCCATTGACCTGCAAAAAATCAGAAAATTCATGGGAGAAATACTCTCCCCCTCCATCGGATCTCAAAATTTTGATAAACTTGCCAGATTCCTTCTCCACCTGTGCTTTGAATTTCTTGAAGTAGTGGAACACATCTGATTTGTTTCTAATGCAATACAACCACACTTTCCTTGAAAAGTCATCAATGAAGGTTAGAAAATACCTATTTCCAGCAAGGGATGCTTCTCTTGTTGGACCCCAAACATCCGTGTGAATGAGGTCTAAAACATTTGCACTTACATAGGTACTCTTCTTGAAGGGCAGCCTTGATTGTTTTCCTTGTTGGCAAGCTACACAAATTTCATGCAACATTTTAGATGTAAAATTTGGTAGGCCTCTTACCAAGCTCCTCCTTTGTATGTCCTTGAGCTTTTGTAGGTTGATGTGACCTATTCGTTTATGCCATAGATCCAAATCTGCTATCCTCTTGTCTCCATATGTGACATACATTGAATGGTGTGGCTGATTTATGTCCATTGTGAACATTCTCCCTTGCTTTTTTCCTTTTGCTATGAGCTTGAAACCTACCCTTGGATCCTCAAAAAAACATCCTCTTTCGTTGAACCTAACTTGATAGCCTTTTTCTACTATTTGGCCTACCGAAATCAAGTTTTTGGTAATAGTAGGGACATGTAATACCTCTGATAAGCACTTTGCTCTTTGATTTCCTTCCAAACTGATATCTCCCACATGTTGAATGATATGCTCTGAGTTATCACCTGTTTCCACATGCCCTTGATGCTTTGGGACCTGCAAATTACTAAAAAAATCCTTTCGACATGACATATGATTGCTACATCCACTGTCTACATACCATACATCTTCACTAGCTTGAGTTGTATCTTCACCATACCTCATGGCAAGTAAATAATCATTCCCTTGGCTGGATGATGTGTTTGCATAATTACCTTGCCCTCTATAATTTTTGTTGTTTCTTTGATTCCCTTGTCTTTGAGCTCTATGATAGCATTCATTTGCAAAATGACCGGGCTTACTGCATACAAAGCATCCATTTGAAGTGGCTTGTCCTCTTCCACCAAATCTTGCACCTCTTCCTCTATTTGTGGCTCTTCAACCTCTTTGACCTGCATTTTCTTGTTGTCCTTGACCTCCTTGGTTGCTTTGATATCTTCCTCTTCCTCTTGTAGCACCTCGGTTGTGTCTTCCGCTTCCTCTACCTGCATACAACAATTGCCCTTGGCTATCCTTGGCATTATGACCACCAAGGTTCATCTCCTCTGTCACCATGAGAGTGATTAGTTGATCAAAATCAAGAAGAGAGTCCCTTACATACACTGAAGTTGTGAAAGCCCTCCATTTTTCATCATCCCTAAATCCATTTAGGGTGTGGGCGACAAGATCGTCATCATCTAGGGCACAACCGATTGACCCTAGTGCATCTGCAAGCTCTTTAACCTTTAATATGTAATCATTAGCACCTTGAGAGGGGCTTTTCCTAAGATTATTTAGCTCATTCTTGAGCTGAATTTTTCTAGCTTTTGTGGAGTTTGAGTACAATCTCTCCAAGCACTCCCACACCTTCTTCGATGTATCCAAATCTTGAATATGTCCTACCATAGAGTTGCTAATATGCTGAGATAAAATGAAAATGACCCTTTTGTCCCTTTCATCCCACTCTCTTACTGCTCTTCTCTGGTCATTGGTTGGATTTACCTCATCTATGTAGGGTTTTGGCTCTCCACCACTCACAAGTCCCCACAAACCTTTACCCATAAAAAAATTGCTTATTCTAAATCGCCACGGTTGGTAGTTTCCTTTTTCGAGCTTCTCAATCTGAGCATTGAGATCAGCCATGGTGCCTCCTAACTCTTTTGAACCTCCCCCTTGATGCAATGACGTTGAAAAGGATGGCTTTTACCTCAAAAAATAGAGCTACTCCTCTTGATGAAGCTTCGTCTTTGATTTGATGATGTATTTGCTTTCCCTTGTTGTTGACGTGCCCGTTCTTTGCTTCCTTCCTTCAAACTTTGATGAAGTCTTTACTTCACTTCAGTAGCTCCTTCTTCTCTCTTTGATACTCCACTTATAGCTCTGATACCACTGTTGGAGGATAAACACTCCTATGTGCACAACAAAAGCAAATGAACCCTCCTAGGATCCTGAATTTTTTCAGACATAGGCTCTATATTTTCTGAGTTTCTCTGAGTATATGCAGAGACTAAAAATGAAATTTTGCAAGCATAAACTAGACTTTAAGAGCTTTCAAATGAGAGTAAAATCACTCCATTTCGATACTGGATGATGCCTCAACCAGCTGCAACAAAACAGATAACTTGATCTCTTCACAAAGTATGAGCTAACTAGACAGACACTATTCTGGACATTTCTCTGCACATGTGCAGGCATTGAACTTGAGACTTATACCAGACAAAGTAGAACTTATAAGCTTTCCATCAAGACAAA
Source organism: Ceratopteris richardii (assembly GCA_020310875.1). Lineage (NCBI taxonomy): Eukaryota > Viridiplantae > Streptophyta > Polypodiopsida > Polypodiales > Pteridaceae > Ceratopteris > Ceratopteris richardii. Next base: position 125,539,960 of record CM035442.1, read on the forward strand.
ATTCATTGCAAATGGATTCCGGATGAAGGAGAAACAACAATTACAAGACCGGGGGGTCTGCCAAAAACATCTAGATAGATAGAGTGTGTAAAAGTGAAATTTCTGCAAAATATGCAGAGAACAGCTAGTAGGGGGTGTGCTTAAGCAAGGGAGCAGCTTGGGCACGTATTTCCATGACTCTAAGTCATAATACAACTCATTAGAGATTTTAAAGACCACATACTAACCTCTTTAACCAATCAAAAGCATATACATGTCAAAAGTGAGGTCCAATCACATCAAGAGGTGAGCTAAATCTTCTCTAATCAACTTCTTTCCATTATGGGCATAATTGGATGCCTCCAACTCGTGGAAATCAGCCTCCTTTGATTGTGGATGATGTGGAAGGTTCAATTTGGAGCATGTTCCCACACTCTTGAGCTTGAAAAACTTTCAATGTGTATGGTAGTCAATGTGTGGGTTATAATAATTATGAAAAGGCATACTGAGTATAACATCATAAGATTGCAAAGGTGCAATTAAAAATGTTCATTTATCTACATATGGGCCTATGCTAATCGTAACATCTTGCACTCAAATTGCGAGAATAGTTCAATGACTAGAACTATAGCAATGCTTCCTATAGTTGAATGTCATAAGCACCAAGTTTTTTCCCATCAAGTATAGTGATCAGTGCATGTTAAAATAATTTCTTTTTTTGAATTGGTTGGAGGATGGATAGGACCAATAAAGTTCAAACCCCATTTCTAAAAATGTTTCAAATGAAGAATAGGTTAGTGTATATCCCCAGGTTCACCCATACGTTGACAAGGATCACATATATGCACATGATCGCGAACATGTTTGTGAAGGGTTGGCTAGCATAAGCTACTTTGTAGTATTTTCTTTATTGTTAAACTAGTGCCACAATGATCACCTGAAATTCGAGAACGAGCTTCCGAAATGAGAGCTGTAACTTCATGTGGGGGAACACAACGAAGCCAAACACCAATAATATCTTTATAATACAAATGATCAAGGATAATAAAAAAATGTCTTCTCCGTGAAGTTATTTTTTTTTTTGGGTTGTGGTCCATAAATGGAAAGGAGGAACACCAGTTGCAAGAAAAGACATCATTAACAGAGGGAGTTTTTAAACTCATTTTAATTATTGTTTGGGCTGCAGAAGCTACATCAACAGAGAAAAAGATATGCTCTATGGTGACGTTGACGGGGCTCGATCGTGGACACTCTTCTCTAGAGCCAAATCATTCAGCCACTAGGCTACGAGCATCTCGGTGCCAAACCTTTCTGCAGTCGCTATTTGTCTTCAATCTCTCTAGCACGTGGTGGTGGTCTTAATCCTCATTCTCTTGCATTTATGCAAGTGAATGATCACCTGACGTTGATGAGCCATCTCAGATGGCTTGGCATATGTGCCCATGTAGGAGAACATTGCAACCTTTTCACGAAGGCTCTGCCTAGGGAGAAGTTTGAAGCTTTCTGCAAAGCTTTCGGCTTACTTCCTTTTGTGGACTGATTCCACATAGCTTGGCACTTCCTTATACATGAGTGCTAGCTCCTTGTTCATCGCATCACTCCAAGGGGGGATTTGTTCATATATTTAGGTAGTGATGTGTGTGAACACACTAGGGCCACCGGGGCACTTTTTTCCCTCTTTAGGAGGTTTTTTTCCAAGCTTCTTCTTCTTCATTGTGCTATTTGCCTGCTTCCGCAGACGTCTCACTCTAAAAGTCAACTCTATACAAGACAAAGTATGTAGAGATATAGGATATGCAAAAATTAGGGTTACAGAGATACACCAATTTCTCTACACACAAAACTGTTTTCAAGAAGCCCTCTTAAGGAAAGTAAGACATATATATATAAGGTATAGAATGTATGCGCTTTAAATCTCTTGAATTGGATATGTACAAAAGGAGTTAGAACTATTATAAGTAGACTATGTCTATACCTACAAGAGACTAGAGGGGTGTGGGCTTGAGAACTCCTCCTTTATGCATATAACACCCTCCTCTACATTTTTCCTAGCTTGGGCTACTGCATTTCAACTCCTTGAGCATTGGATGACTCTCTCCTTGAGATTCCTTGAGTATATGTCTCTTGGTCTTCAATGACCTACAAGACTTCCATACAATTGATGGCTCTTCAACCCCTTTTATAGTTATTGGATGCCTCTCTTGACTTTTCCACCCTCTTAGGACTACCATGCCCAACCTTGGTTGACCTTGAGACCACCCTAAGTGATCTAAGTCATGACTTTTGGCCATATTAAGGTCTTTTGACCTCTTTATCCACCTAGAGCTTGCATAGTTCACATTTTCAACACTCCATGAGAGAGCTATTCTTTTTTTCAGCAACTCCATCGTGTTGAGGTGTATATGGCACTATACACTGATGCTTTATCCCACATTAAGCTAAAAATGGATTAAAATCAAAACACATGTATCCCCCCCCCAATCAGAATGGAGGGTCCATTTTACATGTTGATAGATTTTCATCCAAAACCATAAACTGTGTGAATCACATAAATGCTTGGGACTTTGCCTTCAATGGATACACCCATGCATGCCTCAAAAAATAATCAATAAATGTCACAAAATAAAGGTAGTTCCCAAAAGAAGGTGTCTGCATGGGACCACAAACATCACTGTGAACGAACTACAATTTCTAAGTAGCTTGTACTCAACCATATTTTGGGAAGGAGGAAGGTTTCATTTTGCCCAAAATACAACCTTCACACACATGGTTACCATGTGCCTCAACTTTGCGTATAGAGGACATCATTTCAAAAATCTGGATGCGTAGTAAGCTAGCAAAATTCAGATGACCAAAGCGTGCATGCCAAAGCTTTGCATCTGAGATAGCCTGAGAATCTTGAAAAGCACATGCTAAATTATTCACAGATTTTGCATAGTCTATGATCTTATACAACCCACGACATAAAATGGCAGAAGCAATAATAACATCGCCATTTGACATACCATGAATTGTACACCTATTATCACAAATTTGACAACCAAGACAATCTTGGCTAATGCCAAAACTAACAACATATTTTTCTTGATCCTTGGCACAACCAAAGCATATGAAAATGTGAAAGAACTACCATCAATAGTAGTCTGAATGAACTTAAGAACTTCCATGATAGGATAAGAGGAGTTATTGGAGCATGTGACAATATTCCTTGAAGGGGCATGCTCAAGTGAACTAAAGAAATTGTGTCATGAGGTAATATGTTTGGTTGCTCCACTATCAAAGTACCAAAGAGTTGAGTCTACTAGAGATATACACTATTCATGAGAAGATGGGTTATAAGTGCAAATAGTAGTAAATGACCACTCTTCATTCTGCACAAGATTAGCAGACTCTATTTTGGGTGTAGAGGCCTCTGCAGCAACCATTCCAACCTCTTTTTTCTTTGCCTCTTTTGCATCCAATTTTGAACAAATCTTTATGACGCGATCATTTCCTTTATAATATTTGCAAAACAATTTTTGTTTTTTTTTAATTTCTTATCATATTTTTCTTCCTTCTTTGACTGTGTAGCATTAGCTGATTTTTTCTTACTAGTAGGTGAGCTCCATCTACCTTTGCCCTTCTGACTAGCTAAGAAAGCTTGATCTACAACACACATAATGGACATGTTATGCTTGGATTGATCTTCTTGCAACAAAATAGAGACTAACTCCTCAAAATGTTAAGGCATCTGGATTGCCTTTCATCATCAACTAAAGAGTAGAAGCAAAAATCTAATATGAATCTGGAAGACCATTAAGAATAGTCCAGACTCTGCACAAGTGAACTATTTGGCAAGAGTTTGTCTGCAAGAATCAATTGCTCCTTCAAGTCTTTGATCTTTATCAAAAAAGTGTCCATAGGATATCCTTCATTCATATGCGCACTCTCCAACTATTTTCGGAGGTAAGAAACACAAGCTTCATTTCTTGCTTGGTACAAAGTGGTTAGTGCATCCCAAGCATCCTTTGCTATTTTGCAAGAGTGAATATGAGGGACAATGGCATGTTTGACAGACATAACTATTATTGCATGTGCTTGAGCATCTCTCCCATCCCAATAAAGTTGCTGTGCAGTAGGTGTAGCAAGAACCGCAACATGAACAGGAACTTGAAGATCATCATCTTCAACGCCATCTGCATCACCTTCAATAAATGTATTCGTAAGTGTACTAGGGCATTTTTCAACACCTTGCACAATATTCCATAGTCCTTTTGCGACCAATACATGATGCATCACATATGCCCACAATGGGTAATTGGTACCGTCCAACTTATCCTCGACAACCAACATATGGAATACATCATTGCTTTTAGCCATGGCAATTGAATAAGATACCCTGATGCACTAAAATGATTGTATTTCAAAAAGTATAACAAAACTATCTTGTTGAGCTCTACTAAACCTATAGCAAACTTTGAGGAGCTTGTATTGGCGAATCGAAACCTGTATATATGTTTGACACAAAAGGATGAAGTTTCCTACATAGGTACTGTGATAATGCATTTGGAGGCTGAAAAGAGCCCATATCAAAATTTTGGCACCACATAACAAAGTTGTTTTGAACTCCTTATTGCGCTGAATATGCTCACCAATTTTCATGCGATTCTAAGACTGTGATCGGAGGGGTGTTGATGATGCCCTAGATGAAGCAGTGACCTACTCTCATACCAATTGTTGGAGTTTGAGGTCTGCCCAAGCACATGAAAAACACAAAGAAGAAGAAGAAGCTTGGATCAAAACACATAATATTGAATTTATTACCAAGTGAATGTATAAAGATAAATGTACACATCACTACTCAAATATATCAACACTACAAACCTGTAGAATCCCCTAGAAAGAAGTGAAGTTTTGTATTGGGTTCACCTATAGGGGAACCACATTTAGTGGACGTATTATTGAATGGAAGACAATTAGGCTTACCTAGAACTCAATGTATGTATCATTTGGGCGAGGGAGCAAGTGCGTCAAAGGGGAGGAACATGGGTCTGCACATGCACATGCACATGCATAGTTTCACCATTGTTTTCATTTTCGTCCACATAGATGTGCGATGATGGTGTAGGCTACTTAAATGTGTGAAAAGTATGCTACGAATCTGAAAAGGGATAAATGCACTTTAATGATAATAATTGAAAATTGAGTAAAAGTATAAAAAACCATGGGTACAAGTATCATTTAATATTAGAGTTATTCCAAGAGGGTTTAATGATAACCATAAAAGTTTAACCTGGTAGTGATAGTAACCTTCCAAGTCAGCTAGAACTTGCTTAAGGGTTTATATATTTTGAGGAAAAATAAAGGAAACTCGTGAAGGTCAAATAGGTGTAAAGAAAGAGAGATAAGTCAATCTCAAGTAGTTTCCAAGTAAGTTCTGAACCATGGGTAGTGGTACTTAAGTCTTGTGGTTAGTATAACCAAAAAGTATATCAATCTTTTAAACAAACCCTCTAGATTTCAAAACAAAAAATCATTAGCAGATGATTAGATTTGAGTGGAGGGGAAGATCTTTATAAAATCCTTGCATTAAGCTATTATACTTAAAAGATACAAAAAAGAGATCTCAATATCAAGACTAAAGTCTTTGTCACGATCATCTCATCAACAGAAAATGATCAGACTTGTAATAGGATTGTGCAAGTGATTGCAATTAGAACTACTTCAACTCATGGATTAATCATGAGAAGAAAATACTTGCCTCTCAAGTGAAGAACCCAAGGAAGGATTGAATCTTGGAAAGAATTTTCCAAGATGAGATTCTAGAGATACCCTAGAGGTAACTATGATTAAGTTAAGTTGACTTATTTTATTTGAAGGATCTTAAAATTGAAGATCAAAGAAGGAGTCTTTTATGCTTTGTTTCAAAGAATTAAAAAAAAAGGGGTTGAACCTTAGAGCAAGATATTGTGTAGCACATAGGCTCAAATTACTAGAAATTGGCACAATGATTAGTTTCTAGTACAAGGTTTTGAACTTAAAGAAAATTCGATTGAAGTGGAAGTCACTACACGATGGTGTAGGTGTGGACTTGGCAACCCATAACACCAAGTCTTACATTAGCATCAAACCGTACTTAAAGGTGATGGATGTCGAAACTCAAGTTCAAGTTCATGTGCAAGTCTTTGAGAAAGCTTCCTAAGTAAGTTTGGACAATTGTGAAACTCATTTGAGAAAGCTTCCTAAGTTTGGACAATTGTGAAACTCATTTAAGATTTGTTTTGGTCGAGTTAAAGTTGGGTTGACAAAAGTGAGGGAAAGTTTCTTTTACATCTAACCCTTATTTTGTGGGATTCGATGGATCTCATAAGTGCTATGTCCATTTTACGTTGGCTTTCAAATTAATTCAAGGTAATCAAGAAAACCATTTTATATTCTGCACCATTTTATATTGTGCTTTGAATAGTAGATGTCAAGGATCGGACTTCCTCTAAAGGAAATCTTGAAGAAACTGAAGTGACATGCAAGGTCCACCTTGACTTTCAAGAGTTGATAAGATTTTCTTCCATGGGGGTGTCCTCATAGAGTTTCTCCACAAGCTTCCTTGGGCGTGTGTCCTCATGGCTACATTTTTTTTTAATAAGAGATTTAACATCTTTCTCTTCATGATACAATCGTTCATGCTGAAAAGAAAGGGTGCTCTGACACGAGAGTGCGCCAGAGGAAGTGGGAGTGGCAATGGCAAATTGGAAATGTTATCAGGAAAAAGAAACGTCGAGTAGTATGAGCATACATGCAGCGCTCTTTCCAGCCCACCTGGAAATATGTCAGTTTTAGTAATGGTCCCCTCTCCGAGTCCCGACCCTCCGCCGCGGCCCTGACGTTTATATTCAGCAGCTGAGTGAGATCAATTAACGACTCCTGTGCACGCTGCTGGGAAGAGACATTATCATGAGAATGCTTTACAATTCATGGCGCATCAAGTTTCGCAGGCACATGTGTCTGCTTGTTTTTTTCACGATCATTTTCTGCTCCGATCCTTATCTAGGTCGATCAGCATCGACTTCAAAGACGGGTAGTTCTTCGCCCGAGCAGGTTGTGAGGAATCGTGCTCCAATAACTTTTCTGCCTGTACAAGATGTCTTCCATCGCGGAAGCAATCGGATTAACCCACACGAGCTTGACCCACACGAGCTTGGCGATTGCTCAACCCATGGTCGGTCATACGGCTCACCATGCCTTGCTAAATCTTACATTGGCCCCGGGGCTCCAGAACTGGAGGAGTTGAAAGAAAACAACGAGCGGGGATATTTGGTAGTGGAAGAGGTTGGACAGGAAGAAGTGGGGAGAGGAGAGGAGGAAGCGAGTGAGGAGGAGAGTGGGACGGAGGTAAGACAACAGCATGAAGAGGAGGAATCAAGAGAGAGGGAGGGTAGGCAAAGGGAGGAAGAAGAGGAAGAGGAAAGAGAGGAAAAACAAGAGACACAAAGAGAGGAAGAGCAGAGTCGAAGAGAGGTAGAACAAGAGGAAGAGGAGAGAGAGGAAGAGGAGAGAGAACAGAGACAAAGAGAGAAGGAGAGACGAAGAGAGAGAGAACAAGAGGAAGAAGAAGAAAGTAGTGAGGATCAGGGTGAAGAAGAGGAAGCAAGAGAAGAAGAGGAAAGAGAAGAGGAGGAAGAGAGGCAAAGAGAAAAGGAAGAGGAACGTGAAGAACAGCAGAGGCGAAGAGAGGAGGAAGAAGAAGAAGAGGAAGCAGCAAGGGAGGAAGAGAGGAAACGGGAGGAAAAGCAGAGGCAAAGAGAGGAGGAGGAAGAGCGTGAGGAAGAGGAAGCGGCAAGAGAGGAGGAGAGGAAACGCGAGGAAGAGCAGAGGCAAAGGGAGGAGGAAGAAGCGCGTGAACAAGAGGAAGCAGCAAGAGAGGAGGAGAGGAGACGCGAGGAAGAGCAGACGCAAAAAGAGGAGGAAGAGAGGCAAGCAAGGGAGGAGGAGAGGAGACGCGAGGAAGAGCAGAGGCAAAAAGAGGAGGAAGAGAGGCAAGCAAGAGAGGAGGAGAGGAGACGCGAGGAAGAGCAGAGGCAAAAAGAGGAGGAAGAGAGGCAAGCAAGAGAGGAGGAGAGGAGACGCGAGGAAGAGCAGAGGCAAAAAGAGGAGGAAGAGAGGCAAGCAAGAGAGGAGGAGAGGAGACGCCAGGAAGAGCAGAGGCAAAAAGAGGAGGAAGAGAGGAAACGAGAAGAAGAGCGGAGGCAGAGAGAGAGAGAGAGAGAGCGTGAAAAAGAGGAAGCAGCAAGAGAGGAGGAAAAGAGGATAAGGGAAGAAGAACGACGTGAAGAGGAAGCAGCAAGGGAAAAACAGAGGCAAAAAGAAGAAGAGGAACGTGAAGAACAGGAAGCAGCAAGAGAGGAGAAGGAACAACGTGAGAAAAAGAGAGAGCAAGAGGAGGAGGAGGAGGCAGCTTTGCAGTTCGTTTTGGGGGATCCCATTGAAGTGATTAAAACAGATGCTGGTAAATTTGGTGTGTTGCCCCGTGTACGTATTGGCAGTGAGCTCGGAACGAAGAAGATAGGGCTGGGATTTTTGGATATGGAACCCAATGCTATCCTACTTGACCATTATCTTGATGCGAACTGTCTTCTGTTGGTCTACAAAGGTATGGATTGCTATGGTAATATTTGAGATTCGAGCTTCAAACTTGATTAGAGATCGATGAGGGATGCAAAACACATGATTAGAGATGGATCAGAGATGCAAAACAAACAACATGATTAGAGATCGATCCTGGTCAACACGATATTTACTTGTCCGTGTTACTCCGTTGTGATGAAAAACATGTATCATGCTCTTACGTTTGATTAATAGTAAGCGCATGTCCAATGCCTGGGGGGAAAAAAACGTATGCATATCACTCTAATCTCTGAGAAAAAATAATCATGTCTATTGTACCCCATATTTAATTCATTCTCGTTGTTTTTTTTCTGTTTTGTGTGATTGTTTCCATTTTTGCTTAATGTGAAACAGGAAGATTATGGAGTAAAGCTAACGCTTATTGTAGTGCATTCGTTATATTGGATACAGGAATGGGGCGTCTATCTTGGGTAGATGGTGCTGATCTTCATAACATCAATTTGGAAGAAGGTGACATCTACAAACTAGAGAGTGGAACTGTATTCCATATTTACAATTTCGATGAAGAAGAACAACTTAGGATCTTCAGTATATTTGATACTGTGTCCCTCTTGAATGGTGGAATGCTCCATGTAATGCCCATACTCAAAAATATTTTGATGTTAAAACGCTTTCGAATGATAAACAATTCTGATCCTTGTCCTCTGATTCGTCTCCTTCAGACTTTCTTTGTAGCAGGTGGAGAGAAGCCGAGAACTGTGCTCTCCGGATTCAATGTGGACATGTTGGCAACTGCTTTTAACGTCTGTTTTGGCTGAGACTGTTGTAGATATGGAATGAAATTAACAGTTCTCTGATACTTCAAAACTTACCGGTTTCTTTTGCCCAGGCATCTCAAGAAGCAGTTACTGATTTGCTAAGTTCCCAAACGGGTGGAGCGATAATGTATGCTTCGAAGAGGAATGAGTCAACAAGTGTATCCGGGTTTCGGGGATCTATCATGGGAATTCTGGGCAAGTATATTGGGTTACCCAACATATTTCCTAGGGATGCCCGTGGTAAGCCATTTAACATCTTCAAGAAGGCTGCAGATTTTAGCAATGATTATGGCTCTACAACTGCTGTTCATGAGGGCGAGTTTAGGCCTCTGAAAGACATCAACAAGGGTGTGTTCTCAGTTAGTCTGAAGGCGGTAGGTTTCCATCAAATGTTAACCATTTCATTCCCTCTCTTTGAGGATTGATATGGTGCATTAAATTTCATTGCATTTGCTCACTCGTGATGCTTGTGCTGACCTATGAATTACGTTTTTGATGATAGGGAGCCCTTCTTGCACCCCATTGGAATCCAACAGCTACTGAGATTGCCCTTGTGACCGAGGGAGAAGGGGAGATCCATGTAGTTTACCCTAATGGCAGTGCTGCAGTGACAGAGCAAGTAGGGGTAGGTGATGTGTTTGTTGTGCCACAGAATTTCCCCATGTGTCAGATAGCAGCTCGCAGCGGGGTATTCAAGTTTGTCGGATTCAGCACATCATCACGACCCAATCATCCTCAGTTCATTGCAGGTAAATAAACATCAATTTATGGATTCTTTGGTTGCTGGATGCTAAGTACAAGTGGTGGTGCTTCTTATGCAGCAGTCAAACAACTTTACTACTATGATTATTGTAGTGAGTTACTAATGTACTGCCGAATGCATGCCTGTTGATTTGCCAGGTTTGAACTCCGTGTTGAAGGCATTGGACACAGATGTGTTGGCAGTGGCCTACAATATTCCTGTGAAACATATACAAGACTTTTTGAACTTACAACCAGAGTCAGTGATTTTGCCAGGGAAGTTAGAACAAACTATATTCTTGAGTTCAATGTCTGAAGTTGCCAGCACCAAACGAAAAGGCAGAAGCAGCTTTTTTGCATAGATTAGGAGAGGGAAAATACAGCAATCTCTAACAATTACAGAAAACTAAAGTCCTTTGGTACAGGCAAAAGATTATCCAACAGTAAAACAGTTGTAGAATCCATATGCAGTTGTAAGATCCATAGCAAGGAGGTATATAATAATATGAATTGCCTGAACAGTGAATGTAAGAGCATCACCTCATGCTTGTGTTTTAAGAGACAATTGAAAATCTGAAACCTCTTTGTGGTTAGATTTTTGTAAAATGCATAGCTCGCAATTCAGAAATCCGAATGTGTCTCGTGATTAGATTTGTGTAACATGCCTGGCAGAGAGTAGGCAGAACATGTAAAAATTTGAAGTGCCAATGGTTGTGTGTGTGAAATTCATGGCTGAGGGTAGACAAGTGAAGGAGAATATAAAATGTAAATATTTCATCGTTAAGAAAAAATATAAAAACGTTGTAATTGTCTCTAAGTACATATGCATTACACAGCTGGTAAGTATGAGGTGAAGGTGAAGGCATGATTCTTGACAATGCACCGTGGAAATTCTCTAAGTACATATGCAAAAGTATGTAAGTAAGGCATGGTTCTTGACGATGCATCTTGCAATTTCCATGAGATCCGTTTTCCTTTTAGCAACCTCATTTTCTTGAGATATATATATGACAACTCTAATTTGGCGTTTCATTCCATGCTCAATTAGGAATGCATCAAATTTTGATATCTGATTCTTCCTCAAGCAGAATGGAGGGTACCCACTTTACATCTTGATGGTTTTTTAATCCATAATGGGAAATTGTGTAGAGCGCAAATACCTAAAAGACTTTGCGTAGATATACTCATGGATGCCCGAACCTCGTTGTGAAAAAGCTGTAATTTACTTGAAAGCCCAAACCTGCAATTTAACATCTAAGCTCTCATTCTACCATTTCTTTAGAAGGTAGAATGTTGCACCTTACCCAAAATACAATTCTCACAGACATTCTACAAATGTTCCTTTATCATGAAGCAAAGAGATTACCATAAGAGTTTGTGGAATAAGAATTGACAAGATTTATGTGTTCAAAAGTTTTGCATCTTAAACAGTTGCACTTAGCTTGTGTTCTGTGAATCACTCTTTAGTCCAACCATTTGAAATAGGAGGTCGTCTTGAACTTTTATGTGGAAATCTATGACAAAAGGTTCCTTACCTTGACCTACATGCCTTGGACCTACATCATTACATTGTCAAAATGGGATTGATTACCTTGTTTTGCTTGCCAGGATAACCTAGGTTGGTTTAGTGGTTGCATTTGCCCAACTTGAGGAGTGAGTAATCGGAACTGGCCCAAAACTGGAATTAGGTGGAGTCGTCCAATTAAAATGACTTATGAGTCTTGAATTGCATATGTTGAATCGTCCACATTGCCATGATTTGTGGGATTAATCAACACGATATATTATATCAAAAGTAATTATTTTCTCATGAATGAAGGGGGATCATGAACTATACGTCTTTCATCTATAGATTTGGTCAAGTGAACCGAAGGAATTGTGTTGAGTGAGAGTAATACCTTGGTTGCAACATAATCAAAATACCAAACATTCGAGCCATATAATGTCCATGAGATTACACATCTACAATAGTATTTCAACCTCTTTATTTTTGAGATCAAGGATAAATTCTATTAACATGATCATTGCCCTTAATAGTACTCGGGAAATAGTTTTTGACAATAATTTTCTTATTATTACTTTTTTTCCCCCTTTGATTGTGTAAAATTGCTAATAGTACTTGGAAATAGTTCTTTTATTAGATTTCCTTCTAATTTAGTTTTTTTTTTTCCTTTAATTGTGTAAAATTGGTTATTTTTTATTTCTTAGAGGAGGAGTTAGAATTACCTTTTCTGTTCGATTGGCAAGCAAGTTTTGATACGCATGTGCGTAATGGACCTATTCTCCTCTTGTAGTGGTAGCATAAAAATGAGCTCTTTAGGACCTATTCTCCTCTTGTAGTGGTAGCATAAAAATGAGCTCTTTAGATTCTAAGGCACTGGCATTACCTTATGTTAACAAATTAAAGTAGAATTGAAACCTTGTTTAGAATAAGGTAAATCATTAAGAAGAGTTTGTACGACCAATGATTTGGTCGATACTCGTTTGAGCAAACGGTTGCCTTTTTAAATCCTTAAATCTTAATAATAATAATAATAATAATAATAATAATAATAATAATAATAATAATAATAATAATAATAACCATGTATGCAAATGGAGTATTCCATTAAGTTTATTCTAGACTACTATTGGAGAACATGATTTCTAGATGAACTTCTATTGGAGAAAGTGATTTCCTTTTTAAATATTTAATCTTCATCAAAAAATATATTTCGTAGAATTACTTTTATTCATGTGCTATCTCTTCAACTATTTTTGGAGGTAAGTAATATAAGTCTCATTTCTTGCTTGATATAATATATTATCTCAATGATCCTTGTTTTACATGAGTGAATGTGTGGAATAATGTTACACTTGTCAACCAAAGCAATAAATGCATATATTTATGTATCTCTTCCATCCAATCATTGTCTACCAAAGCAATAAATGCATATTCTTTTGTACCTCTTCCATCCCATCAAAGTTTCTATGTATTGTTGGGATTGTTAATAGTGCACTTGATATAGTTAAAAAGACAACGAAATAAGTGCATATTCTTATGTATCTCTTCCACCCCATCAAAGTTTCTCTGTAGTGTGTAGTAATGCTTCACTTGATACAATTGAAACGAAAGATTGGAGCAAAATTGGAATCTACATATCCTTATTATGACAAGAATAAGCTACATTTGTGGTATTTGTAGTTGCAATGATCACATATTTTAGCATATTGCATAATTTTCCACAAGACGTTTGCTAGAATACATGGTGCCTTTGATATTCAATAGCCAACATAAGAAATATACCCTTGGTATAAGTAATGGCATTCAATTATACCTTGATGTAGAAAGTTGGAATTTGAAAATAAAAGAATAAAAAGTAACATGTGGAAATCCACCACATGACTTGTTTAAGATCCCTTTCATTGCCATTCTTGGATACAATGTTGGATGAACTAGAAATCATGTTCAAATGGTTGAATATGATGTGCCCAAGGCAACAGTCATCACTAATTGGGGTGTATTATGCTTGCACATTCATGTGGTTTAGACTTCTGAATGCACCCATCATATTTTAGTAGTGTATGCATCAAATATTGCCTCCATAGCTAAAGAGTTTCATGAGGGTCTTTTTGGATGAGCTTTTTGTCTTTGGAAAACAAGTGGATTATTTGTAGCATCTACAATTGTGTTTTGCAAATGAAGAAAAGTTTGTCTATGTTTCAATTCGATAAAATCCATGTTTGACGCTGAGTACGATAAGTTGTTGGGGCATATAATCTCTCAAGAAGGTATTGTGGTTGATCCTAACAAAGTCAAAAGTGGTTTTCCAAGCCCCATCTTGATGGAGAGCTAAAGAAGTTTTATGTTGGGGCATATAATCTCTCAAGAAGGATAAGTTGTTGGGGCATATAATCTCTCAAGAAGGTATTGTGGTTGATCCTAACAAAGTCAAAAGTGGTTTTCCAAGCCCCATCTTGATGGAGAGCTAAAGAAGTTTTATGTTGGGGCATATAATCTCTCAAGAAGGTATTGTAGTTGATCCTAACAAAGTCAAAGTGGTTTTGAAAGCCCCATCTTGATGGAGAGCTAAAGAAGTTTTATGTTTTCTGGACCAAATTCAGTAGCATGGTACTTTTTAGCTCATATGGCTATTCTTCTTAATGGTTGACTCACAAAAGCAAGTGATTTCTAGTGGAATGTGACTTAGCTTTTTGTTGTTTAAAAGTGACTAAAGCACCAATTATGTAGGCTTTGGATTTGGGTCATATGTTCCATGTGTTTATCAATGCGTCTAATATGGCTATTGGTAGTGTTCTAATGTAGAAGGGTGGCCATAATTGGTATCCCCCACTCTACTATGCAATCTACAAACTTACTAATGTTGAAAAGAATTATTCAGTTATTGAACAATGATGTTTAGGCTTAATTCATTCTATCAAAAAATTTTGCCACTATCTATTAAACTACTAGTTTACATTTCATGTTGATCATTCTAAATTACTTTATTTGATCAAAAAATAGAACTTGGTGGAAATAATTGTGTCGTGGGTTTTGGTCTTGCAAGAATTTGATTATGATGTGGTCCATTGACCCGATTCTTTGCATGTGATGGATGACTTTTATCGTGGATGTTGAACCTTTGGATGTTGTAGATGATTCTTTCTTGGATGTGAAGCTGTTCCATATTGCGAAGGAAAAAAACCTGACTTAGGTAACTGAACATGGTATGATGAAATGGTTTCTTTTCTACGAAGGAAAAAAACCTGACTTAGGTAACTGAACATGGTATGATGAAATGGTTTCTTTTCTTACCACAAGTGTTCCTCTAATTCACATACAATCCACAACCAACAAGAAGAATCCTCTTCAGATTAAGGGTTTCTCTGTTATTTTGGAGAACTTGTATTTTAAGGATCTTAGCAGAGTGTGGCTTCGATGCCTTCCACCACATGAAGGGATTGTGATGATTCTAGATGATCATTCTGGACTCTCCCGTGGTCATTGCGGACTCGATCTTAGAGCACAGAAAATCTTGTAGATTGGTCTTTGGTGGCCTACATTACATAAGGATGTTTGAGACTTTGTTCGTAAATATGATCTCTATGACATGTGAACCTCCAAATGTGCATCACTTTCCTCTCCAACTGGTCCTACCTCTCGAACATTTCCAAAAGTGGGGTTTAGATTTTATCGCACCAATTTTCCCGCCAACAAAACACTCTAGCAAATCATTTCCTTGGACTTTAAAGCATGCTACAGCTATCAATGTTGCTATGGTATTCCTCATTGAATTATTCCATGCTTGTGGCTTCCATTGGAATTAGTTTTTGATCAAGACACTCATTTCCTCAACCAACTCATTAAGCATATTAATGAGTATTATAGGCTTGAGCATAAGCTTAAAACCCCATATTATCCTCATGCCAATGGTTTAACAAAAAGTGCTAGCAAAGTTTTACTAATGATGCCTCAAAAGATGTTGCTTGAATATCTGGCTAAGTGAGAACAATATTTATCTACATTTTTATGGGCATTCTAAACATCTTACAAGATTGTTGCTAGGCTCACACCTTTCAAATTTCCTTAGGGATCGGAAGCTATCATGCCCATGGAATTTGTTTCTTCCCAATTTATGTGTAGTGGTTTGTGAATGGATGTTATAAGAAGATTCTTTGACCTACGCTTGAAACTTTAAATTAGTTGGAGGAGAATAGGTGCCAAAGTTTTCTCTTGTTCTAGGAGGCCCAACTTTGGTAACAATGGTGGCATGACCGCAATCATTGGTAACAATGGTTGCATGACCGCAATCAAAAACCTTATATTTCAAATTAATGATATGGTTGTTTTCTTCAAATTTAAGATGAAGTGGAAGGTAGGTAGGTAAGTCCAACCTACAGATCGGTCCTTTTTGGATGCACTCTAAAGTGGGACTGGCCATGTTCAAACTTGCAACTTTGAGTGGCAAAGTGTTATGGATGGAAGCCAGTGGTTCCAAGCTCGGACCATATCTAAGCTAGTGGTTGGAGAGATGGCATTGAAAGAGAAATGCATATATAGGTAGATGTATAAATTTTGTTTGAAGCAAAAAGAGAGAGAAAAAGCAAAAGGTATTTCAAAAGACATCAAAAAATTAGAAGTTGACAAACTGAATCTTGCATTGAATGTCTTCTCGAAGGGTGGCGATTTTTGCATGCAAATATGAAAGAATACGGTGAATGCGCTCAATCTTATTCAATCAAAAAGGTAATGATGAGCATAATTTTGCATAGGTTGAGGAGATCCCATGCAAATCCACGTGCAATTTCATAGCACCTGCATTTTTTGGATTGGTGTACTTCATTTAAATTTGAATTAAGCAGTCGTTATTGTTGAGTAAGATTGTTATGTCAGATGTCTGGGTCTACTCCTTTCAAGTCTTTGTAGCTCCATGCAAACATATCTTTCTATTCTCTTAACAATGCAAACAACTCTTTCTCTTCTTCTTCTTTGGTCAAATCATGTCTTATATAGGTACATCATTCTTCACCATATTCTATGGTCACAAAAATTTTCTTAATATTATCTCTACTGTCGTATGCCACTCTTATGAGTGCTTCTCTATTAGGCATCTAGATCAGGACCTTTCAATCTTCTATTTCATATTTCTTGAAATTTTTTGGGACTTCAAAGGGGGTTTCTTCCTTTATGGCCTTGAGGTTAGGTTTCTCTATTTTCTTCTTCTTGATTACTATCAATGTACTTTCTTCTTTTGATCTTTCCTCTTCCTTATTTCTAGATTCTATTAAATAGAGGTGCTCTTCCTCTAAAGCACAAAAAAGCTCCATGAGGATGGAATCTTCTTCTTCATCACTGTCTTCCTTGGATTCACTCATATTAGGTTCACACTCTTCAATAACCTATTCACACATGATTGGTTCTATCATGAAAACTACAATGTCATAACAATCCTCATCACAATGGGGAATCCATTGTTTCTCATTGACAACTAATTTCAACCCAAGTGTGGGGTTGAAATTCTTCATCAAGAAAAATTATTCGTGCATAAGCTGGGTCTTGGATTGATCGAGGGTTCGCCTTAGCACTGACATCTCTAGTAGTTGCTCTTCTCTCTTCTTCCATTGCAACTTTACACATCCATAAATGGGTATTTTCATGCATCGAAGAGGATCCTCATCCTATGGTGTGCACTAATTATGTGTCATCTGATGCTCTATGGACATGGTTCCATTGTAAGGGGAATACATCTCTATGTGAGTAGTCCTTGAGATTGACCTTAATGGTGACTCCTAAATGTGTTAGGTATAAAGAATTGGTTCCCCAATCTTGCACTATCTACAACTGTCGCATGAATGGCCTACCTAAAATCATCTCATAAACATGGTTCTTGCTAAAATTGCATATGGAAAATGTGTGCTCAAACTCTATTACATAAGAACAAGCTCCAAAGTAGTTCTTTTAGTCTTCTGGATTTTATTATTTATGACAAATAACATGTGGAGGTGCTCACATCTCTAAATTTAGAGTAAAAGTAGATAAAAGTAAGAAGGAAAGGAGAGGTGTCTATTTTAGATAAGGAAGGTGCTTCTGTTGACAACCACTCAATAAAAAGAGCGGTTCTCTTAGTGTAGGTGGCCGAATTGAAAGTTTCTTGTTGCGTTGCGAAGCTTGCAACCTGTATTAATTAGTTTTTGTACGAAATTCAATTAGAAACCTCCATGCAAGTTGGCATTTCTTCAGATCTACTTGTTGTTGTTGTTGTTTTTACAATGTGAGACCAAACGAATAGGCTCAAGAAAGAAAAAGAATATTCGAAGCACATGCACTCTTAAAATGGATGATGTGGATATTCTTGTTTATGATTTTTCCTTGACAAAGATAGGTCACTGAGGAAAGCAACTATCAATATGCTAAAGCAAAACCTTCCAGATGTATGTGGTATAGCTAATCATAGGCAAACAAGAAGATCTGTGCATGATCCTACAGAATTTGGTATGTACTTAGATGAAGATAGAGCTCTTGTGGATATAGAAAAAGAAGAAGAGAGCTCTCAACAGTCTTAGACTAAATCAAGTGCATCAAATGATGGGGGTGTAGACATAGATCAAGAAAGTTGTGAATTGAGTTGAAAATCCAAACATTTTTAGTGCTTATATAAATGCTCCTAAGTATTTTGCTTAACAAAACCATGTTCTATAGCAATTTTGAATAACTATGTGATATCCACCATTGAAAACATGCCCAATGTTTAATTTTTGTATAAGCTTTTTTATCACATTTATATTTTTTATGTAGATTTCAACATGTCAATATTAAATTGAGTGAAATTTTGGCCACATTTTGAGCTCTTTTTTTTTGAGGAAATGACAAAAAATGTCAAAAAATAACATGTTTTCACTTGATTTTTGAAATCTGTGTATACTGGTATAAAGGGTTTTCAAACATAAGATGCAATTTGCTTGATTCTCAATGTGGGTGTTCTCTTTTTATGACAAAGTTCTTGTTTGTTACGACTGGCTGTTAATTATACCTCAATGTAGAAAGTTGGAATTTGAAAATAAAAGAATAAAAAGTAACATCTGGAAATCCACCACACTTGTTTAAGATCCCTTTCATTGCCATTCCTCGATACAAAAACAAGTGGATTATTTGTACCATCTATAGTTGTGTTTTGCAAATGAAGAGTAGTTCGTCTATGTTTCAATTCGGTAAAATCCATGTTTCAAGTTAGAGTGTGGTAAGTTGTTGGGGCATATTATCTCTCAAGAAGGTATTGTAGTTGATCCTAACAAAGTCAAAGTGGTTTTATGAGCCCCATCTTGATGGAAAACAAAAGAAGTTTTATGTTTTCTGGGCCAATTTGGTGGCATGGTCACCACTTACAATTTTTAGCTCATATGGCAATTCCTCTTAATGGTTGACTCCCACTAAAATAGAAGATTTCCAGTGGAATGCAACTTATGTTTTTGTTGTTTAAAGGTTCTCTTGGCTAAAGCACCAATTATATAGGCTTTGGATTGGGATCATATGTTCCATGTGTTTATCAATGCATCTAATATGGCTATTGGTAGTGTTCTAATGCAGAAGAGTGGCCATAATTGGTATCCCCCACTCTACTATGCAAGCTACGAACTTACTAATGTTGAAAAGAGTATTGCGAAGGAAATAGAACGTGACTTAGATAAGCTGAGATGGTATGATGAAATGGTTTCTTTTCTTACCACAAGTGTTCCTCTAATTCACATACGATCCACAACCAACAAGAAGATTCCTCTTGAGATTAGGAGTTTCTTTGTTATTTTGAAGTACGTATTTTAAGGATCTTAGCAGAGTGTGGCTTCAATGCGTTCCACCACATGAAAGGATTGTGATTATTCTAGACGATCGATTTGGACTCTCCGGTGGTCATTCCAGACTCGATCTTAGAGCTCAGAAAATCTTGTAAGTTGGTCTTTGGTGGCCTACATTACATAAGGATGTTTGAGACTTTGTTCGTAAATATGATCTCTATGACATGTGAACCTCGAGATGTGCATCGCTTTCCTCTCCAACTGGTCCTACCTCTCAAACATTTTCAAAAGTGGGGTTTAGATTTTATTGCACCAATTTTCCTGCCAACAAAACACTCTAGCAAATCATTTATTTTGACATGTCATTGGAATTAGTTTTTGATCAAGACACTCATTTCCTCAACCAACTCATTAAGCATATTAATGAGTATTATAGGATTGAGCATAAGCTTAAATTCCCATATTATCCTCATGCCAATGGTTTAACAAAAAGTACTAGGAAAGTTTTACTAATGATGCCTCAAAAGATGTTGCTTGAATATCTAGCTAAGTGAGAACAATATTTATCTACATTTTTATGGGCATTCTAAACATCTTACAAGATTGTTGCTGTGCTCACACCTTTCAAATTTCCTTAGGGATCGGAAGCTATCATGCCCATGGAATTTGTTTCTTCCCAATTTATGTGTAGTGGTTTGTGAATGGATGTTATAAGAAGATTCTTTGACCTACGCTTGAAAGTTTACATTAGTTGGAGGAGAATAGGTGCCAAAGTTTTCTCTTGTTCTAGGAGGCCCAACTTTGGTAACAATGGTGGCATGACCGCAATTAAAAACCCTATATTTCAAAGTAATGATATGGTTGTTTTCTTCAAAATTAAGATGAAGTGGAAGGTAGGTAGGTAAGTCCAACCTACAGATCGGTCCTTTTTGAATGCACTCTAAAGTGGGACTGACCATGTTCAAACTTGCAACTTTGAGTGGCAAAGTGTTATGGATGGAAGCCAGTGGTTCCAAGCTCGGACCATACTTAATCTAGTGGTTGGAGAGATGGCATTGAAAAAGAAATGCATATATAGGTAGATGTATAAATTTTGTTTGAAGCAAAAAGAGAGAGAAAAAGAAAAAGGTATTTCAAAAGACATCAAAAAATTAGAACTTGACAAACTGAATCTTGCATTGAATGTCGTCTTGAAGGGTGGCGATTTTTGCATGCAAATATGAAAGAATACGGTGAATGCACTCAATCTTATTCAATAAAAAAGGTAATGATGAGCATAATTTTGCATAGGTTGAGAAGATCCCATGCAAATCCACTTGCAATTTCGTAGCACATGCATTTTTTGGATTGGTGTACTTCATTTAAATTTCAATTAAGCAATCATTATTGTTGAGTAAGATTGTCAGAACAGATGTCTGGGTCTACTTCTTTCAAGTCTTTGTACCTTCATGCAAACATATCTTTCTATTCTCTTAATAATGCAACCAACTCTTTCTCTTCTTCTTCTTTGGTCAAATCATGTCCTATATAGGTACATCATTCTTCACCATATTCTATAGTCACAAAAGTTTTCTTAATATTATCTTTGCTGTCGTATGCCACTCTTATGAGTGCTTTTCTATTAGGCATCTAGATCATGACCTTTCAATCTTCTATTTCATATTTCTTGAAAGTTTTTGGGGCTTCAAAGGGGGTTTCTTCCTTTATGGCCTTGAGGTTAGGTTTCTCTATCTTCTTCTTCTTGATTACTATCAATGTACTTTCTTCTTTTGATCTTTCCTCTTCCTCATTTCTAGATTCTATTAAATAGAGGTGCTCTTCCTCTAAAACACAAAAAAGCTCCATGAGGATGGAATCTTCATCTTCATCACTGTCTTCCTTGGATTCACTCATATTAGGTTCACACTCTTCAATAACCTATTCACACATGATTGGTTCTATCATGAAAACTACAATGTCATAACAATCCTCATCACAATGGGGAATCCATTGTTTGTCATTGACAACTAATTTCACCCAACTGTGGGGTTCAAATTCTTCATCAAGAAAAATTATTCGTGCATAAGCTAGGTCTTGGATTGATCAAGGGTTCACCTTAGCACCGACATCTCGAGTAGTTGCTCTTCTCTCTTCTTCCACTGCAATGTTACACATCCATAAATGGGTATTTTCATGCATCGAAGAGGATCCTCATCCTATGGTGTGCACTAATTGTGTGTCATCTGATGCTCTATGGACAACTTGTACTATATTAATTAGTTTTTGTATGAAATTCAATTAGAAACCTCCATGCAAGTTGGCATTTCTTCAGATCTACTTGTTGTTGTTGTTGTTTTTTCAATGTGAGACCAAACGAATAGGCTCAAGAAAGAAAAAGAATATTCGAAGCACATGCACTTTTAAAATGGATGATGTGAACATATTCTTGTTTATGATTTTTCCTTGACAAAGATAGGTCACTTGAGGAAAGCAACTATCAATATGCTAAAGCAAAACCTTCCAGATGTATGTGGTATAGCTAATCATAGGCAAACAAGAAGATCTGTGCATGATCCTGCAGAATCTGGTATGTACTTTGATGAAGATAGAGCTCTTGTGGATATAGAAAAAGAAGAGAAGAGCTCTCAACAATCTCATACTGAATCAAGTGCATCAGATGATGGGCGTGTAGACATAGATCAAGAAAGTTGTGAATTGAGTTGAAAATCCAAACATTTTTAGTGCTTATATAAATGCTCCTAAGTATTTTGCTTAACAAAACCATGTTCTATAGCAATTTTGAATAACTATGTGATATCCACCATTGAAAACATGCTCAATGTTTAATTTTTGTATAAGCTTTTTTATCACATTTATATTTTTTATGTAGATTTCAACATGTCAATATTAAATTGAGTGAAATTTTGGCCACATCTTGAGCTCTTTTTTTTTGAGGAAATGATAAAAAATGTCAAAAAATCACATGTTTTCACTTGATTTTTGAAATCTTGTATATTGGTATAACGGGTTTTCAAACATAAGATGCAATTTGCTTGATTCTCAATGTGGGTGTTCTCTTTTTATGACAAAGTTCTTGTTTGTTACGACTGGCTGTTAAGTATACCTCAATGTAGAAAGTTGGAATTTGAAAATAAAAGAATAAAAAGTAACATCTGGAAATCCACCACACTTGTTTAAGATCCCTTTCATTGCCATTCCTCGATACAAAAACAAGTGGATTATTTGTACCATCTATAGTGGTGTTTTGCAAATGAAGAGTAGTTCGTCTATGTTTCAATTCGGTAAAATCCATGTTTCAAGTTAGAGTGTGGTAAGTTGTTGGGGCATATTATCTCTCAAGAAGGTATTGTAGTTGATCCTAACAAAGTCAAAGTGGTTTTATGAGCCCCATATTGATGGAAAACAAAAGAAGTTTTATGTTTTCTGGGCCAATTTGGTGGCATGGTCACCACTTACAATTTTTAGCTCATATGGCAATTCCTCTTAATGGTTGACTCCCACTAAAATAGAAGATTTCCAGTGGAATGCAACTTATGTTTTTGTTGTTTAAAGGTTCTCTTGGCTAAAGCACCAATTATATAGGCTTTGGATTGGGATCATATGTTCCATGTGTTTATCAATGCATCTAATATGGCTATTGGTAGTGTTCTAATGCAGAAGAGTGGCCATAATTGGTATCCCCCACTCTACTATGCAAGCTACGAACTTACTAATGTTGAAAAGAGTATTGCGAAGGAAATAGAACGTGACTTAGATAAGCTGAGATGGTATGATGAAATGGTTTCTTTTCTTACCACAAGTGTTCCTCTAATTCACATACGATCCACAACCAACAAGAAGATTCCTCTTGAGATTAGGAGTTTCTCTGTTATTTTGGAGTACTTGTATTTTAAGGATCTTAGCAGAGTGTGGCTTCGATGCGTTCCACCACATGAAAGGATTGTGATGATTCTAGACGATCAATTTGGACTCTCCAGTGGTCATTGCAGACTCGATCTTAGAGCTCAGAAAATCTTGTAAGTTGGTCTTTGGTGGCCTACATTACATAAGGATGTTTGAGACTTTGTTCGTAAATATGATCTCTATGACATGTGAACCTCGAGATGTGCATCGCTTTCCTCTCCAACTGGTCCTACCTCTCAAACATTTTCAAAAGTGGTGTTTAGATTTTATCGCACCAATTTTCCTGCCAACAAAACAGTCTAGCAAATCATTTATTTTGACATGTCATTGGAATTAGTTTTTTATCAAGACACTCATTTCCTCAACCAACTCATTAAGCATATTAATGAGTATTATAGGATTGAGCATAAGCTTAAATCCCCATATTATCCTCATGCCAATGGTTTAACAAAAAGTACTAGGAAAGTTTTACTAATGATGCCTCAAAAGATGTTGCTTGAATATGTGGCTAAGTGAGAACAATATTTATCTACATTTTTATGGGCATTCTAAACATCTTACAAGATTGTTGCTGGGCTCACACCTTTCAAATTTCCTTAGGGATCGGAAGCTATCATGCCCATGGAATTTGTTTCTTCCCAATTTATGTGTAGTGGTTTGTGAATGGATGTTATAAGAAGATTCTTTGACCTACGCTTGAAAGTTTACATTAGTTGGAGGAGAATAGGTGCCAAAGTTTTCTCTTGTTCTAGGAGGCCCAAATTTGGTAACAATGGTGGCATGACCGCAATCAAAAACCCTATATTTCAAAGTAATGATATGGTTGTTTTCTTCAAATTTAAGATGAAGTGGAAAGTAGGTAGGTAAGTCCAACCTACAGATCGGTCCTTTTTGGATGCACTCTAAAGTGGGACTGACCATGTTCAAACTTGCAACTTTGAGTGGCAAAGTGTTATGGATGGAAGCCAGTGGTTCCAAGCTCGGACCATACTTAATCTAGTGGTTGGAGAGATGGCATTGAAAAAGAATGCATATATAGGTAGATGTATGAATTTTGTTTGAAGCAAAAAGAGAGAGAAAAAGCAAAAGGTATTTCAAAGGACATCAAAAAATTAGAAGTTGACAAACTGAATCTTGCATTGAATGTCGACTTGAAGGGTGGCGATTTTTGCATGCAAATATGAAAGAATAGGGTGAATGCGCTCAATCTTATTCAATAAAAAAGTAATGATGAGCATAATTTTGCATAGGTTGAGGAGATCCCATGCAAATCCACATGCAATTTTGCAGCGCATGCATGTTTTGGCTTGGTGTACTTCATTTAAATTTTAATTAAGCAGTCATTATTGTTGAGTGAGATTGGTAGTGCGCATGCATTCTTAGTAAAAGCCTGTCATGTGTTGTCATTGCGAGAGCTTTGTTAAGCCTATTGAATGGTTATGAGACTGTCTTCTGCTGGACTATGCCATGCTCACTTGGCAAGCGCTCCACCCTCTCACCTTATGAGGTTGAAATTTATTTTGTAGATTTACCGTGAATGAAGCATTTAGGAAAGTTGAAGAAGCAAGGTGCGAAGATGCTGAACGAAGACAAGTAGAGTTTGGTTCTAGTAAGACTACGAAATGAGAAACCGAATGAAAGAGGTTGGAGGAAGAAGCTACATGGGTGACAACAAAAGTAGAAAGGCAGCCAGAGCAAAAGCAGCGTCAAAATGGAAGGTCAAAGAGGATTCAAGGCGGCAACAATAGTAGCAACAACAACAACAACAACATCATCATCAACAATAACAACAACAACAACAACAACACCACCACCACCAACAATAACATCAACAACAAGGGTCTCAGTCTGATAGAACAACATTTTCATGGAGTAATGATAGCATGAAGTATCCATGGAGGACTATGGAGGGAAAATGCCACATGCATCAACTTCCTTGTTCCCACTACAACTACATACAATCATGAGGGTTAGACATTGGTCATATACTAACACCCCCCCTTCAATGTTTTATCAAATGATAAATCAAGTAGGTTTGGGTCCTATGCCCATCTATTGAAGATGGTTGTTTAGATACTCTTTTCCAAGTGCTTCAATGAATATATTAACACAAGTGCTTCAAAGAAGTCCTTGGCCCACTCGCCAGATCTTCATTGACTTCCTTGTCTATTTGGTCTTGATTGTCCTTCCCTTTGCCCTGACTCTCTTTGAATTGACTGCCTCATGCTTCCTTATCTGGATCACCCTCGCTACTCCCAACACCCCCATGTCATGTCTATTGTCCCTGACAGACCTTTGTCGTAAAGGGCATGAGATGTAATGTTGCACCACAACAGTAACTAGTTCTTGCTCTTTGAGTCGGAGGCAATATTAACTAGTTCTTTGCTCTTTGCGATGTAATATTGCACCACATCAGTAACTAGTGCTTTGCTCTTTAATATCATCAAACTATCCCAATCCAAAGGACCTGGAACATCTCGATGTGGCATATGTAACTAATCTGCATGGAGGGCCTGTTCTACTACAGGAAGATGCAAATGTGTCTCTCCGGGAATGAAAATTTCGGAGTGATATTCTCAAAACCTGGTTGAGAACATTTCCTCGAATGTCCGCTTGTAACAAGCATGCATGTCCTTGATTCTAGCATACTAGGCGTAGATGGTGTTGAAAGAAGGAGTTCTGCTCATATCATAAACCAAGTCAAGATTTCCTTCAATGAAGCCCACTGTTGAGATGTACAAAGCCTTCACATTTTTGAATTTTTTGAACACCACCGTCATGAGCTCAAAGATCTTCATACACATATTTGCAACAATGTCTTGTACATTTTTGAATCGTGGTGTCCAATGGTGTATCATTGAGATCATGTATGTGATAGTACATGTCCCTCTGTATCATAGAGATCATGTATGCAATAGTAGGTGTCCCTATAGCGGGAGAAAAATAGGGGTAATTTATCAAGTCAGAGCAACATTTAGTAGTGTTGAACTTGATTCCAAACTCTATCCATGGCCATTCGAGGGGCACCAAGTAGTAGCATGGATTGTACTTCATGTATAAAGGTGCACTAGACCATGTGCAAATAATCTTTGGGTATGTTTCTAGTAACCTTGCATGCCAATTTGGTTACAAGATAGTTCCTTTTCCTTTCTATGCTCCTTCTAGAAGATCCTTTGGCTCAAACTAGGTTGCAAAAGTTGGTTCCTCTCCAATCACTAGTTTGGTCTTTGCATTGTAATCGATGAGAAGTATAAAATAGGGCACATATTGCAATTCAGATGTAGTGATTATCTGTTGATGGGAAAAGTTCTAGAAATACTCTAACTTCGATACAATTTCTTTGAGATTTGACAATGATCGAATTTGTATGGCTACCTGATCATCATGTGTTCTATCGATTTCTTCTACATGCTTGAGCCATTGAGGTACTTCAATCTCGAATGTGTCATGGCCTTCTTCTATTGTGCAACCCTAGTACTGGTATGGGTTCGTATGCCTCATCGAATGTTTCTTCTACTGTAATCTCAATGAGATCTTCCAATTTTAGTTTCACTGGTGGAGAGGGAGGTCGTTCATAATGTGCTAACTTGGTTTGTAATTCCTATATTTGCTCTTAAAGATTCTTAACTTCTTTAGTATTCTGTGGTAAGGGAATAACTTTAGGTACCTATGTACTTGTGGTAGCTAACTGCTTCTTGAGTTGCTTGCATTCATTTTTGCATATCTACATGTTTCCTCTAGTAATATTCGGATGTTGTCAGAAGGAACAACTTGAAACTTAGTCGGACTAATAGTCACTCGAGGGGTTCCTTCCATAGTTGCATCCAAATCCTCTTGGTTTTGTTGTTGGATTCGTTTGTTCTTCTCAATTGCTATTGACATGTGTCTTCTTAAAAGGCCCATATTTTGTTGTAACTTGGCATTTCTGTCCATCCATTGGTGCAGCATGGTCTCCAAATTCTTGAATGCCTCTGCATCTACGTCTTGCAATCTTGAATTGAGTTCGTGATGCCCTTGCTTGAGTGTAGTATTTTATTTATGTAGTTTTCTTCTTTCAGTGATGTCACTCTATCGTGCAAGCATTGTCATTCTGCTTGGAGTACATCATTTCATCCTTCCAAGTGCTGTTATTCTTATTGTAACTGATTAGCACACTGAATCTTAGTATTAATCGTAGTATTTATGGATGTAGATGCAATAGTTATGGGTGGAATTGTAGGGGGAATGGGCCATGTGAATGTCATGCAGGAAGGTGCGATCAGTGTTGGTGATGTCGATGGTGGGGGAATGGGGAATCGTGGAAGTGTGGGGGGAGGGGGTGATGCTGTGGTTGGTGAGATGTCCATGGGGTCCAACAATATTGTGCACGTGCATTCTACCATAAAAATGGGAATGGGAGGTGATATGCATGTGGTGTCAATGTAGAGTGATGTTGTTACAAATGGGTTCAGGCCGATGAGATAATAGCAATGCATAAAGTTGGGCTTTGGAAGCTTGGCACTGAAGTACTCTATTAGACTCACTTTCTGCTAGATTGGACATAACTCTGCTAAGTTCTGTATACGTTCAAATTCTCATGTGAAAAAGTGGCACTTTCCCCACACGTTATTGTACTACATCTCTGCTTGCCAAAGAAAAGATCCTTCCCCAAGGGTTCCTGCCACTTCATTGAACCAATGTGAATTCTTGCTGGCTTGAGTTGTATGGCCCACTGGTAGATCCTGAATAAGGATTATCTATAAGTCCCTCATATCCTCTGGTCACTCCTTAAGTTCATCTAATATGGGCAAGTTCTCTCTCTCTCTCTCTCTCTCTATATATATATATATATATATATATATATATATATATATATATATATATATATATATATATATATATATATATATATATATATATATATATATATATATATATATATATATATATATATATATATATGTGTGTGTGTGTGTGTGTGTGTGTGTGTGTGTGTTTTATTGACTAGTGCCTGTTGTTTGTGCCATAGTCCTAGCAATCTTTGTTGCTCCCGAATCTACTAGAAGAAGAAGATCACATTAGCAATATTGCATTGGAAATGAGATGATACATTCTCCCCATCATAATACCAACATGATTGTTTGTAATGGTTAGTGAGTTAGTAAGGGTGGTGTGGGTGCGAGTGGATGTTAGGGGGCTAGTAAATCTCCTAGATGCATACTCTGGATGTGAATTTTACTTAGAATGCATCTATCCATGTTTAAGAGTATTTATACTATTGAATTAGGGGATTTATTATAAATTTTGACTTTCCACACTTCCCTCATGGGATTAGAAATTTTTCCATTGATGACATTTAAGGGTGCCAAGGGTAACTCTATCTGGTTATGAGACTTTTTAGGTACCCATGTCCAAGAAACTCTAGGTGCAGTTTTAAGTGTTGAAGTGGTGATAACAGATTTCGTCCTAGATGTTGGTGGGATTAGTACTTGCGATCACTAATTTAGACCTAGGAGTTTATGTGCAGCTACTTGAGCTTCTAGTCTTAGTTACCTAAATTTTTATGGCATTGGGATCAACCTTCATTGACTGCTTCGGTATCCAAATAGAAATGATCAGGTGAGGTTGACTCTTGGAATATCCAGCTTTGGTTTTCTTTGATTGCATCATTTGTTTGATATGTACTTGTGGTCGTACTAAGGGAGCAGAGGCTTACTCACTCTTATGCCTCAAAATCTGCTACACTCCGTGACTTACCCTGTTTTGGAATGGTTTCTAAGTATGAGATTTCGTTGTCTGCTCCATTTGCTTCTTGGGTTTCCTTGCTTGTTTTGCCTCGATCATCTTTGGAAAAGAAGGGAGCTCCACCTTAGCTTTTGTTACTTCATAAGTTACATCATTTTGCATCATAGAACTTTGGATAAAAAGAGAATCTTTATCTTCAGGTGTATTCCTAGAAGGAACAAGAATTGGTGCCTTACTTGATTCAGTGAGTGCACAACTTGCTAGTTTGATTTTAATACACTACTGGTTCACCCTAACCTAAAGAAGTCAACTTCTTAGGTTTAAGTGACTGAATGATCATAGATCCAATCTTGACCCAAGGTAAGAGGTTCTGTGAGGTCCTCATCTTGGCACACTAGCACTTTAATTGTCACTTGGATATCTTGAATGGACTTCACCCACGCAAGGGGTTTCCACACCTCCCAATCCTATGAGATAAGCTTCAATAGGGTTGATGCTCAATTGTAGGTTTCCACAATAAGAAAATCTAACTGCACTATGGTTGCACCTGAGTCAATCAAGGCTTTCATACTCTTCTCAGTCTTGCCTTGGCCTACTTCTAAGGTAAGAAAAACATGCGTGTTGATTATTTTGTTAGGGGTAACACTCATAGTCTGGCACATAGCCATGTGATATCTTGGTGCCTCATGAATATCTTGCATAGGTTGATCTCTACCTTGTCTTCTCAACTTCATATGTTGGATGCATTCTAAGGCTTCTACCTAAGCTTCTTCTCGAATTCGTCTTTCTTCTTCTTTGTGCATTCTTGCTCTGTTGAGTCTACCCAACATTTCCTTCATGAGGGGTCCTTGATAAAATTTGACTCTGCATCCACTAATGTAACTAGATAGTATATCACCCTCTAGGATGGCTAATTGGATAGCTCCACTTATTGAGATTCTATTAATTATCATGAGTCCATAGCCACACTTTTCTAATTTCCTGGCATGCTACTTCAATGTATACACCAAGACTAAGTCTCCTACCTTCAAGCCTATTGGTAGTGCAACTAGAAGCAGCTATAGACATCGCCGTAGAGGAACCATGTGAAAGGGAAATGCAAGAAGTATGGGGCACCAAAACCATTATTTTTCAAAGAGAGATGTTTTCATTATCATTTGTTCAAACCATTAACAATGATTTTAATCACTCATGTAACGTATGTAATATAGAAAATCCAATCTTTTGACGAGCCGCTCCATTTTGTGCAAGCTGAGGATTCCTCGAGCTTGAGAGCTTAGGTAGAATGTTCATACCAAATTTTGTAATTTTTAGAATTCACTTGGACCTCCAAATGACCTTTAAAACCTAGCTTTTAGCTGGGCCGGATACTAGGTTTGAAACCGGCCAAAACTAGTCAAAAAACTATAAAAAGAGCTAGAGAGCTCATTTTTGAGACTAGCTAGTGTGAGTGAGTTTTGTAAGAGCTATTTTGAGTAATACAAGTGTGATTCTCACCTTCCATTGTGTTTCCTCTTATCTCTAACGTGTGTGTGTGTGTGTTTATGTGTGTGTGCACTTGTGTGCTTCTCACCTCCACCTTGACACACATCATTGGTTCACGATCTTCACGTCATCCTACCTCTTTTGTGGATTGACAATTAAGGAGGTGGAACTTCTTGATATGGTACCTACCCTTGTTTAGAACAACACCAAATATTGCACCGTTGCTGAGGAAGAGCTCTAGAACAAACGTGTGATGGTAAGAGTATTGGAAGGTAACTAATTGAGTTTTTTTGTTTTTCTATGCTATTTTCATCTTCCTTCACCTCCCCTACACTCTTCTTTCATCCCCACATCATCTACTTTCATTGCAAAAAATCAAAAAAATCTCACCATATCCACCTTTCTCTCCTCATTTCCTTCCTTTGAGAGAGAGAGAGAGAGAGGGCAAGTGTGTGCATTTTCATGCGTTATTGAGTTTTCGTTGTAGGAAAGTGCTTCAAAACAAGATTACAACTCTCCGCAAGTACAATTTTTGAGATCTTTCCATTTTTGTCGAAGGTTGATGGTCTGAGAAATTCGTATTTTTGAGAATGCATCATATGCACAGTGTAGAGCATCTTAGCACCTAAAGCAATCCATAGCTGCATCTTGAAAATTTGTAATTTTTTGAACCATCGCAATGGTTCATCACCATCGCAATGAGGCATCACCATCACGATTAGCTCAAGCCATCACGAGGAGACCAAACCATTGCAACGGGCTCATGCATCTTGATGGTTCGTGAACATCACGATGGGCTCAGGCCATTGTGACGACTTGCACACACCATTGCAACTATCACCCCAACCACACCATCATGATTGGTTAGTAGGAATAGTCATGATCTATGAGTTCAAGGATCCAAAGATGCCTGGGAAAGTGGTGTACTTAGACAACACTTCAAAACGAGTGTTTGCAATATCAGAACACGGGAGATATACGTATGCATGGAGGGGTGAATTCGTTTTTCCCCCACTTGGAGCTAATGCTGCCTTTGGACACCAAGGGGCAGGAACATCCATGGCTCATAGTTCCCAAAGAGAAAAAGGCAAGGAGAGACCTGAAGTGAGCTTTGCCCACATGGTAGGAAGAGACTCATCAGCAATAGAAACTGATAGGATGGAGAGACCGAGAGAACCAAGACCACAAGGTGGTAGAGATGACTTTCCCCTACCTAGACCTCGAGAGCACCCAAGAATATTGAGACCCACACAATTAGTGAAATCCATGAAAAGTTATTTCGATGGGAGAAGAGATCCCTATGAAAATGGAGTTCTTTAGATTACTCAAAAGTGCTCTTACAAGTTCAATTCTACAACAAGCTAACCTAAAAAATGAGCTCTCTAGATCTTTTTATAGTTTTTGACTAGTTTTGGCCCTGTCCAGACCTAGTGTTGGACCTAGTTAAAAATTAGGTTCTAGGGCCTATTTGAGGGCTCAAACGGAGTCTAAAAAATATGAAAATTGATAGGTAGGTACTTCTAAGGTTCCTCAAGCTCAAGGACTCCTTGGCTTGCACAAAATGGAGTCGAAACTATCCAAAAACGGTATTTATAAGGTTAAGATAGTGATAAAAATCATTGTTCAAATGAGGTTTGGTTGGAAAATTTGGATGGCCTATTTACCAGATCTTCGTTGACTACTTTTTCTGCTTGTTCCCTCTCTCCGCTCTGGCTCCCTTCTTTGGCTTCCTTGTCTTGTGAGTCCTTGGATGCCTTGATTGCTGCCAATACCCCCCCCCTCTCTCGCGTCTGTCATCTCTGACAGACCCTTGTTTGGCTGAGCGTTTGACATAATTTTCAACCATGTCTGAAGCTAAGTGGTGTTCTTCCAGCCGCATCCTCCGTGCTAAGTCTGTCAGGAGGGCATCCCAATCCACTAGACCTGGAACATCCGGGTGTGGCAAACACAGTTGTTTCGAATGTAAGGTTCGTTCTGTTACAAAGAGGTGGAGGAGATGGGAGGGTCTGGGAACAAAGATTTCAGAGTGGTATTCCTAGAATCCTATGATGAAAATCTCTTCAAATGTTTGCTTGTAGCATGCTGGAAGGTATTTAATTTGTGCGTGCCACACATATATCACCTGAATGGATGGGGTGGTACTCATATCATAGACCAAGTCGAGGTTACCTGCTGTGAATCCAACTCTTGAGAAATGTGGATCTTTAATATTTTTGAAGGTTCTGAAGGTTACCAACATCAAATCGAATATCGTTAGGCACATCTGAGCCATTACATCTGGGATGTTTTGCATTCTGACTCCCCAATGGCGGATGGTGGAGATCATGTAGCCCACTGTAGCTTGTCCCCATGGCGGTGCCAGGTATACATAATTGAGCCACTTTGCACAGCCTTTAAGATTCTTCACAGTGATGGCAAACTCCGGCCATGTGCGTCTTCTGAGTATGGGAGCATAAGAGGGATTATACTTAATGAATAGTGGCATGTTATTCCAAGTTCAAACCATCTCAGGGTAAGTTTCTAAGAGTCGTAGCCGCCAGGTAGGTTGATGAATTGATCCTTGTTTAGCCCTCTCAGGGATATCATCACGGTCGAATTGAGTGGCAAAGGTTGGAGCCTTGCCACATCGTCGTTGAATTTCTGCATTGTAATCTGCCAAGAGCACACAATACGGCACATACTGATAATCATTGGTGCCTATCCATCTGTGATGAGACATACTTCGGAAATATTCTGATTTGATAATGGTGTCCTTAATCTTGGACATGGACTCAATCTGAACCGTTACTCGATCATCATGCGTATTGGCTATTTTTTTGAGTGTCTTCATCCATTCTGGGGCTTCTACCTCTAGTGTGTCTAATCCCTCAGAGGCTTGTTGGCCACCCGACATTGGCATAGGAACATATGGCTCTTCATATGACTCATCCACTTCTATGGGTACCAATTCTTATGGTTCTGGCTCGATGACTGGGGAGGGTTGTCTTTCATATTGGAGTAACTTGCTTTGCAACTCCGCGACCTGTTGTCTCAGTGCATTTACATCTCCTATAGTGGTGGTAGAATCGGTGATCTTGGGTTGGGATTCCTGCATTGTTAGCTGTTGATGGAGAGTATCTCGTTCTTTGCCCAACTCATCATGCGCTTCCAGTAGATCCGCATAGCTTTCTAGAATTGTCTTCATAGTCTCGGATGGAACAACTTTGAATCTTTTGGGGTCGATCTCCTGGGGGGAACCCTCCATGGCTGCCTCTAAATTTTCTTCATTCTGCCTATGCAAGTGCTTGTTCTCTTTGAGGGTAGTGGCCATGTGCTTTTTGAGTAAGGTCAGGTTGCGACGGCTTTTAACATGTTCTGACTGATAAAGTTCTAGTAGAGCTGTTAGTTTTTTAACTTCAGAGGATTCAGATGGCTAGGGAGCTTTCAAAAGGGTCTGGTGAGCGTGCTCAAGTGTAGTGTAGCATTGATTTAGGTCAGTGCTTTCTGCTTCCAAAGCTACAAGCCTTGTACACATTGGTGTAATTTAGAAAACATGTTATTTACATTTATGAATGTAGGGAAGGTGGAGGATGCAAGGGGAATGGGGAGGGGGAAAGGGATAGTGAATGAAGTGGTCACGAGAGGTGATGTGGGTAGATGGGGTATGGGAGATGGTGGTAGAGAGGGGGGAGGGAGTGGTGCTGTGGTTGGTGATGTTTCCATGGTGTCAAAAGTGTGTGTAAATGTGTAGATGGGGACTGTGGGTGGGGTGGATGTGATGTTCGTGAATATTGTTGTAAATGTGGGCATTGTGATCCCTCCAAATTGGGTGCCTTGCGAGATAGGAATCCCCATAACATATGTGGTGAGTGTTGAAATTGGGGTGGTAGTGTCATTTGGTGAAGTGAAGTGTGTAGTGAGAGGTGGTGAGGGTGGTGCCTCGTGGTGTTCCTCTGTCTGTGTAGTGTCTCCTGGTGCCGATACATCCATGTGAATTTGCTTGTCGGAGCACATGGGACGGGTAGGCACCCGTTTCTCAAAGCGATGAATATAAGCCATAGCTGAATGAATGGCTTCATCCAAGCCCACCACGTCCGCGTGCAAGTTCATGGATTCAATAAACATTTTGTCCACTCCTTCTTCTGCTAACATCTGATTTATTAGCATCTTTTTTGTTTCCAGTGACAGCTTGTGACGCTCTTGGACTCTCTTCATAGTCTCATATAATCTTTTAATTTGTGTAGTATATGCTGGGGCACTTGCTAGTTCTATAATTTCTTCGTAATTCTTGATCATGTTCCTCACCTGCTTCCTCCTCAGTCTCTTCTTCCTCTTCGTCTACTTCCACTACTTCAGGTTGGGTCGGGGCTGAAGTTGTTGTGGTAGGTTGTGGTTCTTGGGTTTTCTCTGCTTCCATCTCAAGGTTAGACTCATTAATCATCCTAGCAATTTCTTCATCCGTTAGATCATCCAAGGTGTAGCCCTATGGGAACTCCAGGTCAGAGGGAATCAGAGGGAAAACTAGATTGGGTCCTTCTGCACTCTGTCTGGGTAAGCGAATTGTAAACGGACAGACACGTCGCGTTTGTGGATGGGTCACCTCTGGTGTGGTGGTGGCTCCCCTTGCTTGGGCACACGGTAATGGGACTGCGCCTCTCATTTTCTTGGATGGAGGTCCCCTTGTTGATAGCCATCTCTGGAATTCTTGAGCTCTGGGCCACACTAGTGCTCTTTGAATAGGCACGTCATAAGCTAAGCACCTGTAAATGATTTTCATCAGTGCACAACATCCATGAATCACATTCTTATGTTTCTTATTCCAGCGTTGATGTGCTAGGTGGATTTGATCTATGATCCAGTGTGGCAAATTGATTGTGAGATCCTCTATCTCCGCCAAGTACAGGCTGAACCATATTCTTTTTGGTGGCATAGTGAAGCGTTCTTGGGCGGGGAAGGAAAAGTGTTGCATGATCGTTCGTAGGTGGAGAGCGATAGTTGGTGTCATTGCTACCATGTCCTTTAGTTTGTTGAGATCTTTGTGCTTCATTCTTCCAAGAATCATTGTTTCTTTCTCTGTGGGGATATGCATACCTTTCATATCTAGGGCCTCCCTTACTAAGTTGAATGTAAGCTTGAATCTCTTTAGTTCATGACCAGCCATTAATGAGGGAAGCACAAAGGTCCTATCGCCTCCCTTGGCTCTGCTACGGGTGATGGTACTGATCAAATAGGAGCAATGGAGAAAGTCCGGCTTAGGTAGGAGTGCTCGGAAGTAGCTATCCAAGCTTGCTTTGGTCCATAGAGATCGCATTACTTCTGCATTCTAGTACTTCTCAAATTCACGGGTGAAGAAATGGTATCTTCCCCATTTGCCATTAAACTCAATTTCTGCCTCCCAAAAGTAGGTGCCTTCTCCCAATGGTCCTGCGATATCACTGAACCAATGTGCGTGTTTCCCCACTTGAGAAGTGTGTCCCTACAGAGGGTCCTGAATGGGAAGTACATGCACAACTCTAAGTTCTTGAGGCCTCTCGGTGAGTTGTGGTTCGAGGAGGAGGGTTTCAATGTCCACTATCTGGGCGCTGGACCCGGCCTGGGAACTGGTACCTCCTACTTCTGCCATGTTACTTCTTGTTTGTTGGTTCTGTGAGAATATAGAAGCATGAGTTAACATTGTAATGGACAAGATAGAACAATTTTTGTCCTCGTTACAACATTAACGTGAGGTTAGTGGGTCAGTGAGTGCTTGATAATTGTGTGTGTAGTTAGTGAATGAATAATCCTATGAGCTAAATGGAAAGATGTGGTGTGAGAATGTTGCAGTCAGTAAGAGGAGATCAATTTACAAAGGGGGATCAGGGGGTTTATTACAAGCTTTGGACTGCCAAACATAGTGGATGGCTTTTGGTTTTGATTTTATGGAGACTCTGGAGGGCTTTATAAGAGTGTCTGCTTGGAAATGAGGCTTTTTAGGAACCCATTTACAAGTGATTCTGCTCTTGCTCATGGGTGAATATGTGTTCATGCGTGTTGAATAAGAGTGGGTATCAGCTGTTCGAGTGAGTGAACCATGTTGTACATGGTGTGGTCTGTGTGTAGCTATTTGAGCCCGCAAGCAAGCTTTAGGCACCCAAATTTGTTTTGATTGTGGGTCAGCCTTCATAGACTTCTTGGGTACCCAGATAGACTTCACTTTAGTGGAGGACTTTTTGAAAGAATTTTTATTAGTGTCCTGTCGTTGCCCACTAATATGAAGTTGAGCCAATGGTTGTGACTAGACCGCAACAGGTTGGTCGCATTTCCGCACCCACACTTGTTTTGATGGTTGAGACACCGTGCTTCGTATTTTCTTTTGGCTTCGAGCATAAGTCGTCTGCTTCTTTTGTATTTGATCCGCCTTTGATTGCTGCATCCCTGTGGCTTTTGGAAAAGAAGGGAGTTCCGTCGTATCCTTGACTTCTTTGTTGAGATAATCATCCCTCTGCATCACATAGTTTTGGACAAGAATAACATGGTCATCTTCATGTGTACTCTAGGAAGGACCAAGAGTTTCTGCCTTTCCTAGTTCTTTGAGTGCCTCATTTTCTAACTCAAGTGTAATGCAGTTCTGATCTACCAAGACCTGAAGATGTCCACTTCTTAGGTTTAGGTTGACTGCATGATCAAAGATCCAGTCTTGACCCAAGACAAGAGGCTCAGTGAGGTCCTCGTCTTGACAAACTAGTACTTTAACTGTCAATAAAACATCTTGAATGTAGAGGGGAAGTTCCACCTCTCCCACACAAGGGGTTTCCACACGTCCTAATCCTATGAGATATGCTTCTATAGGATTGACACTTAATTTCAAATTTTGACAGTAAGAAAGTTTAACCGCACTAGTGGCTGCACCAAAGTCAATCAAGGCCTGTATAGTCCTTGCACTTTTTCCTTGTCGTATCTCTAAGGTTACAAAAGGACGTCGATCAACTATTCTATGGGGACTTACACTTGAGACTTCACACATAGCCATATGATATCCTGGGTGCGCATAGTCATCTGTCCTAGGTTGATCTCTACCCTGCCTTCTCAACTTCATCCTTCGGATTCACTCCAATGCTTCTACCTGTGCTTCTTCTCGAATTCTCTTTTCCTCTTCTTTACGTTTCTTTGCAGTATTGAGTCGATTTAACATCTCCTCTTTGACAGTTTCTTGGTATAATTTGACTCTGCATCCACTGATGTGTTGGTGCAGCGCTTATTACAGAATTCGCTTACACCAGAGAAACTAAGCTAGAGTGATGTTAGAACACCTCTATAATCATCAGTAGCTTAGCAAATTTTTTGAAAACTGAAAACTTATAACTGTATTTAGTGAACACCAAAAATTCACTGTAGAGAAAGCTTCACGTTTCCTTCAAGCTTTTAATTGTCAATCCGAGAAGATGTGAGGATGGTATGAAGACCTCGAACAAGTGATGGCACAAATGTGTGAGTGAGAAGCACACATACACACACACGTGCACACAAGGCAAGAACAAAGAGAGAGACAATGGAGTTCTTTAGATTACTCAAAAGTGCTCTTACAAGTTCAATTCTACAACAAGCTAACCTCAAAAATGAGCTCTCTAGCTCTTTTTATAGTTTTTGACTAGTTGTGGCCCTGTCCAGACCTAGTGTTTGGCCTAGTTAAAAATTAGGTTCTAGGGCCTATTTGAGGGCTCAAACGGAGTCTAAAAAATATGAAAATTGATAGGTAGGTACTTCTAATGCTCCTCAAGCTCAAGGACTCCTTGGCTTGCACAAAATGGAGTTGAAACTATCCAAAAACGGTATTTACAAAGTAAAGGTAGTGATGAAAATCACTGTTCAAATGAGGTTTGGTTGGAAAATTTGGATGGCCTATTTGCCAGATCTTCATTGACTACTTTGTCTGCTTGTGCCTTCTCTCCGCTCTGGCTCCCTTCTTTGGCTTCCTTACGAGTCCTTGGATGCCTTGACTGCTGCCAACACCATGTCAAATGTTGTTACACCTTCGGTGATGACCATATGGAAAATGCCTATCCAAACATGACACAACCCCAAGGTAACCCTAGTAGTCAGTACTGCATGATAGAAAGGTGGTACAGTAACCACACTACACAAGATTGCCCGTACAACAAGCAAGTGGTTAGATAGAACTATCCCTAGGCATATCAACAACCCAATAGATATCTAGGCCAATACACCACTCAACCACATTATTATAGGCCCCAAAAAAACTACCAGCTACCCTACCAGACATAACCTAGACCCCAACTAGTCCTATGCCAGTGACCACCACCCCCTACCAATGTAATATCTATCAAATATGCTAATGCAGAGGAGAATCTCAGTAGAGCATTAGTACCCTCATCCCCATTAACCACATAAAATGATCCCAAGTCCAATAGCTTTGATTCTACCCATGTAGATAGGCCACCCGCATACTATATCGAGTTGCTTGAACATATGGAAACATACTAGTATGAGAATCCATCAATGAAACCTAGCTAGGAGCTTGACTATGCTAATGTCATGTACACCAATCCCAACCCACGACCCCAGTTGAGAAAGAAAAGACCACAAGTTCCTAAAGAACCATGTTTTAGGTGCCAAGGAGATCATTACATAAGTGAGTGTCCACGTCCTCCACTAGCAAGACAACCCCAGTATTATAACTTTCAAGCTTTTGTACGGATTGTGGTAAAGAGCATGTCATATGAGAATGCCCTAAAAACCCTACCAATGCCTCTAAAGTAACACCCATCAGCATGTACAAAATCAACAAAAAGACCCTGATAAACTAGCTGAGAGTAGCAAAGTTAGAGATTCAAGTGGAAGAAAACCTAGATTTTGGAAGGACTCATAGGAGAGACTCAAAAGAAAATGGAGTAAGAAAATAAGTGAGCTAGAAGGAAGGTTAAAAGATACTATAGCCAAATTTTTAGAATTGGCATCGCAAGAGTCAAATTAAGAGAACCCAACCGCAAAAAAATGATCGATTCTAGCTGAACCTATACCGGAAAACCTGGATATGATGTTCAAAGC
Organism: Ceratopteris richardii; assembly: GCA_020310875.1. Taxonomy (NCBI): domain Eukaryota; kingdom Viridiplantae; phylum Streptophyta; class Polypodiopsida; order Polypodiales; family Pteridaceae; genus Ceratopteris; species Ceratopteris richardii. Next base: position 125,579,505 of record CM035442.1, read on the forward strand.
ATACCAGGCAAGACTAAGAGAAGGACCCCAAGTGCAAGAATTAAGTAAGAATTATCTCGAGGCAGACCTAGAAATTGAGAGAACCAAGCTGTGTATGAAAATGGTAGCATTGGTTCAAACCATGTTTGAAGCATCTCAGTATACCAACGGTAGAGGAAGCCTTCAAAACTCAGAGGCTATTTGTTACCTTGTCTGAGCCTCAATTGGGTGCTTTCATTTTTCCCTTAATATTCCTTACAATCATACACGAGGATTGCTGCATTATCGTTGTTTTTCCATGCATGCATCTAACGGTAATAATAACATATCCCATTGTGAGTCAAGGCTATTTGTCACCCTTCACCTCTTTCTAACTTCTAGTCTTTGGGTGGTGCTTCAAAGGTCCTATTTGTAATTCTTTTTTTACACTCTTAGGGACTTGATGCATTCCTTGAGCCTGTGTATTTTCCTCCTTTCTACCTTGTTTTAGCTTGATGTGTGCCCCTACGGGCTTTTGGGAAGAGAGTAGTGTTTAATGAATGATTTTCTTTTCTAACTTTCTTCTTCTTCTCTTTTTACTTGTTTCTCCCTCCACACTTGATACGATCAATTTATCTCTAGGAATTATTGGATCTCTTCCTAGATTCTCTTGACCGAAGTCTCCTATTTCCGACTCAAGGATGATTATTCAAAACTCGTCAGTCTTGTTTGACAATTTGGTTACCACATACATGGTTCCTTGCTTATCAATGTAGGAACCCTTTTTGAATTTGACCACTAGATGTTCGATTCCAAAGGGTTGATCTAGATTTTTGAGTTGGACAATTGAACATCTCAAATCATCCTCGTAGATGTGAGCACCTAGACGGTTGTTTCGAATATATTCTAACTGAGTCCTGCAAGGACATTCTATTGCTTGTAAGTATGCTAGCCCTAAATTACTTGTGGGTGTCTCCATACTAAACAACATCTCTGAATCACTTATCTGTAAGCTCAACACGTATGCCTAATCACTTAATTGCTGAGCCCACGACCTTGATGTGTGATTGGCACTATTCTCATATGATATGATGCTTTGTGTATCTCTTCCTTAGTGTCTACCTAATCTAAGGTTCGTATGACTTAATTTTTTGACCAATTTCCAAGTACAACCATGTTCCAAGGTTCTTTTGTAACAATCGATTCTTATTTTTTAGCTCTTTTAATGTAAATTATTGTCTCAAGATATTCTTCATCAGGAATACTTGCATTGTAACATAATTTGATGTTTTAATCAATCAAGTTAAGTTCTTTTCACTAAGTTTATCTGCAAATTTTGCTCTAAATAATCTTGAACTTGAGAAATTAAAGTTTATTGAAATTTTTCCTATCATCACCCTAATCAATCACAATCACTAGTCGTACTTAGCCTAGGCTAGAAAATAGATTGAGGGGGTAGAGAGTTCTTCCAACCTTGAGTTGAATCCCCTTGTTATTGCTTGAATGCCCTGGATGCACGTTCGCAAGCTTCTAATGGATTGATATCTTGTTTAGCCCTTCCAAGCAGCTCCGAATCTCTACAAAAATCCCAAAAATTAGACAAAAAAACAAAATTTGATAAACCCGAAGAATTTCAATTTTGCACGTCTATCATGATAGAAAGTGTCTTTTGTGATAGACAATAGCTATCGTGATTGGTTGTCTGTCATAATGGACTATCACGATAGATGTTTTGTCTCTATAGACACTAGCCATCATCTATTGTTTCTCATGGTCTATCTATCACAATGGACATATATCTATCATGATAGATGGGTTTTTCAAGGATCTTGTCTATCATCTATCATGGGATTCAGTCTGTCATGATGAACACATCATGATAGATGATCACTATCATGGAGTATGTCTGTCACTATAGACAAAGTCTATCATGACTTCTATTTGTCGTCTATTGTGCAATAGACACACGCCTATCATCATGGACAAAAAACACCTATGTTTTTATTGTTTTTAATGGTTTGGAATGTGCTGATGATGTGGTCTATCGTGCCTAACTTGCAATTACAAAACACGAAAAGTTTATTTTATCACAACAGATAGAGGTCATCGTCCCAAGATATATGCTGAGTTCTATCATATCTCCTGATGTTGTTGTTGCTTCTCTGATGTTGAAACCTGCCAGAAAGCTCACAAACACATGAAAAATAGATCACACATAGTCGATAGATCTCACAAGTGAAATGAGGGAAATAAGGTGGGGATGGGGATACGATAGAGGTGTAAATCTTGCGATGAAGGAGATGGACGTAGGAGGTGAGTAGGGATGTTAGGGATGATGATGATGAAGAAGATAGAAAATGAAGTAGAAAATTACCTACTTACCTACAATCCCAATGTCAAGACTCTACGTCTTACCATCACACACATCCTCGAAGCTCGCTCTCCAAAAACGGCACCAAATTTGGTGTCACTCTAGCACAATGGTGAGAACCAACATGAGGAGATCAACCTTGTAATCTTCAATCCACTGAGACGTGAGGATGGTATGATGACCATGAGCAAGTGGAATGCACAAGTGCATAAGTGAAATGCACAATAACATGCACACACATACACACACGCACACAAGGTAAGAACAAAGAATTGAACAATGGAATCCTTTAATTCAAAGCTCTTAGTACAATCTTTCATAAAAATGCCAACCTCAAAAATGAGTTCTCTAGCTCCTTTTATAGTTTTATGCTAGCTTCGGATGAGTTCATACCTAATGTCAGGCCTAGTTAAAAATTAGGGTCATAGGCTATTTTGAGGGCTCAAACAAGGTCTTAAAATTATGAAAATTGATATGTGGCTTCTTCTAACACTCCTCAAGCTCAAGGAATGTTGGGCTTGAAAAAATGAATTTGCAACTACAAAACACGAATAATTACAATGATGTGTAGTGATGAAAATCATTGTTGAATACATGGTTGATTAAAAAAAAAATGTATTTGAGCCTATGGGTTGTTAGTTCTACATTGGCTTCTTTGTCTAATCAATCCTCCTTATTCATCTCTTTGAATCTCTTGTCTTTGGCTCCCTTGTTGCATGCTTCCTTGGAGGCTCATTCCACCTTGACTGCTAACTCTCCGAATTAGGTTCTAGTGGTGCTTCATATTGATAGATCTCATTATGCTCATGTGATTCAATATAGTAACTATCTATATTGAATCACCTTGACTGCTAACACTCCGAATTAGGTTCTAGTGGTGCTTCATATTGATAGATCTCATTATGCTCATGTGATTCAATATAGTAACTATCTCATTATGCTCATGTGATTCAATATAGTAACTATCTCATTATGCTCATGTGATTCAATATAGTAACTATCTCATTATGCTGGTGGGTTATCTATATGTGTGGAATCAAAGCTTTGAGCATTAGGGTCACTATCTAAAATCAAAGGAGAAGTTGGCACTAAAGCTCTATTTAAGTTAGCTTGTGCTATTATCTTTTGACTGAAATTACATTGGAAAGGGTGGTGGTTGTTGACTTAACACTGGTTGAGGTCTTTGTTGTGCCTAAGAGTATGACTCGTAGGGTTTTTGTGGCCTATAGTATGGCTGTTGATATTGGTTTTGATATCTATTTGGCTAGTTCACACCAAGCCCTCATGCTTACCCTCTAATTGACCTTAATGGAGACATTTTATGAGAAATCCAACCACACTTAAAATGCTACATGCAACAACTAACACTAGCACGCATGGTGGACTTGAACCCACACATGACATACCAATGCTAGGTTTTCTATATGCTACTACCCTATGAAACATTGCTTCACCAACCACAGTGCATGGTCCAATCCATGGTATGGAAGGTAAAACAAAGTTCATATGCAAATGAGCAGCAAAGTATAGTGCATGGGATGATAGCCAAAATATACAAGTACTCCTCACCTACACAACAAGCCACCCCTCCTAAATGATATATATGCAAATGCAAGTGGCTGGTTGGATTATTCCATCATATCCATCTTTACATCATGGGTGAGATGCATCATATGAGAGTACACTTTCATATACATGAAGGTCCAATTCTTTATATACAAGATATTTAATTGACTCCATAGGACTGAGTCATGGGAAACATAGAATATCATCCATATAATCTTGCTTCATCAAAGCTTCCAAGCTTTTCTTCATAGTGGTCCATAGCCTCCACTTCTTGGTCATAAACTTTAAAATTCATTTCCACTTGTGTATCTTCATGACCACCAAGCATAATCTTCCATATCTAAACTTCATGATGATAATCTACAAAACTTTGGAACAACCATACACTTCCACAAAATATGAGTAGCATAGTCACATGAGTAAATGAATCAAAATCAATTCTCCATATCATAACAATGGGATAACATACAAACAATAAATGAGAGCTAGCAATGACATTCATCACATCATAAGAGATACACTTTCCCAATGCACAATTTCCCAATCATAATACATAACATAAAAAAAGGCATTCCCCACAAAACTATTCTCATCACTAGATTGATAAGCACACCAAACTTACACATGGGAGTCACTCCAACCATAAGCTAAGCAAACATCATAACAAACTAATGTTGGATTGCATTGACACAATGGTGCAACATAGTCAGAAAATGATAAAAATGTTTTAGCATAACTCACAATTAAGATAGTGGCATCATTACTACCATATGTGCTTACATCAACTTCATTTGCATAAGAAACGTCATCATGCCTGATACATGTGGAAAATACATCATGTGTACATATCAAATCATGGAAAACATCTATCTCATCCTCAAAGATAGAGTAATCATTCACAACATACTCAATCAGTTGTAGGTTTTACATCATCGTCGTAATAATCATCAACAATAGATGGAGACTGTGAATCGTAAACACCATACTCATCATGTAATATCAATCCACGATAGGTATCATGTCTAATGTCAAGTGCAAATGCATCATGAGCATCATCAATGCAAAAAACTTCATCATGCTCATCATCCTGATAAATGTGAAAAAATGGTGGAGAAAATGGATCATATGAAGAACAATAATCTTTTTTTTCTTCTTCACTAAAAGGTGATGCAATATAATCAAATTAACAATCACTATCCTCATCAATTTTTGGCAAATCATGCAATTGCAGATGCATATCATCATCATGTAATGAAACAATGTTGGTAGTAGCTAGAGACATAGTAGCCAGAGGCACAAACATCGAGGAAGCATGTAAAGATAGAGCACAATGAAGTAGCAGGGAGCCAGTCGGATCATTTTTTCAAACAAATATGTTTTATATTACTTTTCAAAAACCTCCAATAGTGATTTTCATCACTCATGTACCATATGTAACATAGAAAAAACCCCTTTTGTAATCATATGCTCCATTTTGTGCAAGTCGAGGAGTCCTAGAGCTTGATGAGATTAGGTAGAATGAGCCTACCAATTTTGGTTATTTTTAGACACCGTTTACCCTTTCAAATAGCACTTAGAACCTATTTTTTAACTATGCGGTCATTATATGTGAAACCGGTCAAAACTAGTTTAGAATCTATAAAAAGAGCTCGAGAGCTCATTTTTGAGGTTAGCTTGTGTGAGTAGAGAAGAGCTTAGAGCTAGTTTGAGCTTGTAATTGATCTTAAAAATAGATTCTAATACTCATACCTTCCATTGTGTCTCGCTTGTCTCTTCATTGTGTGTGTGTGTATGTGTGTGTGCATCTCTATGCTTCTCACCTTCACTCTCACTACATTTCACATTCACGATCTTCATATCAATCCTATCTCTTCCGCAGATTGACATTAAGGAGGTGAAGCTTCTTAACGTGGTTCTTACCATTGTGCTAGAGCAACACCAAATTTGGCACCGTTGCCGGGGATCGAGTCTAGGACGAATGTGTGATGGTAAGAGTATAGCAAGAAGTGGTGTTGGAAGGTAAAAATTTCAGTTTTTGGTGTTGTTTTTAAGTATTTTTTAGTGTTTTTCTTCTCCCCTACAGTCCTTTTTCACCACCGCATCATCTTCCACCCCGAAAAATTCAGAGAATTCACCATCAACGGAGGACCGGAAGATATTTGGCCAAATCCCTTGGCTAAGCACGCTCCCTCCAAAAGTCAACCCATGAGAGCTTGGCGATGGATCGTTGCCAGACAAAAGATTGTCAGGAGATTTTCCCCCGGTCTTCCAACAGTGGACAAATGGGGACCATTGGAGGACAAATGGGGACAATTGGCAGTCAGGTGGGTTACATCAGCAGTCAGGTGGACTGCATGAGTGGCCAAATGGGCACGATACCCTGTGGTGCCCATCCTTCCACACTTACTGCGGACTGGCCTAGATTTTTGAGACAAAACGGAGCACTTCCTAATGGGAAAGTCTTGCAAGTGTTGGACCTCCCTTCTTTTCCAAAGCAGAGCATCCGTCTGAACTCTCAACCTCAACCACAAAGGAGTCAACCACAACGGAGGAACCCAGACTGACGACCATATCAGAATATGCAAAGAAAGTAGCAGTATCAACATTTCGAAACGGGCAACATGAAGCAAATATGGGTGCCAAAAGGATAGAAAACTCCAATAGTTTTCAACGATGCAGACAAGGATAAGAAGAAGTTAAAGCAAAAGCAGAGTCTGCATCCAACATATCCTCGACCTTCTTTTACAAGTACGAATAGTCGACAGATTTGGATCGCCAAGAAGTACCTTGCGAATCGACCCACACCCACGCAGATTTGGGTACCAAAATAGTGTATCATAGCTCAACACTCAAGCCATGTATTATATACCCCTCAGAAACCTATTCATCCCTCACCACCACCATATCTAATATCATCTTTTGCCCCCCTAGCAGGAACATACCACCCGCTCAGCAACTCTTAGGAAATGGATACCGAAACGTATCTAGACATCTTTTCAGAACCCGTTGTCTAACACTCTTCCCACCCCAACTACACACTACCGTTATACCAACTCATCCACAACTGAACTTTGTACAAATTCACACACTATAACCCAACATCACTTGTAATAACATCACATCAAGCAATGTATGCATAATCTAAAGCATGTAGGAGTCTAGAGACGTGCACTAGTTGTGCAAACACCATTCCATAAACCACATCATAACACTCGGCTACACGGGTTACACATCGATTATGGAAAGGGATTGCGGTCTCACTTTAATGGGATCATAACTATTTTCCATACTAATGTGTTAATCTTTTGTAGCAGATCTTCTCCACACTCGCATTCATCACCATGCAGATAGAAGGACCATCTAAAGCTGGCCCCAGCATACTTATGGCCAATATTGGGGAACTACTAGCTGAGCCCCATCCAATGGCTCAACCACCGGAATTTCAAGGCTTCCCAGGACCCATGCCGATCGATGACCCTCCTAGGGGTTATACTGAAAAAATTCATCGTAACTCACATTGGTTTCAAGGGCTAGCAGGACCGTTGGTAGACGCAGATTTTATCTTTGATGCCAATTTGACTTTTGATAACTGTACATGGGGCAAGTACCAATTTTTCTCAAGAGAGTTTGAAGCACTAAAGAACACAGAAGACTTGAAGCATGTTTGGTCACTGAATACTTCAGTGATCCATTGCCTAAACCAGATTTCTACATATGCTATTACCTAGTAACCACATTGACGGCTTCGGAGAACAAGGATTTTCCGGGCACATTCATTTTGCCATCCCTGGCAAATGAGCCACCGTTTAAGAAGTTTTATCTTTCTAAAGATCTGATTAGAGCTGCAATCAAGATACATGGAACGCATACTCTGACAGAACGAGAGAGGCTGATTCCAGAGCCAATGAAACGTGGAGATGTCATCAAGTGGGAAGATATTTCAGCGATCACACTTGAGCTCTCTAAACCTTTCAGGATATGTATGCAACATTTCGCATTCCCAGCTCAGGATCGATTCACCATGCCCCAAAAATGTATTTGGTTTGGATTGTATTTATCTTGTATTGGACCACAAACAGTAGACCTTGCCAGCTGGACTATTGATCAACTTAGCACAGCATAGATGGGAGAGAAAGAAAGTAATCGATGGATGCTGCGCTCTCACAAGAATCGTGTATATGTGTTTGGCATATGATTTGCCAATAGAGCGTGCAATGACAAGTGAAGAGTTGAAGGCATTTAAAGGGAAGGCCAAGAAAGCCAGACAATCTAGCAAGGGACGAGTAGGGAAGCGAATGAGAGGAACAATTCCATGCCTACAGGTTCCAGAATCACCATCATCGCAACCCTCTCTAGAACAGTCTCCTGCAGAACCCCCTGCAGCTATACAACCTATTCGCATACGCCTATCAAGACCAGTGATTACAGAAGGCACAACTAGTGTAGTTACTTCTCAGGCTACCACCGTTTAGGAACCTCCCACCACTACAGCAGGCATTCCCACCTCTATTGGTGTGGAAGTGTTTTCTTTTCCGATACCCAACCTAGAAGCAGAACCACTAAATACAACTTTTTATTTTGAGATGCCGGATGCCTTTTCAAATGAATTTCAATTTTTAGAAGGACAATTTTTCTCTCAAGAATATGACCGGCCAAGCTATCCTACCACTCCACCTGATCAACAGCAAGGACAAGTAGTATCCAGCTCAGAAGAAGAAAGGACAGAAACACACGATGAGGATGGAGATGATGAAGCCAGTCAGGGCACTCATGACTCTCAAGAGAATGTGCAAACTGATGAGCAGTACAGGAACTCGTCACAGGAGGCTTCGAAGAAGCGTTCATCAAAGGCTTCGGAGAACTTATTAAATTAGTAGGCACAAATGAAACATTAAGATATTTGCAGAGAAAGCCATTATTGCAGTTTGACCCGCGTAGAGTTCACTTACTAACAAAACCTGGTCAGTACATTCGTGTATCAACAGGTGCCCAATCTTGAGAACAGGCCAGAGAAGCACATCTCATCCCTAAAGGCTCCTTGGCAAAAGACACGATTGTCATGGACTCCCCACCTGACACTACTATTGTACATACCACTACGGTGACCGAAGTACCCACCACTCCAGCCGCTCCTCTTTCACCTCCCATCCCTCCAATCTCCCCTGAACACCCTGCCTCTCCCAGACCATCCATGTCTTTGGATAGTGCCATAGCAGAAGCCTTTGTCGCCTCCATTCCCCTCACCCTCTCTGCACCTACACAACCTATCCTACCTCCTCAAACATCCATCTTTCTATCCAGCCCATTTCTCCATCCATCCTTCCCTTCCTTCCCCACCCCTCCAAGACCTCTATTCCCATTTCCCCCTCCATTGACCTTCTCCCCTGTATCACCTCCTCGATCCACTGTCTTTCCTCTTTCCCCTTTCCACCAAGCAGTACAAGAGATCCCCTCTGTAAATTATTCTGCCACTTTTGTAAATCCCGTATTTACACCCACACACGCACCCACTATCACTCCACTATTCACAGTCATGGCGCTAGACACCACATCTAGTGACATGGATATATCACCCCCCACAACACCACCACTCACATCTCCCATTGCATCACCATATTTAGGGACCTCACTTTTTTCCATAATCACCATTGCATCCACATTCCCATCCCCATTTCCCATTCCGCTTGCATCGACACCCACACACTCAGTATCTACATTCACAGCACCTTTAATTTTATCACCCACCATCGACATTGCATTTCGTCAGATGTTCACCTGCATGACACAAGTAAGAGATGAGTTTGCATCTCTTGGAACTAGTTACCAGATGCTACAGCAGACAACGAACGATTTATAGTCACAGCTCAATTCATTATCAATCGAGAATGCATCGCTTAACACCCGCTACCAAGAGCTATGCCAGACCTACCACAAATTGGAACTCAAAAGCAAACAGAAGACAAAAGAGGCCGTTACAGATATAGACAATTTGTTAAGAGCTCAGACTATTCACAATACGACACTTACCAGAAACATGGGATTACACAGATGTCACTTGGCAGCAGCTAAAGAAGAGAACCAACGTCTACAGGAACAGAACAGAGAGAACTTGGAAGCTACGTTAGATCAACCGGACGAGCCCTTGAGTCCCAGTCGCTTCAAAGTTGTCCCCTCTGACTCCATGAAGATGTTATTGGAAGATCATGTCAGATTATTAGAGGAGTATGACATTATGAATGAAGAATACCAGAAGCTCAAAGAGGAACACAAACTATTATAGTTAAGAGCACCGGTACAACAAGCACCACTAGCTCCTGCGCACCCTTCTCCTGAGATCATAGAGGAACTCAACGCTCTACGGGCCGAGCTAACTACTCTCCAAACACAGATCACAACATATGAAGCACCCCCCAGACCAGATTCCCCACCGGAACTTTCAGCGGATGAAGAAACAGTGACCATCCTGGTGGAGGATACTTTTGAAGAAGCATATGAACCCCAACCCATCCCAGGCGGATGGTCACAGCAGAAGGCCAGACGACTTTTGAACTTCCTACTCCCGCATGGATGAAGATGGTTGAAGAGCTTAGAAGGACCCACTTCGCAAGGGTGGAAGCACAATTACATGCAATGGCTATGATAGAAGAACGAATTTTAAAATCCTCGTATTTTGCTCACTTGGCCCCTCACAGATACATATCTAGGCATGAGCTACAATACAAGCCATATTTTATGTTAATGGCAGAATATCAGCTGGCCATAGAAAAAGAAACAGGCAAGAAACCCTCCCATGTCACCCAGTTTGAGCCTCAAGATTTGCCAACAGATGCACAGAGAGGAGAAATATACCAACCAACTTGGCGCCAAGATTTATTACAAGAATATCCCGAGATGATGAGCACATGGGCTAAGACTCCTCTGCACTTGAAATACAACCCATGTTGGGGACCCATGCCATGTCGCCGTTCCTGGAAGGCATTTGCCATTAAAGTACAAAACAACAAGCAATGCCAGGACTGGCTCAATTACTCGTACTTCACTCCACCCACCAAACCGACCACCGTAGGCTATATGATGGCAACATTAGACACTGGATTCCTCACTTACGTCGAATGGATGATGTAGTAGTGCATATAACTATCAAAATCTTTGACATGATGCAGATGGTATTCAAAGTCTTCTGTGGCGTAAAGGCACCACATGTGAACACCCCGGGTTTTGAGCATGGCAATCAAGATTTAGCTTATGACATGAGTACGACACCATCGCTCCGTGTGTGTTATGCTTGGCACTGTTGAATCAAATATCTACCAGCGTGCTATAAGCAGACCTTCGAAGAAATGTTCACTATAGGTTTTTGGGAGTATCACTCAGAGGTGTTCATAAGCAGGCCTACACATCTACTGCAATTATTTGCATATGAAGAGCTGGTGTACTCCACACATTACAAACTCCTGCCACCAGAGGAACCTCAACCCATCGACTGGGAGAAGCTTGAGGCTGATCTTGCTAGAGGTATCCGTCTATCAGATCACACACTCGCTCAGGAACTACTATAGAATTATATCCGACAGACCCCACAACAAGGTTCTATCGAGGACGACAAAAGTGAGAGGGAGGGGGGTGTTGGCAATAGCCAGAGACACAGTAGCCAGAGGTGCAGACGTCGAGGAAGCATGTAAAGACAGAGCAAAATGAAGTAGCAGGGAGCCAGTCGGATCATTTTTGCAAACAAATATGTTTTATATTACTTTTCAAAAACCTCCAATAGTGATTTTCATCACTCATGTACCATATGTAACATAGAAAAAACCCCTTTTGTAATCATATGCTCCATTTTGTGCAAGCCGAAGAGTCCTCGAGCTTGAGGAGCTTAGGTAGAACGAGCCTACCAATTTTGGTTATTTTTAGACACCGTTTACCCTTTCAAATAGCACCTAGAACCTATTTTTTAACTATGCCGGCCACTAGATGTGAAACCGGGCAAAACTAGTCTAGAATCTATAAAAAGAGCTAGAGAGCTCATTTTTGAGGTTAGCTTGTGTGACTAGAGAAGAGCTAGAGCTATTTTGATCTTGTAATTGATCTTGTAATTGATCTTGAGATAGAGTCTAATTCTCATACCTTCCATTGTGTCTCGCTTGTCTCCTCATTGTGTGTGTGTATGTGCGTGTGTGCATCTCTATGCTTCTCACCTTCACTCTCACTACATTTCACATTCACGGTCTTCATATCACTCCTATCTCTTCCACGGATTGACATTAAGGAGGTGGAGCTTCTTAACGTGGTTCTTACCATTGTGCTAGAGCAACAAACAATATCATCAAACTTTGGAACACATTCATATCTCAATATGGATGAATCATCCACAATGAGTGAGAATGTATCATTCCATGGCTTCAATGTATGCACTAATGCATCATTACAAGGTACATCACAAAAATCTTCTCCTAATGTAGGAGTATCACAAGAAATGTCCATAGAACCATGCATACATAAAGTAATGTCTTTATGCTCATCACTCTCATCCAAATGTAGCAGATCTTTTCCATGCAAGAACATAAATCTTTCCATGAAATGTCTTCTCTCATCATATTGTGTAAGATTTAATTTCTCACTTTCTCATAATCATACTCATTGAACACAATATGCTCCAATGTTAATGTGTTTTCAATTCCAATGTTGTTTTTCTTATTAACCCATGAGTTCCAGATGCATTCTTTCATGATCTCACATGGTAATTCATATTTATAAATCAAAATATCATTAATGCAACATTTGTTGGAAAACAATGTGCAATTGGTCCATTTTGTCTAAGACCTTGCTTTAGTTCTTAGTCTTTCTTGGCAAAGAAGAAAAGGAGATGGGCGGATCTGACATGTTTAAAGCTCGTTACTACTCTTTGTACAACCAAAATGTGTTGGTGGCATGGATACGTCGTCGTTCTCTCATAGCACCCGCCAGGGTTCAAATCCCCTAGACTGCAGCGAGCGCGAACGTTATATTTTGATCTATGATTTTCAAATTAAAAAAAAACAAGTGGAGAAGCGATGGATCGCGATAGACGGCGACCTGATTTTCACGAGAATAGCGATCGCAGATTTATTCTTTTACGAAGTGCTTTATTGGTGCTTTTGAGGGATCAAGAGTACTATATAACAAGAGCTTGGGCTCATTGTTATTCATCCTTCACCTAGGATCAACACAAGCTTTCTAGAGCTTGGACCTCACTAGAGGTAGTGTTTCTTCTAGCACATGGGGCAGCCATGGTGTTAACTTGAAGCATGTTGAGGAGCAGCTATGGAGTTCTTCTTAATGATTCTTCTTGGAGAAGATGAAGAGTGTGCTCACACTCTACCTCATGGAGAGGAGGGTATCTCTTGTTCATGGCAAGAAGACTTGGTCATTAGCAGCTTGATGGTGAGGATCGCCCATCTAAATGATGTATTTGAAGATGGTCTTCTACAGGAAGATATTAGGTTGAAGATTGTCTTCTACAAGAAGCTGTCTGGCTACTTCAAAGACATTGGATGGGACCATCTACATGGCGTATTTGAAGATCATCTTCTACAAGAAGATGTTAGGTTGAAGATTGTCTTCTACAAGAAGATATCTGGCTACTTCAAAGACATTAGATGGAGTTTAACATAAGATTCACATCTTATGTTAAAGTATTCAGGTACATATTCTCTTTATGCACACAGGTACTACTTAAAGTTTATGGAGGTCGTGGCGTTCATATCAGGAGGAGTCCTATTTGGCATAGGTACAAGAGAATGAGTACTTATATGCTTTATGCATATTTTATGAGGTGTTTAAGAAGGTGTGTTCACATGAGTTTGAGGATTTCCGTTCACACTGATCCTTCCTCTTTCAGTCACTCATATTCACTCTTCTATAACCTATAAGGTCACACATCTCATGTATATTCAGATTACTGCCCACACATCTGAATATGTTTGTTACATTGTACATTCACTCATTCATCTATTTCTCATCACATAGAATGGTTGAGAATTTTACTCCCACATTGTACATTGAACATTGGTATATATGATACTATGAGTAAGCGATGGCTTACGTAACACCTTACACATGACGTCTATTCTTTCTCTATCTTTATCTCATCATTTTTATGATTAAGTTGTGGTATGTTCATGTTTTGTCAATATGGAAGATTGCTAGAATTAATGTTGTATATATACTGGACCTATGGAACCATGGACCTGTGACATGAGCCAAGGGCCTACCTCACTTCCAACATTTGGTATCAGAGCACTAAGGTTTTGGTTACAGAACTTTAGATCTTTGGCATCAATGCATTAAGGCTCATTCATAATCCCAGGTTCCTAGACTTCCAGATTTACAACATATGATTTGAAAGCATCTTCTAACATTTGACATTTGACATACACACTTAATCTAGATGAGTAGAGATTTGAGAATTAGACACTTCAGTTACATTCATCAGTGTGGAGTATGAAGTTGATGATCTGTTAGCAGCCGAATATTTTTGAAGAGTATGAAAATACTTTACAAAAGTATTGTTTGAAGACCCAGACTTGATGAAGAGAAGACTACTTCAAATTCAAGGAAGAACAATGGTTTAGAGAAGATGAAGAAATCAGATCAACATCAAAACACAGGTATCAGTTTCTACTATCAGATTATCATTTGCAGGTCATATCTTAGAAGAGCAGTTATGAAGAGATTTGAAGAAATTCAAGGATTGCTTTTATACGCTTTCATCATTTGAAAGTTAAAGCATTAGCTACATCAAAACAGGTATCTAGAGGTTTTTCTAGAGAGTTTTTGAGAAATCTCTTTCATGGCAAGAAAGTTCATCTAAGAAGACAAGCACAGAGATGAGATGAGTTTTTTCAGCCAATTTTCTGTTGTAAGTTGGTTGGATATCAAGGTACAAATGTATCTAGAGAAGGTAACTCTAGAAGGGCAATTCATCATTCAGACAAAAGATTGGTGAACTTAGTCGTTTCAGACATTTAAAACAACATTTTGATTCAGAGATATGAGGAGATGGTAAAACATGTTTCTATATTCACTTCCATTTATATACCATGTTTGTTTTATCTCTTACTCTTACACTAAAGGAAGAGAAAAGTTCATTTGAAGAGGTCAAGAGTGTTTGCTACTTCAAGATGAAGAGAACAAAAGGTATGGAAGAGAATTTTGAAAATGTTGACATCATCAGGTGGAAGAAATATGCAGAAGAAGAAAGTCCATCATTTCCAAAAGAAAAGTAAGGCTTCCTTTTCTCATATATTTTCCATATACTTTTCCTATTTTATCCTCTACATCCAAAGACAAGTCTACGAGAACATCCTATTTAAAGAAGAAGCAGTTTCTTGTTTTGCATTACACTTGGTCATGATTTAGTAGATTTGACAAAGAATTGCATTGAGAGAAAGAAAAGCAGCAAATATATGTTTTAACTCATATATGTATGAGTTATGTTTTAGTTGAAGCTTTTAAGCAGGCAGCTTATATGTTCCCTCAAAGAATTCTTGGAGTGTCAATACAGAGCTACTTGATATATGACAAGTTGCAGAGAAGTATATTTCTTCTTTATCTAACTCTTGAGGTAAAAGAGTTTTTTGTAGCAGATGTTGAAGACTTGGGTTGAGGTTTTATGTTTGGAAAAGGTTACCTCATATTCAGTACTTACAGAAAACTTGAGAAAATTCAGAATCTTGTTGATGTACCAGTCAGTTGAAGAATCTACTTTCTATGATTGTCTTGATTTTTTGGATACATGCTTGTATTCAAAAAGGTGTTCCATCATATCCTATCACTTGATTAAAAAGTGGAGTTAGCCAAAAGAAAATCAAGCAGGTACTATCACATTTCACCCGGGTAAAATATGAAAGTTATGAAGTATCAACTTGCAGCTTTTGGAGTTCTCAAGGTCAGAAGTTTGTCCACTTATGTTTCAAGTAGGAATTGCAGATTCCTTGAAGGATTTGTTTGAAGAAAAGTTTTACAACGTTTTGAGAAGCATGGACACTTGGAGACATTCATGAAGTAAATCAAACATTCAGTCATGAAGGTTTGATGACAACAGATTCTACACAGGAGAGATCATTGATCTTGAATAGATCTTGTATGATCTTGAGTATTTATGATTCAGTTGTCTATCCTTTGCTTGTGAAGATTCTTAACATTGGAAGAAGTAAGTCAAAGATTCAGATTCTATCAAATTTGTGTTGCAGAGAGATAGAAATACTTGTTATGTTACAGAAGGTTATGAATCCTATGAAGCTTTCAGCAAGGTTTTGTTATGTTCGGTTCAGCTAACCTTATTCTACAATTTGGAAAGCTGAGGAATGACATGGAAAGCTATTGGCATGTGTACAGTGCTAATAAAAAGGGTCCAGAGATTTTGTTTCAGATACAGGTATTGATCACTAAACATCAGATTTATGAAGGAAGACGTTCCACATTTCATAAAGTCTGATATATTTGAAGAATACTGGATACTAGTGTTAAGTCATCCAAGGAGGTGATGAAACATGAAGACTTATTTTCAAGCCATATGTAAAAGAATACAGAGTCATACCTACAGGTATTCCTATTTCAGGTATTCCTATATTTCCTTTGTCAGTTTCTCTTTATGTTCCAGCTTTGAAAGAAGAAGGAAGAAGAAGAATGTTTGGAGAAAGTTCCTATTCAGGAGAAGGTTCCAGAGTTCTATTGAGGAGAAACTTGATATTTCAGAAAGGTGTATTTCAGAAGTGCGCACATATATGTTTATACCAACTTCTGAAGGAAAGAGGTATGAAGGATTTAAAGGATGAAGACATGATGACATCATAGATTTTTTGACTCATATTGACTTGAGTATAGTCAGAGATGAACCAGCAGCGTTCATAATGCACTAAGTTGTGAGTTCACAGTCACAGGTTCCAGGATTCAGTTCCTGATTTTGTTTAGTGTATTTACATGACACAGCAGAAGTACGTTGAGAAACCTTTTTGGAAGGTAAATGCAAATATGTGGATCCTAGTGTATGTTTTCAGGTTTGTGAAAACAGGAGATAGCAGGTTCAGGAGACAGTTCATGCTACATTTGTTGTCAAGTAGTGATTGCTTGATGAATACACTATTGGATATCTAGTTTGCATATTTTCTCAAGTATTATGGTTCATATTCAGCAAGGTCAGGTTTTTTTAAAGGAAAGTCAAATTCAGTTTTGAAGAAGATTTTTTTTCCTGAAGTACGGCACTACAAGCTTGAAGCTTGTGATAGTTTGCAGTTTGTGACAGATTGCAGATTCAGTTCAGGTTGTACCAATATGACATTGCAGGGGGGATTGTTGGAAAACAATGTGCAATTGGTCCATTTTGTCTAAGACCTTGCTTTAGTTCTTAGTCTTTCTTGGTAAAGAAGAAAAGGAGACGGGCGGATCTGACATGTTTAGAGCTCGTTACTACTCTTTGTACAACCAAAATGTGTTGGTGGCATGGATACGTCGTCGTCCTCTCATAGCACCCGCCAGGGTTCAAATCCCCTAGACTGCAACGAGCGCGAACGTTATATTTTGATCTATGCTTTTCAAATTAAAAAAAAACAAGTGGAGAGCGATGGATCGCGATAGACGGCGACCTGATTTTCACGAGAATAGCGATCGCAGATTTATTCTTTTACGAAGTGCTTTATTGGTGCTTTTGAGGGATCAAGAGTACTATATAACAAGAGCTTGGGCTCATTGTTATTCATCCTTCACCTAGGATCAACACAAGCTTTCTAGAGCTTGGACCTCACTAGAGGTAGTGTTTCTTCTAGCACATGGGGCAGCCATGGTGTTAACTTGAAGCATGTTGAGGAGCAGCTATGGAGTTCTTCTTAATGATTCTTCTTGGAGAAGATGAAGAGTGTGCTCACACTCTACCTCATGGAGAGGAGGGTATCTCTTGTTCATGGCAAGAAGACTTGGTCATTAGCAGCTTGATGGTGAGGATCGCCCATCTACATGATGTATTTGAAGATTGTCTTCTACAGGAAGATATTAGGTTGAAGATTGTCTTCTACAAGAAGCTGTCTGGCTACTTCAAAGACATTGGATGGGACCATCTACATGGCGTATTTGAAGATCATCTTCTACAAGAAGATGTTAGGTTGAAGATTGTCTTCTACAAGAAGATATCTGGCTACTTCAAAGACATTAGATGGAGTTTAACATAAGATTCACATCTTATGTTAAAGTATTCAGGTACATATTCTCTTTATGCACACAGGTACTACTTGAAGTTTATGGAGGTCGTGGCGTTCATATCAGGAGGAGTCCTATTTGGCATAGGTACAAGAGAATCAGTACTTATATGCTTTATGCATATTTTATGAGGTGTTTAAGAAGGTGTGTTCACATGAGTTTGAGGATTTCCGTTCACACTGATCCTTCCTCTTTCAGTCACTCATATTCACTCTTCTATAACCTATAAGGTCACACATCTCATGTATATTCAGATTACTGCCCACACATCTGAATATGTTTGTTACATTGTACATTCACTCATTCATCTATTTCTCATCACATAGAATGGTTGAGAATTTTACTCCCACATTGTACATTGAACATTGGTATATATGATACTATGAGTAAGCGATGGCTTACGTAACACCTTACACATGACGTCTATTCTTTCTCTATCTTTATCTCATCATTTTTATGATTAAGTTGTGGTATGTTCATGTTTTGTCAATATGGAAGATTGCTAGAATTAATGTTGTATATATACTGGACCTATGGAACCATGGACCTGTGACATGAGCCAAGGGCCTACCTCACTTCCAACAACATTTTGGTGCATCTTTTCCCATGAAATTCGACTGTTAAATTATGCCATGTATTCATAATCTCTAGAGGGTTCAAAATTTTCCAAATCCAATGTTCTTTTGATGAACTTCATAAACCTCCATGCATAAGGATAAAAGCAATGATCAACATGTAGGCACTTATTCGTGCATTCTTTCACATATGGACAATGACAAATAACATGAAACCATGTCAAGCAAAGAGGACAAAATGTTTTTTTCATACATTCCACAACAATCATAACCTTCTCCAACACTTACATCAAGCTTGCACATACATCAATGCATCTTTCCAAGAGATGTGGTAACATATAATAATTTTTACATGCATGTGGATTAACTTCCATGTGCTTGGTCCCCTCCATGAGTGAATATGTAAATGAGTTACGGCCATTAAGTAATGCATGTCCACATTCCCCTTGTTGAGCGACTTTCTTTTATGTCTTGGTGCAATGCAATTAAAATTTTATAGGTTGCTTTAAAGCATAGAGAGCTACATGTGCCATCACAATCATTCAAGTACAATAAGAAACATTTTGCCCCTTTATGGTCATAACTATTGTACAAAATGCATGGGGAATCTTTTACAAATATTATGCTAGCTTTGAATTAGTTAATCTATATGGAACACTTGGAGGACACGAAAGCCATAATCCCTTGATAAGGTGTGCCCCATGTACTAAAGGATAGCAAGAAAAACCCTTCCAAACTGCCATTAGTGTGTACTCAATATTCTAAGGTACAAGGATAGGGCAAATTCTAGAATAATGTGTTCATATTTTCAAATAAAAATGGGAAAGGAAAGCATAGACGCAATTCTCGATGCACCTCTCAAAAAGGGAAACTCAAGTCTTTCTACCTCTCAAACTCTCCCGATTTCCTAGGAAACCCCTTTCTTGTAGTGTTTTTGGTGCATAGTTTTGAGGTTGCTTAATCATCCACACATTATATGTTGGAGCAATTGGACAAGCCTTCACATTCGGCTTCACTTGAAGAATCATATGAAGAAACATGGGATGAGTCACATGAACCATTGCTTGTAATTGTGTGATCATTTACCATTGGTAAATGGTTAACTCAATAAAGAATATTGTAAGTCTGCATTTCATGGAGTTTGGAGAACTAAAAGATATGAATCTCATTTGGTAGAATCATTCCTAACTAAGAGGAACACTTTTAGGTGAAGACAAATTTGAATTCAAATTCAAATTTGAATGATGAACTCATTATAAAAGGTATTTGTAATCTCACGGCTAGTGAGCCTCCATTCTTGAGCCTATTGTTGATCAAATTGTAGAGGTTCAGTGGCTTACACCATAGCCTACTCTTCTCACTATCATTGGGCATTATTTCTATGCCAATGATCATGTATATCATTGTTCTATAATACATTCATATCATTGAGTATATCTGTCTACCTCTCTGCCATGACTACTCAGAATAGTGTACTTTGTTTGATCATATCTCAATGAGTTCTTATCCATTTTTCATGTTCTACAGCTTGTTGGAACCAGCTGAAAGTCTACTCCAAGTTCTCAAGATTTGAAGAAGTTTTCTTCAGCCAATTGGGAGAAAATTTCCTCGAAGTGCTCACTGGTCATTCTCTATGTAGGTCATAAAATATCGGGGGTAAGCTATTGATTGCTAAATTTCTTGCTCATTACTTAGTACATCATTTTAAGTGATTCCACAGCTTGGAATCATTAGCTATCTAAGCTAATTAGATACCATCAAAAGGAATTTTCCTTATTGCCAGTGTAGTATGAGAACTGAGCAAGAGATCCAACAGGTGTCAAGACCAAAATAGCAAGTTTTTAATCACTAGCTAAGTGCAAAGTTATTTGTTTTGATCTAATTGTTTGAAGCATCATCTCCAAAGTACATAGGCACTTATTTAGTCTCATTAGCAAGCTAAAGGGGCCTACTATCAAACTCTGAGTGAAAGAGGGCAGGTACAAATCAGGGATTAGCAGTACCAACTCATCCAATTGTGGTATCCATCCATCTCTTCCAACATTATATGCCTCACCAATTATGCATGAGAAGTCTCACAAAACCCCACTATACAATCCCATGTCCCCCTTGCCAGGAAAGAAATATTATTTTTATTACCCAAAATCCACGTAACACACCATGAGCAATGATATATGCGCATGGAGATCCATTAAGGATAAGGAGGAATCGATGAGAGTGAGAATTTATCATGCTTCTTTAATAAATGCAACCCTCTCTCTCAATGTGAAATGATCATCACCTGCACTTGATTTTGTTGAATCACTATCAACCGAGAGCATTAGAAAGCTATGCAAACCCTAGAAAGCTATGCAAAACCACGTGCTACTCATGCCAATAATCATCAGGTGCAAGTGATTGGCAGCAAATGGATGCACTCATCCTATGGTGCAACAACTTTGAAGCTTATGGAACTAGCAGGTGCACCGTACACAATCACTCACATGATAAGGTAGATACACCATACACTTTTGCTCACTGAGGAAGATGTCCTTAGAGCTTAAGCCATGTATATCTACATAGTGTGAGCAATATCATCTCATCTTGGTGCATCCATCGATCTCTACTCAGTGTGGTGCACGTGGATGCAATTGTGTTATAATTCCTAATGCCATGATTGTTTCGCATCATGCCAGTGCTAGACTGATGGCACCACCAGCTCCCCATCTCGCGCTAGATTGCCACAGTCTATTTGTCTGTGGAACACAACAATGTGAATGGCATTAGTCACCAATTTTCTGTTGAGGTAGTGTGAGCCCAAATGCTATGTGTTCACCAAGATGTTTGGGTGGCTACACCTTCCTCTCAACTGGTTAATTGCATAAATGAAAATCAGTGGACACTCATGAGGCATGAATGTCAAGATTCATGGAAGAGAAGAATGCACTTGTGCTCTATTTTCATTAACAAGGTGGTATTTTATATGAAATATCTTGACTTAAGTATGATTCACACCAAACCCTCATGCTCAACCTCTAATTGACCTTAATGGAAATATTTTATGAGATATCCAACCACACTTAAATGCTCCATGCAACTCCTAATAGCAACCAAGGAAGATAGTAGACAAGGGAGACTCAGACAAGAAGGTCAACAAGAGAGGCAAGGCTTAGACACAAGACTAAGCAACCATGAGAGTCAATGTAGATCGAACAATGAATAGGCTTAACCAATTTTTTAAAACTAATTTCCAAGAAACTGTGATTTTGATCACTACATTTCAATGTAAATACCATTTTTGGTAGATCTAGCTCCATTTTCTTCATGTCCAGGAGCCCTCAAGCTTGAGGGTTTATTAGAAGGGTCCACGTATCAGCTCTATTAATTTTCAGGGCTCAGTTGAGCCTTCAAATCAGCTTACAAACCTAATTTTTAACTACGTTGGAACCTAGGTCTGAACTAGTCCAAAACTATTAAAAAATTATGAAAGGAGCTACCTTGTATGTGCATGTGTGCATGTGTGTGCATATTAGTCTGCTTCTCACTCACACACTTATGCATTCCTCTCGCTCACATGGTCATCATACCATCATCACGTCTCCATAGATTGATATTTACAAGGTACATCTCCTCACGTTGGTACTCCCATTGTACTAGAGTGACATTGACTTTGGCAGTGTTGCTGGGGAGCACGATTTGAGGATGAGCATGTGACGATAATATGTAGAGTCTTGATGTTGGATTTATAGGTAAGTAGGTATTTTTTCTATTTTATCTACTTTTTTTATGTCCATCATCATCTCTACCATCTCCACTCTCCATCACCTTGCATCTCCTTCATCACAAAAAGTTTTAGCTTTTGGTCATATCCCCATCTCCCACTTCATTTCCCTCATTCCACTTGTGAGAGAGAGCAAGAGAGAGCTATTGCACTTGTTGTTTTTGTGTGTTCTGTAGAGATTTACACCATCAAAAGCTCCAATAGCATCACCAAGTACAATAGAACCCTATGCACAACTTGACACGATGACCTCTATCTATCATAATAGACAAAGAAATTTGGTATTTTGTGTTTTAATCATAGCATAATAGAATACAAATCATGAGCTTTCCAAAACACTACTCACAATAAAAGAATTCCCATTGTTTTGGTCTATCATGATAGACAATGTCTATTGCAACAAACAAAAAGATATGATAGACCCTGTCTATCGTGATAGATAGACCCCCATGCGATAGATATGTCTATCATGATAGACCAAAATCCACAATAGATGATAGATGATGGAGACTATCTATCATGATAGACTTGTCTATTGTGATAGAAAAGACCCCACAATAGAGGCCATCTATCGCGATAAAATTGTCTATCATGATAGACAAACACAACAACATGTGCATACAAGGCAAGAAAAAAAGAGAGAACAATGGAATCTTCTATTATCAAACTCAAAGCAAGTATACAATGCTCAAGAATCTATTCAATCTCCACCTAGCTAACCCTGAAAATGAGCTTCCTAGATCCTTTTATAGTTTTTTTTACTACCTTTGGCCTTGTTCATACCATGTGTCTCGTCTAGCAAAAAAATAGGTTCCTTATCTCATTTGAAGGCTCAAACAGGCTCAAGAAAGTATGAAATTTGTTACATAGGTTGTTCAAATACTTCTCAATCTTGAGGACTCCTCAGCTTGATCAAAACCAAGTCTATTCAACCAAGAACAAAATTTACAATGAAGTATAATGATAAAAACCATTGGTTGTTGTATGCATGATCTCGAAAAACTATTAGGTGTATTCAGTAGGCCTTTGTTGACTTCCTTATCTACTTGGTCCTCATTGAACTTCTCTTTGATTGGCTTGTCTCTAGCTTCGTTGTCTCATGCTCCCTTGATAAATCAATCTACCGTGAACACTAACACCCCCTCTCGCATTTTTCATCCCAAATAGACCCTTGTTGTGGGTTGTGTTTGGTGTAATATTGGACCACATGAGTAGACAGATCATGTTCTTTGAGTTTGACTCCTTATGCTAAGTCATTCATGACTCAATCCCAATTCAATGGGCTTGGAACATCCGTATGTGGCTTATGTAACTATTTAGCATGTAGGGCTTGTTCTATCACGAAGAGGTGTAACAAGTGGGTGGGCCTTGCTAAAAATATTTCTAAGTGGTATTCCCAAAAGCCATTGGAGAACATCTTTTAAAATGTTTGCTTGTAGCAGGTGGGTAAATACTTGATGCATGCATGCCAAAAGTATACAGTGTTCATAGAAGGTGTTGTGCTCATATTGTATACTAAATAAAAATTTCCTTCATTAAAACCTAGTGTTGAGATATATGAAGCTTTGACGTTGAAAAATGTTTTAAAAACTACAGTCATGAGTTCAAAAAAATTCATACACATGCTAGCGGCTACATTAGGCATACTCTTCAATTTGGGAGTCCAATGGTGAATGGTTGACACCCTATAGGTTATGGTAGGAGGTCCATGGGGGGAGGTGAAGTATGGGTAATTCAAACAATTTGAACACCCAAGACTATTCCTAACCTTAACTGCAAAGGTTGGCCATGGGTATTTGCAAGGCACTGAACCATAGCATGGATTATACTTGATGTGCAGTGGTGTACTGGACCATGTTACCATCATCTCCACATAACTTTCTAGCACATGTGCTTGCCAATTTGGTTGGAATATAGTGCCCCATTGAGCCCACTTTGGGACATTGCCTAGTTGCAATTGAGTGGCAAACATGGGTTTTTTGCTCGATTTTTGTGTTGTAATCTATTAACAACATGAATTGAGGCATATATTGCAATTTAGAGGTTGTTATCAAGCATCTGTCGAACAAGTTTTGAAAATATTTATTCTTGAGCAATGTTTCTTCGAGGTTGGACATTGACTATATCTAAATGATCACTCAATCATCATGGGTACGTCCAATCTCTTTGACATGTTTAAGCCACTGAGGGATGGGTACTTCATATGTCTCTTGGCCTTCCTCAGTGGCAAGACCTCCTCGTATCGGTTGGGGTTCATACGAATCTTTGAATGTTTCTTCGACTGGGATCTCTACTACTTCTTCACGGTTTGGCACCTCTGGTGTTGAGGATGGCCTTTCATATTGTAAGAGCTTGTTTGCAATTCCTCTGTGTGTTTTTGTAAGGCTTCAATCTCTTCTAGCATGAAACCAATTGGAATCGCCTCAAGAACTTGTGTGCTGGTAGAAGGTTATTGATTGCATAATTGGTTGATCTCCTTCTGTAAGTGATCGTATGAGTCAAGGAAGTTGGCATGTTCTTCTAGAAGGATGCAGATTGTCTCTGAGGGAACTTCTTGGAATCTCAAGGGACTGGTGTGTGCTCCAGGTGTAGACTCCATGGCGGCCTCCAAGTTTTCTTGATTTTGTTGTCAAAGGTGCTTGTTCTCCTCCAGGGCCCTTGACATATGTATTTGCAACAAACTCATATTGTGTTGGAGCCTTGTCTTCCACCCAATTTGTGCACGTAAGAGGTCTTCAATCTCTTTTATTGCTTCTTGGTCAATATGTTGAAGTTTGGAGTCTAGTTCATTGTTTGCCAATTGCAAAGTATTGTATTGTTCTCATAGAGTTTTGTTGTTTTCTTCTAGTTCTATCACTCATTCTTGTAGTTGGGTGGACTCACTGGTGAATGCTTCATTGCACTCTTCAAGATATTGATACTCCTGTTTTATTTAATTCTCACAGTAGATTATGGTGTTAAAAGCATTATTGACATTCATCAATGCAGTTTGTATAATTGGAAATGCAAGGGAATGGGGAATGAGGAATGGGGAAGGTAGTAGTGGATGTCGTGCATGATGGAGTTATGAGTGCCGGTGATGTTGGTGGAGGGGGAATGGGGGAAAGTGGAAGTGTGGGGGGTGGAGTAAGTAGGGTGGGTTGTGATATGTCCATGGAATCAGACATGGTTGTGTGTGATGGTGCTACCATGAATATTGGTATGGTAGGTGCAGTGCTTGTCGTATCGATTAATAGTGAAGATGCAAAAAATATTGGTGGTCCTTGAGAAGATGGGATCCTCCAAGAAGTGGATGGGTAGAGTGGTTGGAAAGAAGCTTGAAAAAGGGATGCCTACGCTGAATAGGTCGTTGGCAAGAAGGTGCTTTGGGTGGCTTGTGTTGCAGGGGTTCCTAAGAGGGTAGCAATTGGGGCTGGTAACCTTGGAAAAGGTGCTATAGTGGGTGCCCTAGGGTGTGTTCAAGTGGAGCAGAGGAGATGTCATACAAAGGATTATTAATAGAAGAGAATAATTCTCCATGAGAAATAGGGGCACAAAAACTAAAGGAAGGTTTTGAGGTTATTATTTCCATTGTACCTATAGTTACTTCGATATGGGATGGTGAAAGTGGTTTCGGTGGTTGTGGTGGTGGATCGTGCTTCTTGGGTTTTGGGTGGGGATGGAGGGTGTGGGTTTTAAATAAGCGAGGCTTGTACAAAAGTTTTTGTTGTGAGATCAATGATAGCCATTGATGTTGCCTCTTGAGTGGTAGATGCTTCAACTTGGGTGATAGGGATTTGTATATTCTTTCTTGGTCTTGGCCTAGTGTCAATTCTTTTGGAACAAAACAATCACAAATTGATGATTACAAAGAGCTTGAAGCAAGTCTATGATCAGATTGAAGTTCAAGAAGTCATTTGAGGAAGTGAAGAGATCTGAAATGTGAAGCCTGTATACATATGTACATTACAGTTGGAAATTCTTGTAATATGAGCATAGATAATCCTTAGGATGATAAGGAGTAATGTAATAGATGTGGGATAAGTCTAGAACTGTATGTATATAAGTCAATGATGTAAAGAAATACATGAGAGAGTCATTAGAAGCCAAGTGACATTAAGGTAGATGTGTACAGAGTGATTTTCACGAGTTAGCGTCAGGTCTTTCTCTGATTTTTCTCAGTCTGATCATGTGGATCAGAAATCCTTTTGTACACATCTAATTTGGAAGTTAATGAAGATATGATCAAAGTTTCATAATCTAATCCCTTTCATGTTGTGAGTATGATCAATAGGAACATTTGTATGTAAAATCTACAAATAGACTTCTCAGAGTCGCACACTTTTTTGTGTCAATGTTTTGCTTAGATCTCAGTGCACAGTGTAAAGTTTTTTGTAAATGAGCACTCAAAATCTAAGTTAGAAGATAAGGAAGCTATTGCTAAAAGCATTTAGCAAAACGGGATCTGTGCTCTAAGAAATCAACTTAAGAAGTTGACCATGTCAAAGTCGTCATTTCTGAAAGACAGTTTCTGACACAGGTTTGATCTAAGTGATCAAATTAGAAATCTAGTAGTTGTTTTGAAGAACTAATGCTCAATATAGTTGCGCAAAGGTAGCATGGATATGTGAGTATCATTTGAATGATTAAAATCAAAGTAATATGAAAAGATTGAAGTCTATTTCTGAAGCAAACTCTTGAAGATGAAGAAAGCTTCATACAGAGAAGTATTTCTTAATATATGTGGAAGATAATCTGAAGTTTGTGTAAAGTTTGATTTATTCTTGATATACAAAAGTTCTTAAGTCAAGATAAATCAGACTTTTGGAGATTAAAAGGTCTCCAACAGTGGTATCAAAGCTGAAGATGCAATACAAGTGAAGTAAAGAGCATTGGAAGTCCCGACTGTTGCAGGTATTGAAGTTCCTTCTAATTGAAGGTGGACAAGGACAAATTCTTGAAGATAACCTGCAGAAATACAAAGTACGAGCTCAAAGAATCAAGAAAGAGAAAAGCTTCATATCAAAGGTACACTTTATTATCATAAATCATAGTAATTGCAGACACAGAAGATCAAAGATGGGAGAAAGCTTGCAGATTGATAAGCTAGATAGGGAGAACTATCCAGCTTGGTCCATGAGGATGGAGGCACACCTCATGAGCAAAGATTTGATGGCATTTATTACAGGAGAAGAAGAAAAGCCTAAGTTTGAAGATCCTAGTGTTCCAACTAGGGAGGAACTTGCAGGTTTGAAGAATTGGATGAGAAAGGATGCTCAAGCTAGGAGCATCATTTATATGGCTGTAAATGATTATCTTCTTCCTCACATCAGAGGATTAAAAACTGCAACAGATGTGTGGAATGCTTTGGAAGAGCATTTCCAAAACACAACCAAGTCTAGGAAGTCCTCATTATGGGCAGAATTCACAACTTTCAAGAAGAAGAGCTCACAATCAATTTCTGATTATGTGGCAAGAATGAAGGATATTGCAGATAGCTTGGGAGCAGTAGATGAAGACATTGAAGAGGATAAGTTGGTAAGGCGAATACTTACAGGTCTAAGAGGAGATGAGAAGTGGAAGCCTTTCATATTGTCCATAGAATTGTCACTTGATCACTTTACTCCTGATCTTAATCAATTGCTAGGACACATGCTAACTTTTGAGCAGGACATTAAAGGAGACAATGATAGGAGTGCAAGTCAAGCTATGTACTCTAAGGATAAGAAAAAGAATGGAAAAGGGAAGCAGTCAATTGATGATGAAGGAACTTCAAGTCAAGATAACTTTACAAAAGGAAAGATGAACTTCAGAGGTAAAGGTAGAGGACGTAAGAACAAAGATAATACTAAAGCTTGTTGGATTTGTGGCAGAACCAATCATTTGGCAAATGATTATTGGTATAAAAATCAAAATGGTGGAAGTAATAACCAGAGCTTTAATCAAAGAGGTAGAGGAGGGAGAAACCAAAGAGGCAACTTCAGAGGAAGAGGTGGTAGGACATCATATGCTAGAGGAGGTGGAAGAAGTTTTCAATCTCAGTCCTACAACAACAATTATTATAATTATGCATCAGATCAGAAGGATGATATGACTCTTATCTTGAATGCAACTCATGAAGCAGTAGGAGAAGACCAACGGGTGTTTTATATTGACTCGGGATGTAGTAATCATCTGAGTGGCAATATATAATTGATGAGTGATATGGAAGCAAAGGTGAATGGACATACAGTTCAAACAAGTGACAACACTAAGCATAAAGTGGAAAGCATTGGATCAGTGAAGACAAAGAATGGAAGTACACTCTTGAGCAAGGTACTTTATGTTCCTACTATTCCTAAAAACTTGATAAGTGTAGGGCAAATTGTGGAGAAGGGATATGAAGTTAGATTCACAAATGATGGTGTTTATGTGCAAGATCCAAATCAGGGATATAGAAATATCATTGCACGTAAAAAGGAAGGAAGGTTGTTTACTCTCAAAGTTCAAGGTAATGTGGGACATGCTTTATTTACTTATGGAAGTCAAAAGATGTCTGAGTTAGACCTATGGCATAAAAGGCTAGGTCATTTCAATGAGAGAGTCATAAAGGAAATGTCAAGGCATGATGTGGTGTTAGGTTTGCCAAAAGTTGAAGGGCAACATATGGTGTACAAGTGTGAAGCTTGTCAATTAGTTAAAGCACACAAAAGTTCATACAATAAATCAAGATATAAGTATTCAAATATGCTTGAATTGATTCATACAAATGTGTGGGGTCCTTCAAGAGACTATAGCATAAATGGATCCATATATTATGTGTTGTTTGTTGATGATGATGTAACCAGATGGATTAGTTTATATGTAATCAAGGACAAATCAGAAGTGTTCAAGGCATTCAAGCATTATCATGCTTATGTAGAAAGGATTACAGGACAAAAGCTCAAGAGGTTGAGATCAGATGGAGGGGGAGAGTATTTTTCTAAAGAATTTGATGATTATTTGTGGAATGCAGGTATAAAAAGAGAAGTAACTTGCAGGTACTCTCCTCAACAAAATGGAGTTGCAGAAAGAAGAAATAGAACTCTTGTAGAATTTGCAAGAGCAGTGATGAAGGAAAAGAATTGTCCAAACTACTTATGGGCATAAGCTATCAACACTGCAATATACCTTGTGAATAGGTTACCTTGTAAGGCTTTGGATGGAAGAACTCCTTATGAAGCATGGTGGCGTAAGAAACCTACTCTTGATCATTGTAAGGTATTTAGATGTTTAGCATATGCATATGTTCCTTCACAATTGAGACATAAGCTAGAACCCAAAGTAGAAAAGTATGTGTTTATTGGGTATGATGATAGACATATGGGTTATAGATTGTGGAGTCCATCCACAAAGCAATTTCTTGTTACCAAAGATGTTACATTTGATGAGCAAAGCACGTGGTATACAAGGTCAACAAATGATTATGCAAGTGTCGAAGAAATACAAAGGAAAGGGAAGACAAAAGTAAGTGTGTATGAAGAAGATATTGATGATGTTGATTATAAAACTAAATTGCAGGACAATGTTGAAGATGGGCCAAGATTTGATCCAGAATCAAATGTGGCTGAAACTTCAAGAAGTGCAGAGGTCAGAAGATCCTTAAGAGAAAGGAAAGAGCCTATCAGGTATAGCTATGATACATCTTTCCTAACAACAAAAGATTATGCCTACATTCTGAAGACAGAAGAGGATCCAATCACATATGAAGAAGCTAAAGGTAAACAGAATTGGAAGAAGGCAATGCAAGAAGAGTTTGATGCTCTACTTGAAAATGAAACATGGGAGTTGGTGCCAAGACCAAAGAATCAGAAGGTCATTGGATGTAAATGGGTGTATAAAACAAAAAGGTTTGCAGATGGTAAAGTGTCTAGATACAAGGCTAGACTTGTGGTCAAAGGTTATGCCCAAACTTATGGGGTAGATTATGATGAAACCTTTAGTCCTGTTGTTAAGATGTCTACAATTAGATCATTGATTGCTATTACTGCTTGTAAAGGATGGAAGTTATCACAATTAGATATGAAGAATGCATTCCTGAATGAATATATTGCAGATGAAGTATACATGGAGCAACCAGAAGGCTTCATGGATTCAATGGATCAGATTATGTGTGTAAGCTCAAGAGAGCTTTGTATGGGTTGAAGCAGGCTCCAAGAGCATGGAATTACAGGCTTGTTAAGTTCTTGAATGAATGTGGATTTCAAGCATCAAAGGCAGATAGTAGCTTGCTAGTGTGAAAATGGATACATATACATGTGTATTTATGTTGATGATATTATTTTCACAGTTACAGATGCTCAAGGAATCAAGGAGCTTAAGAAACAAATAGAGAAGGAGTTTAAGATAAGTGATTTGGGAAACTTATCTTATTTCTTAGGAATGCAGATTGTATATACTCAACATGGATTATATGTTACACAAGAAAGATACTTGAAGAATCTTTTGGTCAAGTTCAACATGGAGGATTGCAAGCCTTCAACCACACCATTGGAGGTAAACCATAAGTTGAGCAGGTATGGAGGTGAAGAATTCAATGATATGAAGAAATATCAGAGTTTGGTAGGTAGTCTAATCTATGCTACCTTGACAAGGCCAGATCTATCATATGCAGTAGGTGTGTTATCACAATTCATGCATTGTCCAAAGAAAACTCATTGGATTTCAGCTCAAAGGCTACTCAGATATATCAAAGGAACCCTAAGTGAAGGTCTGTATTATGGATTTAATTTTGATACAAGAATCAAATTGTTTAGTGATGCAGATTGGGCAGGTGATTCAGATGATAGAAGGTCTACTCATGGGTATCTCTGTTATATTGGAGATAAACTAGTTTCTTGGTGCTCAAAGAAGCAACATACAGTTGCTTTGTCATCTACAGAAGCTGAGTATAAAGGAATGGTAGAGGCTGCAAAAGAAGTGATATGGTTAAAGACCTTATTGAAGAGTTTTGGAACTGATAAGAGTACTCCAATTATTCTTGGAGATAATATGAGTTCATTGTATTTGGCAGCTAACCCTGTTTTTCATGCCAGGACTAAGCATATAGAGATTCAGTATCATTTCTTGAGGGAAAAGGTACTTGATAAAGAGATTGAAGTAATGGATACTCCAACAAAAGAACAAGTTGCAGATATGTTGACAAAAAGCTTAGATGGACCTAAGCTACAGAGGTTCAAAGAGATGGCAGGAGTAAAGAAGAATGGAATAATCACAATTAGTGATTGAGGGGGAGCTGTTGGAACAAAACAATCACAAATTGATGATTAAAAAGATCTTGAAGCAAGTCTATGATCAGATTGAAGTTCAAGAAGTCATTTGAGGAAGTGAAGAGATCTCAGAAGTGAAGCTTGTATACATACGTACATTACAGTTGGGAATTCTTGTAATATGAGTATAGATAATCCTTAGGATGATAAGGAGTAATGTAATAGACATGGGATAAGTCTAGAACCGTATGTATATAAGTCAATGATGTAAAGAAATACATGAGAGAGTCATTAGAAGCCAAGTGTCGTTAAGGTAGATGTGTAGAGAGTGATCTTCACGAGTTAGCGTCAGGTCTTTCTCTGATTTTGCTCAGTCTGATCATGTGGATCAAAAATCCTTTTGTACACATCTAATTTAGAAGGTAATGAAGCTATGATCAAAGTTTCATAATCTAATTCCTTTCATGCTGTGAGTATGATCAATAGGAACATTTGTATGTAAAATCTGCACATAGACTTCTCAGAGTCGCACACTTTTTTGTGTCAATGTTTTGCTTAGATCTCAGTGCACAGTGTAAAGTTTTTAATAAGTGAGCCCTCAAAATCTAAGTTAGAAGATAAGGAAGCTATGGTTAAAAGCATTTAGCAAAATGGGATCTGTGCTGTGAGAAATCAACTTAAGAAGTTGACCATGTCAAAGTCGTCATTTTTGAAAGACAGTTTTTGACAGAGGTTTGATCTAAGTGATCAAATTAGAAATCTAGTTCTTTTGAAGAACAAATGCTCAATATAGTTGTGCAAAGGTAGCATGGATATGTGAGTATCATTTGAATGATTAAAATTGAAGTAATATGAAAAGATTGAAGTCTATTTCTGAAGCAGACTCTTGAAGATGAAGAAAGCTTCATACAGAGAAGTATTTCTTAATATATGTGGAAGATAATTTGAAGTTTATGTAAAGTTTGATTTATTCTGGATATAGAGAAGTTCTTAAGTCAAGATAAATCAGACATTTGGAGATTAAAAGGTCTCCAACAAATTCATCGTTGGTCATATTGAGGTCAAGGTCTTTGCATCATAGTATGGATGGCTTCAATGGTTCAACAAGTCTCTATTAGTAACTGGAGGGATTTGATGAATCGCGGGTCAACACCTTCTTTTGCCAAGATCTGATTGATCAATAACTGGTTGCTGTGGAATGAGAGTTGACCTCCTTGTACACTCATTATGGTATCGTATAATCTCCAAATTTTTGTTCTCTAAGTAGGGCACCTTCCTCTTCTTCATCTTCTACCTCTTCGTTACCTTCTTCTCATGCTGTTGTTCTTCATGCTGCTCTTCTTTCTATTGGTATTGTTGTTCAATGCTTGCTTCTTCTCCCTATGACTCGGGTCCACATCCTTGAGAATTTGTTTGAATTCTACATTGAACAAGTCATCAAGAACAATTATTCTAGAGAATTCCAAATTTGTGGGTATGGGTGGAACCACTTGTTGAGTTTCATCACTGCTTCTTCTTGGCAAGCTAAGTGTGAAAGGGCATAGTATATGTTCCCCTACTAGTGAGATATTTGGCATCAAAGTAGCTCCTCTTGGTTATGCACGAGGAATCGATCCTCTCTTTCTATTGGATGGGGGTTATGAGGCTGTTTTGATCTTGAAATGTTGGACTCTATTCCAAGATAAGGCTCTCTAAATAGGAATATCATAGGCCAAAAAGCTTTAGATAATACAAGCAAAGGCAAAGCATCCATTCAAAATAGACTTGAGAGGCCATCTCTAATTAGTGGCATGGATTTGATCAATCATCCAAATCAGGAGATTGATGGTCATGAAGTCAGGTTTAGGCAATCGTGCGCTAAAGTATTCTTCCAAGCCTGCCTTGTGTCATATGGGTTGGAGTACTTTGGTATTTTGTAACGTCTCAAATTTTCATGTAAAGAGTTGATACGTCTCCCAAACATTATTAAACTGACATTCTGCTTCCCAAATATAACCTGTCTCTGAGGTCCGACCATCTCATTGAACCAATGGGAATGAGGATTGACTTTAACCGTGTAGACCATAGGTGCATCTCAAATAAGAATGGTCTACATGTGTACTAGTGCCTTTGGTCTCTCTTTAGGTCGTCCAGAGATAGGCAAGGTGTCAATGCCTATCAATTGGTTAGTAGTGCCTGCTTGAGAACTAGTGCCTGTTGCTTCAGCCATGGTGTCGGAGGTAATGGATAAGAAGAAGAAGAATCACATTAGTATTGCATAAGAAACTCCATGGGGCCTTGTTCTCTTTACAATATCAATGTGACATCCTTGAATGTTATTAAGTTAATGAGTGTTATGTGTGAAGTTAGTGTGGGTGAGAGTTAATATGGTTAGTGGATAAACTAGATGCATACTTGGGAAACACAATGAGCTCTAAATGCATCTAATATTGTACAAAGTTGTTACACGATGGGGTCAGGGGTTTTGTTACATGTCTTGACTTTCCATACTTCCCTTATGGGATTACAAGTTTTGTGTGTGAATATATTTAAGGGTTTCAAGGATGACTCCACCTAGTCATGGGACTTTCGAGATACCCATTTCCAAGTAATTCTAGGTTGGACTTTACAAGAGGGTTTGTGTTTCACATCCTACATTGTAAGTTTCTAAGGGATTGGGAGTAGTGAGAAATGATTAATTCCTAAGAGATCGTTGTCGTAGAGATATTCATCTCTACTGTTATGTCTTGATTAAACTCTTGGTGCTAATTAAAGGATAAAAGACCGATTAATATTATCCACATTCCGAGCATTTTTCATTAATAGAGTTAATGAGCTTAATTCTTTGGGGTTCATCTTTTGCACCCCTCGAGAGATTTAGGGGGGGCTTCTATATCAGAGGTGAAGGCACAAGAAAAGGGCATGCATGCCATCTGAGGGGGTCATTCGGGAATGCATAATCGCAAGAATGTGGAGGTGTTCTGATATGCTTTGAGTCCAAATGATGGGACGAAGTGGAGACAACAAACAATATTTGAGGCATCAAGAAGTACACATTTACCGAGGGCATTCATTTCTTGAAATGTATGGATGTGTGAGTAGGTAGAATTCATGGAGATGATCACAATATGAACGACAATTGGAGTAAGGGAAAAAGGCAAGTGGTACCAATAGATTGATAGGTGTAAGTAGATTATTTCAGGAATGTGCATGCTTGTAGAAAGCAACAGATGAATCATTCAAAACCAATGAGTGGAATGGGGAAAAAGAGGCAACAGATCGAAACAAGTATGAAGGTATGGCAATGAGTGCATGTAAAACAAAGAAGCAAATACATGTCTGTGGGAAAAGGAGGTCGTTGTGTACGAGAAGTGGAAAAACTACAAGTTTTGCATGGCAAACAACTCATCGGATCATTTGCATGGCAGTCAAAAACGGGAGGACGGCAGGATCATAGGGGGGGTCATTCTTCAACAATAAGAAGAAAAAAACTGCTGCTCAGGACTTGTTTTTATAATCTGACGAAGGCGGATATGGGTTGGGGATCAAGCATGAAGGTCACGCTGCAGAAGAAAGGAGGCGAATTCCTTGGCAATTTTCTGAGGATGTGAGTAGGAGACATCGAAGGGGAAGGTATCGCAGCAACACAAGGACTCTCTGCAGCTCAAAGTCTGCTAATCAAAGGAGGAGAGTGAGCACTGTGAAGGATCCGGCAAGTGAGAGCGGTTGATGCTTATGCGTCGCCTTCTTCTTTCAGGGAATAATGATAGCAGTATCATTTGTGCTTTGAGAGCTAAATTTTAGCAAGAGAGATCATAACGAAGAAAGGCCATTCATACGTTTGGTCTCACAAAAACTTATTATCAGAAGAAGCGCAGATTTGCATGGGCATGGGTAGTGGGCGAATGTATCGTCTCTATTATTCGTTGTCCCAGCTTGGTGTTTTGCTCAGCGGAACATAATCGAAGGCGGGAGGAAGGGTGGTCAGAAAGGCGGCAAAACTCGTGCAGAGCAGATAGGAAGGGAAGGTTACCAAGAAATGGGATTGAAGGGAGGACAGCTCAGAGCGCACGCTAATCTGACTGGGAGGAAGGCTTGAAGAACGCTACAGAAATCCTTTGCAGAGAATTTGTTCATCCCTGCTGTAATCTCTCTAAAGTGTGTAAAACAGGACGGAGGTCCGATAGCAGAGGAGGGAGAGTCTGACGATTAGCTGGAGTTTTTTTTTGTGTGTGTATTTCTCATCTCTGAGTGCACTATCAGACGTCCATCTATGCTGGATGATCATGCCAAAACCTGCAGATCAATAGGGAATTTTGGGGGTGACAGTTTGAAGGCTCAAGGGCACGCTGCCAGAGGTCTGATGATTGCGCTAAATCTCTAAAGTTCATACATCACCAAAACATTTAATTTCCAACTGATCCAACACTAAGAAAGGACATCGAAGCAGAGGTCAACTGTTTCGATCAAAGTCTGACAACAATGCTCTCGGAGGTATGATGATGAAATATTCTGTTCTATGTGTGAACTACTCGGAACATCTATCAAAGCTCTGAAGCCAATGATGAGGAAGAAGCTAATGTTTACTGTTCTAATTATGACTGGGATCTGCACTATGTGATGACAAATCTTTATCACAATTCTACGCTACTCTAATAATACTTTGACAATGCTATTCGGACGCTCCAATTTGAATTGATATGCAGGGACGATCATGATCTCTGGTTTATGAAGCTTAATTCAACTATCAACGACGTGGATAATATACTTTCAGAGCTTTGCGGTGTTAATTCTGAGTGAATGCTAATAAACGACTTTATGTGCAAACTGTGAAGATGCCTTGTGAACAACACAATTTTCAATAGTGATTGATATGTTATCCGTTGAGATACTCATACGATGACTGACTGTTAGATGAAGATAATTTGCGACATGTCTATGCTCTCTCTAGTCATCGATCAACTGATAATTTGATCATCAACAGTTTCTTTGCTTCACTATGTAATCGAACTGTTGTCCAAGCTACTTTGATCGATAAAGGGGTTTGTTGTTTAGTCCATTTGATTTAATGAGATTAGTTTAATGATATGAAACATATTTTTCATTTAAGAAATCTTTTGCTCAAGAATGATGAATTATATGGTTTCAAACCTCGTGGGTTTACTAAACATTACTAGACGATTTTACTTGTTGCAGCTTACATAAGGTATGTTTAATTGACTTGTTTGATCCGCAGGGCTCAGATTCATTTCTTTATGAGATGTCATATGTAGTTGTCGTCTTGCAAATATAAGCTTTGTTGTGCCTTGAATGATAATTTTACTTTGTTGTGCCCTGAATGATAATTTTACTCAAAATACTTTTAGCTTGATTCGTTTCCCTTGAGTGAGCATAAAGTGGAAAAGTTCTTTTGATTTATGCTCATGAATCTTACGGTGAAGTTAACATCAAACAATTTCTTTCCACTTTAAGAAGAGCATTTTCAAAGCACTCATTGAATATTAAGGTTTTTTTTTCTAAGCTAATCAATCTTTGAGCATTTATCTATTTGTCACTTAAGCTCCGTAGCATA
Source organism: Ceratopteris richardii (assembly GCA_020310875.1). NCBI lineage: Eukaryota > Viridiplantae > Streptophyta > Polypodiopsida > Polypodiales > Pteridaceae > Ceratopteris > Ceratopteris richardii. The sequence goes on from CM035442.1 coordinate 125,616,721, forward strand.
ATTTGGACATCACCTGAGATTGCTCCAAGCACCCAGCGTGTGCCGTATTTCCTGCGGTTGGCTTGATCCACCAGTCGTCGCTTTCGCTCCCACATCACGTGCAGCTAGTTGAGCTTATAAGAAAGTCTTCGACACTCAGATTTATTTAGGATTATGGATAGCCTTCATCGACCACTTTGGTACCCAAATGGAGACTACATGTTGTGAGTGAAACCTTTGAAGTATTATCACTGGTCACCTTGATTTCTTTGATTGCTTCTTAGGCATTGGTTGTTTCAGCAAGGGAGCAGGTGTGTGCTCAGCCTTGCATCTCCAGATTTTCATCACATCCTGGATCGCTTTGCCTTGAGATGTCATCTATCTTCTAGATTCCATAGTCCTCTTAAGCCGCTTATCATGATTCCTCAATCATGATGCTGAGACCATTGGTGTCTTTGCAATAGAAGGGAGTTTCATCCTCTCTCTTGCTTGTTCTTCAATAGTTGAATCCTTTGTTGTAGGCCAGGATAAGCTCCTCGCTAAGAAGTTCCACTCCTTCATTGCCAACCCACGAAAGAGGTAGGAGTGATATGAAGATCATGAATGTATGAAGTGAGTGAAGATGAACGTGAAGCATGAGAATGCACACACACATACAAGCACACATACACATGGAAGAGATAAGAGAGAAGCAATGAAAGGTCATGAACAAGCTCTATTACTCAACACTATTACAAGCTCCAAAATAGCTCTAAAATCACACTAGCTAACACAATTCAACCTCAAAAATGCTCTTTAGCTCTTTTTATAGATTCTAGACTAGTTTTGATCGCTTTCATACCTAATATTTGGCATAGTTAAATAATAGGTTCTTGGGGTCGTTTGGAGATCCAAATGAGTCTAAAAATTACCAAAACTGATATGGTCATTCTACCTAAGCTCTTGAAGCTCAAGGACTCCTTGTCTTGCAAAAAAAGGAGCTGCTAAATACAAAGTTCAGTGTTTTACAGTATATATGGTACACGAGTGATAATAATCACTCTTTGAAATTTGAAGAGAATATCATGAAATATATTTCTTGAAAAAATTGAAGAGTGTGGTCCCCCGCAACTCATTGCACTCCCATCTTACTTGATTCCTTTGTGTCCATGCCTCTGGTTACTGCAGGATGTGTTGCCAACATCCTTTTGCATCATATAGTTTTGGACAAGAATGGCATCTTTTTCTTCATGATTAATGCTAGAAGAACTAGGAGTTTGTGTCATGCCTAGATCATTGATTTTTCAACTTCCTAGTTCTATCATGACATGTTGTTCATTTACCCAAGCTTCAAGAAGCCCACTCCTTAGATTTAAGTTGACTACATGATCATAGATCGAGTCTTCACCAAGGATGAAAGATTCAGTAAGATCCTTGTCATGGAAAACTAGCACTTTGATTTTCATATGGATTACTTGGATGGAGATGGAAAGCTCTGATTCACCCATGTAAGGGGTTTCCACTCCCCTAATCCCACAAGATAATCTTAAATAGGATTAATGAACAAGTCCATGTCCTAACAACAAGAATATCTTATATTGCTAGTGGCTACCCTTGAGTTAATCAAATCCTTGATTATCATAACGATCATAATTTGCCCTAATTCTATTGTTATAAAAAGGTGCCTATCAATGATGCGATGAGATGGAGCACTCTTGGCCTTGCACATAGCCAGATGATACCTTGCGGCTTCATAATTAACATGCCTAGGATCTATGCCTTGTCTTGTCAACTTCATATGTCTGATACATTCTAAGGCCTTTGTATGTGCTTCTTTGTGGATTCTTTTCTCTTCTTCTTTGTGTTTCTTACCTATGTTGAGTTGACTTAGCATGTCCTCTATTAAAGGTTCTTGATAAAGTTTCACTCTACACCCACTAATGTAGCTTGGTAATTAATCACCTTCTAAGGTAGCTAATTGGATAGCTCCACTTGTTGATATCCTATTGATGATCATTGGTCCATAGCCATGCTTCTCCAACTTTTGTGCATGTTTCTTCAACGTATATACCAAGACTAGGTCTCTTGCTTTCAAGCCCTTATCTTTCACATGTGTGTCAAAATATGCCTTTGTCTCTTCTTTGCAGCATATATCCCTATAGCTTCTTTCAATCTAGTTTCTCCCAATCATTCTGGGTCAAAGATCCTGGATGATAGCTCATGACTAATCCATTGATGCTCTTGGCTGGTATAGTTGTTGTGGCCTAAAGTATGGTTGTTGTTGGTATTGATGTGGATATCTTCCTAGTTTTTGGAATGGTTGTTGGTAGTTTTTCCTAAACACTTGTTTGTTGTAAGCGCAATCCTACACGATGTGGTTAGTATACTTTCTTTCTATCATGCAATACTAGCTATTATGGCTCCCTTGATTCTGAGCCATTATGGGGTAAACATTGGCCATGTGGTCTCTTCCGCAATTATAGCATCATCTCATTGAGACCATTCTAGGGGTTTGTCTTCTTGAGACTTCTAGCTTTTGAGCTAATTTTTCTGTTGATTCCTCAATCGGGATTGGAGGTTTTGTTGTGAAACTGGTAGAAGTATCTAAATCCTTTTAGATTTTCATTCTAATTCATCTCCTAAGTTATCTTCAATGTTGATACACATTTGCACACATTGCTCTATGGTTATAGGTTCCTTTAAGTATAGATATGATCTTAACTTTGCATTGAGCAAGCAATCCAAGAAAAATACCACTTGTTTGGCTAGTGTGGGTAGCTCTAGAATAGGTCATCTCTCGATGTATTGCCTAAAGCTGCTAACTTGACTGTCTCTTGAGGTGTTTACTTGAAGCTATAGATCAAAGAGGAAGTATTATGTCTTATGCCGCTCATAGAGAACTTTATGATGAAGGCTTCTAAAAATTGGTTGATATGCTTAAATTGACCTTCATATAATGGCTTAAACCATGTCCAGGCTATGTTCTTTAAAGTTAGACCAAAAACCATTGTATTGAGTGAACAAGTTGTCGACCTATTTAGCTCTTAGCATTTGTCTAAAATCTGCTACATGTTCATAAGGGTCTCCAATGTTGTCAAAGTGGTTATTCATTGACTTTAGTAGTTGAGTGGGTCTCAAGATCCTAGGGTGCTCTCTAGGTCTAAGCAAGGGAAACTCCTCTGTGCTTCTCTAATGTCTAGGTCATCTCAGTCTCTCTTGATCAACTCTATCAGTCTCCAATCCTAATCTTTCTCTTCTAGAGGGGTTCACAAAACTCACTGATGGCCTTTCTCTGGTCTTCTCCTTATGATTACCTCGAATATGGGAGGATCTCGCTCCATGCTCACTATGAGATTCATGAGATCTTAGTGGAGGGAGTACCACTTCATCCTTCCAAGTGTAGGCATGTCTGCCATATTCTATGACCACAAACATCCTTTCATAAGAGTTACCTAAGTAGAACACCTTCCATGTGAGTCTTTAAGCTCATAAATTGTTACTCTATCTATCTCACTCGATTTATCTAGCTTGAATCTCCATAAGGCTTCATCAATGTCTCTATTCAAGAAAGGCTTTATGCTCTTAATATCATTAGGAATCCATGTTGGTGTGATTACTCTTGATAGGATTGACTTACCACAACGTGTTATAGGATCTTTTCCAAGGTTTTCCTACTCCAAGTCTCTTATTTTTGACTCAGTAATGATGATTCCAAACTCATCCGTCCTACCAAGTTCCCTCCTTACCAATGTAGGATCCCTCTTTGAATTTGACCACTGGATGTTCAATTCTAAAGGGTTGATCAAGGTTTCTAAGTTGGACCACTGATCGCCTCAAGCCATCCTCATAGATGTGAGCACCTAATCGATTGGTTCATATGTACTCTAACTAAGTCTTATAGGAACCTTTAGGGATCTATAAATAAACTAGTCATAAACTGCATGTGGGTCTTTCTATGCTAAATGAAATTTTGAAATCACTAGTTTTTTACTCAAAATATACGGATAGTCCCTGAGTTGTGCCCACAACCTCGTGTGATTCACACTAGCTTTAGATGGCCTGATTCTTTGTCTATCCTTTCTTAGGTATCTACCTGATCTAATGTTAATATGCTTGGCTGGTATGCCCACTACCCAGCTTTGCTGGATTCTTTTGTAATAGCCTCTTGTTCTTTTAATTTCCTCTTGATGTATTTCTTGTCTTAAATATAGGCATCATCAAGAACACTTAAGTTTTATTATACTTGATGTATTTCTTGATCCAATTATATTCTTCTATAATTAAGGTTCTTTGTGATGTATCTTAATCTATCCTTGAGCTTGAGAAATTAAAGGCTCGTGAACTTGATCATGCCTATCACTGCTTTGAATGAATCAAATTCGCTAATCGCAATTAGCTGAAGATAGGAAATCGACTAAGGGAGTTGATAATTCTTCCAATCTCATTCTTGATGCCCTTGCTGATGGTCAAGTGCCTAGGATACATGATCTCAAGCTCGATATCTATAGTGAGCTTGCTTAGCCCTTCCAAGGAGTGCCAAATCTCTTCAAAAAAATCCAAAAATTAGACCAAATTTTGACAAAAAATTGCAACCCTCAAAATTCTCGTTTTTTCTTATCTATTGCAATGGACAAGATCAGTCTAGCATGATGGATAGAGTACATCAGGGGTCTTTCCATTGTGATGGATAGAGTCTATCATGATCGATATAATCTCACAATGGATAGAATGCTTGTTATGCATGTCTCGTGATGGTCAAATTACTTTGTGAGTTGTCTATTACAATAGGCAGTTAGTCTGTTGTGATGGATTGAGGTGTCCATCACGATAGACACTATTTGTCATGGGGGTTTTTCTCTCGTCTATCACCAATAGATGATAGACCCATTCTATCATAAAATCTCTCTATCACAATGGACTTAGTCTATCATGATGGACAAAAAAAAACCTAGTTTTCAATAATTTTTTATGATTTGTGATGTTATCATAGTGCGGCTTATCGTGCCTAACTTGTAATCACAATATACCCAAACTTTTTGTCTATTATGACAGACAGAGTTTGTTGTCTTGGGGTATGTGCAAAGAGGTGGTGTACCTGTTGATGTTGTTGCTGCTATTAATGCTAGTACTTGCTAGAAAGCTAAAGAAAACAAAAAACACACAATATGCTAGCTCACTCTCTCACTCTCTCTCTCTCTCTCATGAATGAATGAAATGAGGAAAGTGCAATGGAGGTGAGAAAATGACCAAGAACATGGAATCTCGTGAAGATGGAGATGGAGGCAGGGGGTGAGTAAGGATGATGATGAAGAAGGTAAAAAGTGAAGAAAAAGAGATTTACCTATGACTCCAACATCAAATCTCTACATGTTACCATCCCACACTCATCCTCAAAGCTCCTTCCCTAACAACACCACCAAATTTGGTGTCACTCTAGCAGAATGGTAAGCACAAATGTGAGGAGATCTACCTCATAATTGTCAATTTGCAGAGACGTGAGGGTGGTATGAAAACCATGCAAAAGTGGAATGCACAAGTGTGTGAGTGAGAATCACACTAACATTCACACACATACACACACATGTGCATAGAAGGCAAGACAAAAGGAGAGAACAATGTGTTGGGAGATTTGACAACTCCCTATGCAACTAGCAGCGTAATGTGACCTCCCAAGGTACACTCAACTGGACACTGTTATAGTGTTCTGGTTATTTCTCAACGCTGGTACAAAGATTTCTAGAGGTATCTTAAGCACTCATAGTAGACTTAAAGATCTTTCTAACAAGATAAATTTCATCTAAAATGGATGCTCACACATGAAATGGCAATGTCTGCAAGTCAAGCTACTTTGCCAACAATCTCACAGACGTCTACAGAGACACACCTTCGCTCCTAATACAATAACTAAGCGAATATGTAGAGACAGATCCCCAGATTTAAACCACAATTAGACGACTATATTAGCTATCCAACAAGAGTAAAATCACAGCAAATGCATTTCTACAATAGGAGAACTAATGGATACAACACAGAGAAATAGAGACTAGTCACTTCTAACATAGACAGTGAGATATCCTAACCCAAACTTAGGATGGAAGCAAGAAGGGGGCTTGCTTAAGCTAGGAGGTTGCTTGTTGGAGTTCCAGCACTCTAAGAACACTCCAATACACAAAAGAAACACACGGGATCACTCCAAAAGTCGTGATCCAAGCCTATTAGAGCAAGTAGACTCCTACAATCTAGGAACCTCTTTTCCTAAAATTGCCCCTCTCTAAGTTAGAGGAATTGATTGGAATGATTTTTGGAGTTTTTGAGTGATTCCTTTTGGGGAAATCTCGTGACTTGAGGCCTTCATACATTGGTCCACTTGTACAAATTAGTTTGCCCACGAATTTGTATTTTGAAGCTTGATTTTTTAACACTCTCCCTCAAGCTTCAATCTTCATCTTCATCCAAGGTCCTTCATGCTAATGCCTTGCTTGAACTTCATGAGCTTTGTGCCATCCAATGCCTTTGTAAACATATCAGCAACTTGGTCTTTTGTACCTATATGAATCACTGAAATCTCCTTTGTCAATACCGTTTCCCTTATGAAGTGGTAATGCACTTCAATGTGCTTGGTTCTTGCATGGAAAACAAGGTTTGAAGCGAGGTGTATGCTACTCAAGTTATCACAATAGATAGGATATGTATCAACCTGCAAATTCAAGTCCATAAACAACTTCTTAAGCCACATAAGTTCACATGTGACTTGTGCAAGTGATCTATACTCAGCCTCTGTAGATGATAAAGCAACTGTCGGTTGCTTCTTTGACATCCAAGTGATCCAACAATAGACCTATACAAAGTGTCATATTCAAGAGGATTACCATCACTAGAGCTCAGCTTCAAATTAACCTCCATTGGATTGGAGATTGGCTTGCAATTTATCATTCCAAACTTTTCAAGTACATCTACAATGTACTTCCTTTGCATCAATGCCAAGAAAATACCTTCTCCCCAAGATCTGAGATATTAAATTCTCTACCTAGCTTGGATTTGATGTCTTCAATTCCCATTATGTCATTACCTGTAATAATAAGATCATCGACATAAACACAAATGTAGGTAGCTAGTTCACCTCTTTGCTTCATGAAGAGAGAGTGATCTGCATCACTTTGTTTGTATCCACACTTGATAAGATATTCCACCAATCTATGATTGCAGGCCCTTGGTGCTTGTTTTAGGCCATAAAGATCCTTTTTCAACCTACAAACATGTGTAGGAAATTTACTACTTACGAAACCTTGTGGTTGCTCCATATACACTTCTTCTTCCAAATCTCCATTGAGGAATGCATTCTTGATGTCCAATTGGTATAATTTCCATCTTTTGGTGGCTGCCATAGCTATTAAGGTTCTGATGGTGCTCATTTTAGCCACGGGGCTGAAAGTTTCTTCAAAATCCACTCCATATGTTTGTGCAAAGCCGTTTGCAATAAGCCTTGCTTTGTACCTAGAGATAGTCCCATCCGCTTTCCTCTTTACCTTGTAGACCCACTTGCTTCATATCACTTTCAAGCCATCCTTCTCGGGCACAAGACTCCAAGTCTTGTTTTCTTCAAGAGCTTCAATCTCTTCCTTCATAGCTTCCTTCCATTCTTTATACCTATTTGCTTCTTCAAAACATGTAGGTTCACGATCTTCTACAACTTTATTCATATAAGAATAATGAGTTGCCATAAATGAATCATATGTGAGCCTATCTACTGGATACCTTGGCCTTAAGGACTTCCTCTCTTCACCTTTTGGAGGTATGAACCTTCTATTTCTTGGTTTATGCTTTGGTACATGTGAAGATTCTCCATGGTCTTCAGCGCCCACTTCAACTCCATCATCATCTAGCTCCACAAGCTTTGCTCTCCCTTTTGTTGAATGACTTGATGATGAATTTGCTCTTGCTCCCCCTTTCCAAGATGAGGAAATCTGATCTTCATCCTCTGAACTTAAAGCTTTGATGACCACTTAGTTCAATACTTGTTTGTCTTTGAGCTTCTTCATGCCTAGATCCATCATCTTCGTGTTCCTGCAAATACTCTACCTTCTTGTACCATGGAAGTAGCTCATCAAAAGCTACATCTCTTGATACTTTGAGCTCCTTTGTATTTGGATTGAAGCACCTAAAACCCTTTTGATCATTTGCATAGCCAATGAAGACACACTTTTCCAACTTTGCTTGCAACTTATGCCTTAGCATCACTAGGAACATGAACATAGCATGTACAACCAAATATTTTGAGGTGGGAGAGGTTTGTCTTCTTACCATACCAAACTTGATAAGGTGTTGAGGTGTGTATTCTTGAAGTTGGAGCCCTATTCATGAGGTATATGGCTGTATTGGCTGCATCACTCCAAAAATGGTTGGGCATATTCATTTAATTCAACATTGTCCTAGCTATCTCTGCAATGTACATGTTCTTCCTTTCTGCAACCCCATTTTGTTGAGGTGTATACCTGCATGTTACTTGCCTTTTGATGCTCTACTCCCAAATAAAATCTGAAAATTCATTTGAGAAGTACTCTCCCCCTCCATCGGACCTTAGCTTCTTTATGTAGTTACCTGTCTCCTTCTCAACCATAGCTTTGAACATTTTAAAGCATTGAAACACATCTGATTTTTGCTTTATGAAATAGATCCAAACCATGCAATACAATCATCTATAAAAGTCACAAAATACCTATTCCCTCCTAGGGATGGCTCCTTGGTTGGTTCCCATACATCTGTGTGAACCAATTCAAGTGGATGTTGACTGATGTATCCACTCTTCTTGAAGGGAAGTCTTGATTGCTTACCCATCTGACAAGCTTCAAATAAGTTCTTAATTCCTTGACCTTGAAAACTTGGTAGACCTTCTACTAGCCTCTTTTGTTGCATCTCCTTCATCCTTTGAATGTTGATGTGGCCAATTCTTTTGTGCCACAAGTCCAACTCCGCAATCTGATTACTACCAAAAGTAAAGTATACATGATGTGAAGGATTTGGTTTTACCTCTAATGTAAACAATCTTCCTTGCTTCTTTCCTCTTGCAACCAGCTTGTAGCCTTGTTTTGGGTTCTCCACAAAGCATCCTCCTTTGTTGAATCTCACTTGGTAGCCTATGTCCGCCATTTGTCCCACAGATACCAAGTTCTTGATGATTGTGGGTACATGAAGCACATCTTTGAGACACCTTCCTTGCTCTTTGTCATCCAAAACCACATCACCTAGGTGTGTGATCTCATGGGCTTTATCATCCCCTATTTCCACATGCCCTTTACCACTTGGAGCATGTAGATTAGTGAACAAAGTTTGGTCGCAACTCATATGGTTGCTGCAACCGCTATCAATATACCATGTAGTATCTACATTGTTTGAGCTTCAATACATATGCATCATAAGGAGATTTTCATTCTCAGAGCTAGTGGATGCATAATTACCTTGCCTTTTGTATGTTGAGGCTTTGTTGTAACTCCTTTGGTTGCTCCCTTGGTAGCAATCCCTTGCATAATGTCCATGTCACATACGTAGCATCCTTGAGCATCTTGGCTTCTTGATTGTTGCTGTCTTCCTCCTCTTCCTCTTGTCCTTCCTCTTTCTTTATATGAAGAGCCTTCTTGGTCATGTCCTTGATTGCTTTGTCTTCCTCCAAATCTTCCTCTTCCCCTACTTTGGTTGCCTCTTTGTGCTTTGCCCCTTGAGTTTCCTGCATAAAACACTTGGGCATCCTTGCCCTTTGATGAACCTCCATTTATATTCATTTCTTCGGTTACCATAAGAAAAACTAGTTGCTCAAAATCTGGAAGTGTGTCCCTTACATAAATTGAAGTGGTGAATGGTTTCCACTTTTCATCATCCCTCAAACCATTGAGGGTATACACCACTAGATCATCATCATCTATGTGGCTGCCAATAGATCCCAATGCATCTGAAAGTTCCTGGACTTTGAGAATGAAGTCATTGATGCTACTCCCTGAGGTCTTCTTTAGATTGTTTAACTCATTTTTAAGTTGAATCTTCCTTGCTTTAGTACTAGTAGAGTAGAGCCTCTCCAAAGTTTCCCAAACTCTCATGCTTGAGCCTAGGTCTTGAATGTGTCCTATCATACTGTTGCTAATGTGTTGTGAAAGAATGAAAATAACTCTTTTGTCACGCTCATTCCATTCCCTAAATGCTCTCAGCTGGTCATTGGTTGGATTATCCCCCAACCTAGGTCTTGGATCATTCCCAGTGATCAAACCCCAAAGACCCTTGCCCATGAGATAGTTTGACATCCTAAACTTCCAAGGCTGATAGTTGCCTTTGTCAAGTTTCTCTATTTGAGTGTTGAACTCAGCCATATCTTGCTTTCCCTAAGGTTTGGAACTCTTCCAATACCTCCTTCAAGTGCTAGTGATGCAAAAGTAAACTGATGTTACCTCCAAGATTAGATCTCCTTTGATAAACTCCAATTATGCTTCACTTGACGAGGATCGAGTGCTCCCCCTTGATGAAAATCTTTGTCCAACTTCCTTCGGTGAAGAAACCTTTTAAACTCCAGCTCAAATAGCTCTTTTTCTTTGTAATTGATGCCCTCCAAGCGTTTAAAAATGCTCTGATACCACTGTTGGGAGATTTGACAACTCCCTATGCAACTAGAAGCGTAATGTGACCTACCAAGGTACACTCAACTGGACACTGATCTAGTGTTCTAGGTATTTCTAAGATTTGGTATAGAGATTTCCCTAGATATTTTAACCACTCATAGTAGACTTAAAGAGCTTTCTAACAAAACAAATTTCATCTAAAATGGATGCTCACACATGAAATGGAAATGTGTGCAAGTCAGGTTACTTTGCCAACAATCTCATAGACGTGTGCAGAGACACACCTTCACTCCTAATATAATAACTCAGAGAATATGCAGAGACAGATCCCGAGATTTGAACCACAATTAGAGGACTATATTAGCTATTCAACAAGAGTAAAATCACAGCAAATGCATTTCTAAAATAGGAGAACCAATGGATACAACTCAAAGAAATAGAGACTAGTCACTGCTAGCATAGACAGTGAGATATCCTAACCCAAACTTGGGATGCAAGCAAGAAGGGGGCTTTCTTAAGCTAGGGGGTTGCTTGTTGGAGTTCCGGGATCACTCCAAAAGTCGTGATCCAAGCCTATTTTAAATAGAGAAAGTAGACTCCTACAATCTAGGAACCTCTTTTCTTAAAATTGCTCCTCTCTAAGTTAGAGGAATTGATTGGAATGATTTTGGGAGTTGTTGAGTGATTCCTTTTGGGGAAATCTCGTGACTTGAGGCCTTCATACATTGGTCCACTTGTACAAATTAGTTTGCCCACGAATTTGTACTTTGGAGCTTGATTTTTAAACACAATGGAATGTTCTATTATCAAACTCAAAGCAAGTATACAATGCTCAAGAATCAATTCAATCACCAACTAGCTAACCCAGAAATTAGCTTTCTATGTCTTTTTATAGTTTTTTTGACTAGCCTTGGCCTTGTTCAGACCAAGTGTGTGACCTAGTTAAGAAATAGGTTCCCTAACTCATTTAAAGGATCAAATGGGCTTGGGAAATTATGAAATTCACTACATAGGTTGTTCTACTACTCCTCAAGCTCAAGGACTCCTTGGCTTGAATAAAACAGGGACTATTCTACCAAAAATAGAATTTACAATGAAGTGTAGTGATAAAAAAGCAATGTTTGTTGTATGCATGATCTCGGAAAATGATTAAGCCTATTCGTCAGGTCTTCGTTGACGTCCTTGTCTGCTTGGTCCCCCTTGACTATCTCTTTGACTCTCTTTTCTCTGGCTTCCTTGCCTCATGCCCCTTGATGACTCAATCCACCTTGACTGCTAACAATGATCAACACATAAGGCACACTTGTACTTTTCCCATTCTTCCTTAGCTTCTCTTTTTTAAACTAACCGTGCTCGGCTACAATAGCTAGGGATGTGCAAGAAGAGAACCCATCTGTAGCTCAATGATGAGTAGCACCTCCTTTAATGTCAATCCGGGAAGACGTGAGGATGGTATGAAGACCTCGAGCAGGTGGCGGCACAAGTGCGTGAGTGAGAAGCACACTAGCATGCACACACATACACACACACGCGCACACAAGGCAAGACAAAGAGTGAGAATCAATGGAGCTTTTCGATTACTTTCAAAATGCTCATACAAGTTCGTTTCAATTACAATCTAACCTCAAAAATGAGCTCTCTAGCTCTTTTTATAGTTTTTGGCTAAGTTTTGGCCCTGTCCAGACCTAGTGTCCGGCCTAGTTAAAAATTAGGTTCCAGGGCCTATTTGAGGGCTCAAACGATATCTAAAAAATACGAAATTTGGCAGGTAGATACTTCTAATGCTCCTCAAGCTCAAGGACTCCTTGGCTTGCACAAAATGGAGCTACAAAAAGATGAAATGATATTTACAATGGTGCCTAGTGATAATAATCACTTTTAATGTGTGTAGAGGTTTTGAAAGATTAAGGTTGCCTTAGTGCTAAATCTGCGTGAATGTTCATAAGTGCTTCTTCCTGAAGAAAATTGTTGGCCTATTTGCCGGATCTTCGTTGACTTCCTTGTCTGCTTGGGCCTTCTCTCCCTTGTCCACTGCTAACACCCCCCCCTCTCTCGCGTCTGTCGTCCCTGACAGACCCTTGTTGAGAGGGTTTCTGGATATAGTACTCGACGACGTCTTGCGCTAAATGATGTTCAGCAATTCGCAACCCCTTGGCCAAGTCTGTCAGAAGAGCATCCCAGTCTACCGGCCCAGGAACCTCTGGATGTGGCATACGTAGCTTTTCGGAGTGGAGAGCTTGTTCCACTGCAAACAACTGCAAGAGATGGGATGGTCTGGGAATGAATATTTCGGAATGATATTCCCAGAATCCCGTGACAAACATCTCTTCAAACGTTTGTTTGAAGCAGGCCGGTAGATATTTGATACGAGCGTGCCATGCATACACAACATTGATCGATGGAGTCGTGCTCAGGTCGTATACAAGGTCCTGGTTCCCTTCATTAAATCCTAGTGCTGAGAGATGCGGTTCCTTGACATTTTTGAAGGTCCTGAAGGTGACCAACATAAGTTCGAAAATTTTCAAGCACATCTGAGTCATGATATCAGGAACGTTCTTGAAACGGACCCCCCAATGTCGGATCGTTGAAATCATATAGCCAATTGTAGGTGCGCCTTTAGGGGGTGCGAAGTACACATAATTGAACCACTTCTCACATCCTTTAATCGTCAGCACTGTATGTGTGTACTCCGGCCAGGATCTCCTTCGAAACACAGGGCAATAACATGGATTATATTTGATGTACAATGGCATCTTGTTCCATGTTCTTACCATTTCCAGGTAGGTTTCAAGCAGTCGAATTCTCCATGTTGGTTGGCGGATATGGCCTTGCTTGGCACTCTCTGGGATGTCATCGGGTGCAAATTGGGTGGCAGAGGTGGGTTCCCTTGAGGTGTGGCGCTTGATCTCCGCATTATAATCCGCCATTAGCACGCAAAAAGGTACATACAGATCATCCGATGGGCCGATCCACCTATGGTGTGAAAGATTCTGAAAATAATCAGATTTTATGACCACCTCCTCCAATTTTGACATCAAGGCGATTTGGACTGCCACCCTGTCGTCATGTGTCGTGGCTACTTTCTCTAACTTCTGCATCCATTCCGGTGCCTCTCAATTGTGTCCATGCCCTGTTCTGTGCGCTTACCTCCGGGTGTTGGCATCGGGACATAGGGATCCTCAAATGTTTCTTCTACCTCAATTGGCACCAGGTCGTCAGGCTCGGGGTCTACCAGAGGGGAGGGCTGACGCTCATACTGCATAACCTTGCTGCGTAATTCCTCAAGTTCGGCGCGGAGTTTAATGACCTCTTCAGCTGTTTCTTCTGCGGTTATGCTCGGGCTAGGTTCTGTCTGTCGAGTGGCCAACTGTCTTCGTAACTCATCTCTTTCTTTTTCTAAAGCGGCATGGGCCTCCATTAAGTCTGCATGAGTTTCTAACACCACCTGCATATTCTCAGAGGGTATCGCCTTGAATCGTTCTGGGTCAATCTCTTGTGGGGAACCCTCCATGGCCGCTTCCAGGTTTTCTTCGTTCTGTTTCTGTAATCTCTTATTCTCTTCTAACGCGGTCGACATATGCTTGCGGAGGAGGCCCAAGTTCCGTCGAAGTTTCAGGTTTTCCGTGATCTGCGAATGGAGCAGCTCGTCCATATGTCGTCGTTCTTCATCATCTGTTTGAGGTGGGTTGGCTTCTAATTGTGCGTATTGCTCCTGTAATGTCGCGTGCTGCTGTACTAATTGCTGCTTCTGCTCTTCAAGATCCCTACATCTTGCTTGGAGATCCTCGTGGCATTGGAAGAGCCTTGTATGTTGGTCGTCCAAGTGTTGGTAATGTTGCTGGAGTTGGGCCATGCATTGATGCATATTATTAAATAAGTTACCGAGAGGAATAGTATTGAATGCAGAGGGGTAGGGAAAGGGAAAGGGGGTTGTGAATGCAGTACTGGGGACGGGTGAGGGGGGAGGTGGGGGAATGGGAGATTGTGGGTAAATGGGGGATGGGAGAGGTGCAGAGGTGGGTGATACCTCCATGAAAGTGGGGTTCGTGGTGGGAGTGACTGTGAATATGGGGATTGTGGTAGCGGTGAGGGTTGTGAATGTGTATAGAGGTGTGTGTAATTGTGAACTTCTAGGAAGTGTGCTCGGGGTGGTGAGGTGTACCGTGGCTGTAGTTAGACTTATGTTTTCAGTGGGAGTAGAGTGTGTGGGTTGGCTGATGGTTTGTGCGTTGGTGTGTATAGTGGTTTCAGAGGTGGTGACAGTGGAGGTTACAGTGGTAGAGGGAGGTGAGTGAGGTCGATGTGGGGGAGAAGGTGGCAAGGGAGGTGATGGGGGTGCACTCGATGTGTGGGCTTCCTCGGTGTCGTGAACTGTGTGTGCCGTGCCAGTGGTTGTGGGTGTGCCTTGTGGTCCTGATCCTAATACATTCATTTGTTTTCCCGTGCGTGGGGGGCGTCTTCCATATCTTCTCTCTGTTCTTCGTGAGTGCACTAGTGCTGTGTGCACCGTTTCCGGTACTCCTAGAGCATCTGATATCATTTCCAAGGTGGCGCGGTATTGCTCGTCCACACCTTCCTCCTCCAGAATCTGGTTCATGAGAGCTTTACCCGCAGCTAATGAGAGCCTGTGTTGCTCTTGAACTCGGTTCATTGTATCGTAAAGCTTCTTTAATGCGCTAGTGTAGGCGGGGGCACCTTCCAGTACTTGTAGGGCTTCTGGATCATACTCTTGTTCTTCTGCTTCTGAGTGTCTGCCCTGTGTCTCCCCATGAGCTTCTTCTTCAGTGTCCACGTTGACTACGTCTGGTTGGTTGGGCTGTGCTTGGTCTGGGGCAGTTTGCTGTCCACTGGCTTGCTCTTCTTCAACTTCTGCATTTACAGCTTCTATGATTCTTGCAACTTCTTCGTCAGTTAAGTCCTCTAGAGTGAACCCATGCGGGAACTCCAGATCAGTCGGTACTGGTGGAAATACAAGATTGGGGCCATCTGTGCTGTGCCTGGGTAGCCTGATAGTAAACGGTTGCACTCGTCGGGGGAGTCTTGGGGTGGTCTAAGGCGTCAGGGTTGCACGGCGAGCTTGTGCACAAGGCATCTGGACGGTGCCTCGCATCTTCTTTGAGGGAGGCCCTACGGCTGACAATCGTCGTTGAAATTCCTGTGCTCTGGACCAGATCAGAGTCCTTTGCACCGGTACATCATAGGCGAGACATCTGTATACAATTCTTGTGAGTGCACAGCAACCATACAATACAGATCTTTGCTTCTTATACCATCTCTGATGAGCCATATGAATCTGGTCGATAATCCAGTGGGGCATATTGATGGTCAACTCAAAAGCATCCGCCAGGTAGAGGCTAAACCAAATCTTTTTGGGAGGCATTGTGAATCTATCCTGCGCGGGGAAGGCGAAATGTTGCATGACCATACGTAAGTGGATGGCGATCGTGGGTGTCATTGCAACCATGTCCTTCAGCTTTGTCAGATTCCTGTTCTTCATGTTGTCTGGAACCATTGTCTCTTTCTCTGTTGGAATGTGCATTCCCTGCATGTCGAGTGCTTCTCTTACCAGATTGATAGTTAAGCGGAAACGCTTCAGCTCGTTGCCCCTTGTGAGTGATGGGAGCACAAAGGAGCTGTATCCTTTCTTGTCTTTGCTGGGGGTGAGGGTACTAATTAGATATGAGCATCTGAGGAAATCTGGCTTTGGTAGTTGGGACTTGAAGTAGTCATAAAGCCCTGCCTTCTTCCAGATCGGCTTAAGTCCTTCGTTATTTTGTAGCCTTTCAAATTCCCTGGTAAAGAAATGGTATCGGCCCCATCGTCCATTGAATTCGACTTCGGATTCCCACATATACGTGCCTTCACCCAGGGGGCCAGCAATGTCACTGAACCAATGTGAGGCTTTGCCCACCGGCATTGTGTGTCCCTGCGGGGGATTCTGAATTGGTATGGCGTGCAATGCCCGTAATGCCGCTGGTCTTTCCTTTAACTCCTCCTCGACTGGAAGACTTTCGATGTCCACCACTTGTGGGCTGGAGCCTGCCTGGGAGCTAGTTCCTACTGTATCTGCCATTTTACTTCTTGCTGTCTGTCTCTGTGAGAATATACAAACAGGTGTTAATATTGTACAGGACAAGTGAGGACCGTTGTTCCCATCACAATATTAACATGAGGGTCGGGAGCGAATAATGGGTTAGTAAGTGTTCGGTGCACGTGTGTGTGGTTAATGCTTGGGTAATCCTAGGAGACTAATGAAGTTAGCAAGTGGGGATGAATTTACAAATTGGGGTCGGGGGGTTTATTACAGGTCTTAGGCTGCCAAATGCAGTGGATGGGCTTTGCTTTCGGTTTCGTAGAGACTCTAGAGAGCTTTCTCGGTGTCGCGGTTTGAAAATGAGGCTTTTTAGGGACCCATTTACAATTGATTACATGCACGCTCTTGGGTCTTGGTGTGTTCTTGAGCGTTGAGAACGAGTGAATACGGGCAGTATGCGTAGCTGCGTTATGCTGTTTAGGTTGTGGCCTCGGCGTAGCTACTTGTGCCCTCAAGCAAGCCTTAGGCACCCAAATTTGTCTTGATTGTGGGCTAGCCTTCATCGACTTCTTGGGCACCCAAATAGATTTCACATTAGCAGGAGAATTTCTGCAAGACTTCTTATTAATGTCATGTTGTTGGTTATTAATAAGAAACTTCGCCCGTGTCATTGACGGTGGTGCAACCGGTTGTTCGCCTTTCCGCACCCACACATGGTTTATTTTCTGGGACATTCTGTTGAGCAGGTACTTTTGATCTCGGACATAGGTAGTACTCTGCTTCTTCTGCCTTTGATCCACCTTGGGTTGCTGCCTCCTTCTGGCCTTTGGAAAAGAAGGGAGTTCCGTTGCATTCCTGACTCCTTTTTTGCGAATATCATTCCTTTGCAACACATAGTTTTGGACAAGAACAGCATGGTCATCTTCATGTGTACCCCTGGAAGGACCAGGAGTCTGTGCCTTTCCTAGTTCCTTGAGTGCTCCATTGTCTAATTCTACTGTAACTCGACTATGATTGATCCAAACCTGGAGAAGTCCACTTCTTAGGTTTAAATTGACTGCTTGGTCATAGATCCAGTCTTGACCCAAGACAAGAGGTTCAGTGAGATCCTCATCCTGACACACCAGTACTTTAACTGTCATTGCCTCATCATGAATGTAGAGGGGAAGTTCCACCTCGCCCATGCAAGGGGTTTCCACGCCTCCCAATCCTATGAGATATGCTTCCACAGGATTGACAGTTAACTGCAACTCTTGACAGTAAGACACTCTAACAGCACTAGTGGCTGCACCTGAGTCAATCAAGGCTCTTACGGTTCTTGCACTCTTTCCTCGTCCCATATCTATGGTTATGAAAGGACGTCTATCGATTATTCTATGCGAGCTTGTTCCTGCAACTTCACACATGGCCATGGGACATCCTTGATCTGCATAGTCATTTGCTCTAGTCTGATCTCGGCCTTGCCTTCGTAACTTCATCCTTCTGATGCATTCTAAAGCTTCTGCTTGAGCCTCTTCTCGAATGCACTTTTCTTCCTCTTTGCGTTTCTTAGCAGTATTGAGTCGGCTGAGCATTTCCTCCGTGAGGGGTTCCTGATACAACTTGACTCTACAACCGCTAATATAGTTAGGGAGAACATCACCCTCTAATGTGGCTAATTGTACTGCTCCACTCGTGGAGATCCTATTGATGATCATTGGTCCGTAGCCTCTCTTTTCTAGCTTCCTTGCGTGTTGTTTCAGTGTATAGACTAAAACTAGATCTCCTGCTTTCAAACCCTTATCCTTTACGTGGGCATCAAAGTATGCCTTCTGTCTCTTCTTGGCTGCATATATTCCTGCAGCGGCTCTCAGTCGTGTTTCTCCTAATCGTTCAAGGTCAAAAATCCTAGAGGAGAGTTCATGGCCTGTCCATTCGTGCTCTTGTGCTACTTTCAACGTAGGAATCAGGAAATCCAAGGGTAGCACAGCGTTTTGACCGAATACCATCTGAAAGGGGGTGGCTTGGAGTACCGTTTTGTAGGCAACTCGGTATGCCCAAACAGCATGGTGTAGCTGTTTGTCCCAATCAGAGCGTTTAGTGTTCACTAATTTCGTCAGTACATTGCATAAGATCTTATTAGTGCTCTTAGCTTGTCCATTAGCTTGAGGGTGATAAGGGGCAGACTTCTTGTGTATTACCAAGAATTCTTGGAGTAGATTTTCAATCACTTCATCCAAGAAATGAGTGCCTCTATCACTTACAAGCTCTATAGGTAGCCCGTATCTTGTGAATACATTCTCAAACAAGAATTTGGCAGTTGTTTGAGCATCGTTCTTTGTCGTAGCCTTTACCTCTACCCACTTGGTGAGATAATCTGTCGCAACAATGATGTATTCCGCATGAGAACCCTTAGCTGGGGGATTAATAGGACCTACGAAGTCTATTCCCCACTTAGAGAATGCACGTCCACCCATCATAGGTTTCAGTGGCATCTCATCTTTGCGTATAGGATACTGAGTCCTCTGACATACATCGCACCGTTTCACATAGGTATGTGCATCCATGTGAAGGGTCGGCCACCAGAAGCCCGCAAATAGAATTGCCTTGATCACCCGATCCGGTCCAAAATGTCCTCCTGCTACACCTTGGTGAGCAGTTTCTAAGATCTTAAGATACTCACTTTCATGGACACACAATCTCAGGTAACCATCTTTACCGCGCTTATATAGATTATTACCGATGAGTGAGTAATCCTGGGCTTCTTGTTCTAAACTCCTTTTCCTAGCCAGAGTCATGTCTGGAGGGAATGTGTTTGTCCTCAGGAAGGATACGAGAGGTTCGCTCCAATCTGGTACAATGGATACTTGATAAAGAGTGGCGTGTTCCACAGGTGGCTTAGTGCAACAGATTGGGCATTCCTTACACAACTTTTGGACATCAGCTTCCATAGTTGGCCAATGTACTCCGAGTCTCTTGAGGGTCTGTAAAGTTCGCTGCTTTGAGTAGTGTTGCTCTAACGCACCTACATGTGCTAATTGCAACCATTTAGCGTATTCATCCTCTTCTACGCAACAAGCCAAGATCCCTTGATCTGTGTGCTTGTACATGCTTCCTGCCATGATGTGGTACTTTTGGGCTTTTACAACTTCTCTATTCCGAGTGTTTATCACTGGATGATTAGGCCCGTATGTCAATACTGGTACCAATGGCTTAGCCCACTGCGGTACAACTTCCAAATTAAACAAGTAAGCATTAGGAAGGTCATCTGACACTCCTTGTGGGGCTTCTCCCGATGTGAGCCTAGAGAGATGATCAGCTCTCAAATGAGTCCTACCTTTCCTTACCACAACTTCAAAATCATATTCCATTAGCAAGAGAAACCATCTCACTAATCTTCCTGTATTGCATGGCTTGTTTACGAGATATAACAATGCCTGATGATCAGTAAAAAATTTAAACTTATTTGCAAGCAAATAGTGTCTAAATTTCTTAACTGCATATACCATGCCTAATCCTTCTCGCTCTGTAGTGGTGTAATTCCGTTCAGCCGCATTCAATTGTCTACTGGCATAGGCAATTGGAAGATCCATATTACCTTCACCAGTAGGTTGTGCAAGCACACATCCAATGGCATAATTGGATGCATCCACATGAACATGGAATGGCTTATTCCAATCTGGTGTGGTCAAGATTGGTGCTGAACATAATCTTCGTTTAAGCTCTTGGAAGGAATTCTCACATTCATCGGTCCACTCAAAGTTTGTCAGAAGTCCGTACATGGGCTTTGCAATGACAGCATACATGTGTATAAATCGTCGGTAATAACCACAGTGCCCCATGAAAGCTTGTACTTCCTTGACATTCTTTGGCCTAGGTAGCTCTGCTATGGCTCGCACCTTTTCTTCGTCAGTAGATATGCCATTCTTTGACACTATGTGTCCTAGAATCTTGCCTTGCCTGACCATAAAAACGCACTTTTCTGGGTTCAGGCAGACTTGATATTCTCTACATTTGTCAAAGATTTGTCTGAGTTCAGGAATATGGGTTTGTCTAACATTGGAATGAGCACAAAGATCATCAACATAGACTTCTAAACTCTTCCTCAGGAACTCCTTAAACACATGGCACATCAGCCTCTGGAAGGTAGCTGGTGCATTGGTAAGCCCAAATGGCATTACTCTAAAAGCAAAAATGCCCCACTCTGTGGCAAAAGCAGTCTTATGCTGGTCTTCTGGAGCTATGGCTACTTGGTTGTAGCCCGAAAACCCATCAAGGAAGCTGTACACTTCCTTGCCTGCCACTCTTTCTAAGAGATGTTCTGTTATGGGAAGCGGATAGTTATCTCGAATTGTGGCTGCATTAACCTTTTTCAAGTTAATGCACACACGCAGTTTGCCATTCTTCTTGGGCACCACTACGATGGGGGATACCCATTCAGTGTGCTCAATTTCATAGATAAATCCAGCTTCAACCAGTCTATCTATCTCTTCTTTGATCTTAGCAGCGTAATTATCGTTATATGTATAAGGCTTTTGCTTAGAGGGTTTAGCATCTGAGGTCATGGGAATAGTGTGTGAGCATATATCGGGGTCAACGCCTTTCAAATCCTTGTAACTCCAAGCGAATACATCTCTATATTCTCTTAGCAAGGCAATCAATTTGTGCTCTTCTTCTTCTGTTAGGTCATGGCCTATGTACGTGCATCTCTCCTCTCCTTCTTCTAGGGCCACTACTATTTTCTTGGTGGTTTCTTTGTTATCATAGGCCTCTCCTGATTGTGCCTCTCGTTTAGGCATTCTAATCATGACTCTCCTGTCATCTATCTCATACTTCTTAAAATTTTTTGGGACCTCAAACAAAGATTCTTCCTCTTCTGGTGAGACTTCTCTCTTCTTTCGTTTCTTTCCTTCTTCCTTTGGGCTCACATGTGTTGCTAATCTTACATCGTTTGTAAGCTCTCCATGCCTTTGGGGTTGAAATTCTACTTCATGGAGGTATTCTTCATCTGATGCAAATGGTGGGTCCATAATGATTGACTCTAGATCGGAGTCACTTGCATCCTCAAACATCAGGGCTAGGTTCGCATTCTTCTAGAACTGCCTCTCCCATGATTGGCTCTATGGAGAAGATTGAAATGTCATAGCCATCCTCATCACAGTGAGGTGTCCATTGTTCTTCATTGATGGCTACGTCCATTGTTGCTAAGATTTCTGCCCAACCGTGAGGTTCAAATTCTTCGTCTGGAAAAACTACAGGTGCATAGGCTGGGTCTTGGATTGATCTATGGGTCTCTTTCACACCTACCTCTCTGGCTTTCTCTCTCTTCTCTTCCTCTACTGCTACCTTGCACATCCATAAGTGAGTATCTTCATGCATCCATGAGGATCCAGACCCTATGGAATGCACCGATTCTGTATCATCTTTGGCTCTATGGATGGGATTCCACTGGATAGGAGGTACATCCCTATGAGAGTAATCTTTGAGATTGACTTTGGTCGTAACACCTAAGTGCTGCAGGTACAAAGAATTGGTTCCCCAATCCTGTACCACTTGCAACTGTCGCATAAATGGTCTTCCCAAAATCATCTCATAGGCATGATTTTTGCTGAAGTCACATATAGCAAAACTATGCTCAAACTCGACACCACAAGTGGTGAGAGTTATTCCTTCGAGCAATCCTAAGGGTCTCTCAATATGACCATCGGCCATCTGCAATTTCATTCTCGTTGGCCTGAGTGCTGGCTTGCCCCAACGCTTCCAAAGGGAAGTAGTGGCAATTGCAACTCCTGCACCTGAGTCTAAAATTGCCTTGGTGGTGTACTCTTGGTAGGTGATGGGAAGATAGGTGTTCCCTTCTTCGCCTTCACACATATCTCCTATCTTATCCAAGGGAATTTCAGGCACTGTCCTATGGGATCCTACCCTGGAACGTGGTTTTGCAACTTCAGTTACTTGACTAGCTACATATTTCCGCGCTTTTGGTCTATCCTTAGGCAGTTCTTCCAAAGTGATATCGCGCTGCACCTTGGTGTTCTTTACTATCTCCGTGTTCCTAGGTATGACTGAGTCGTCGTTCCTTACCATGACTGTGGGTGCTCTCATACATGTGGACTTTGCTTCCCATGGGCCTGTGAAGTGGGGTAGCTCTTGTATGGAATTAGACTCAAAGTCCAATCTCTCATGAGACTGAGTACTCTCATGTTCCCCGTAAATAGATGGGATGTCTTGTGGGAACTGGTCGTGTGCATCATCCACAAGTTCAAAGGGAGGGGCGACTTCACTTTCGTTATCCCATTTGTCTTCTTGAATCTCTCGTAGGAAATCTGGTGCAAACCGATTCATAGAAGAAGAAGTGTCTGGCTCCGTAGAATTGGGCACATAAGCAACCTGGGAAGGAGGGCTTATTCTATCGTTGGCTCTCTCCTCGTTCCCATAGATGGCTGGAGCACAAGCTTCTTGGGGAGGATTACTTATTCTATTACTTTTCCTAACAGGCTCATACGCTCTCTGAGAAGGAATGTAGGTCACCTGTGGAGGTACGTAACCTTTCGAGGGAGGCTCATGTGACTTTTGGGGGGGAAGATAAGCTTCTTGAGGAGGCACATGGGCTTCCTGAAGAGGCTGGCTTATCCGTTCTCTTGCCCTTTCCTTTCTTTGAGGGGCAGGTTCCTTCTCTAATTGTGCAATTAGCTTCTCTATTCGTTCTAGCAGTCCATTAAAGTGTAACTGCGTCTTAGCTGAGCTAGAGATATTAAAGAGGCGGCTGGCTTCGAACATGGCTTGAGCCAATTCCACCATCTTAGCACAAATTTTAGTTCGTTCAAGCTCTAGCTCGGCTCTAGGGTAGCACTTTTCATGATCGGTTATGGTTGGCCCTTCTTGGATTCTGGCCTGATATGCTTTAAGCATCATATTAAGGTCTTCGGGAGTGGGATCTGCTAGGACTGATCCTACTCTAGGGGGTGGTGGGATTTGATGAGGCGGTGGGGAAGGTGGTGGGTTGGATGGAGATGGGAGTGGTGGGGGCGGGGTAATGTGGGAGGGAGTTTGAGCTGTGAGTTCAGTTATCCTCGCTTTGGTTTCTCTTATGCTTTCCTCCAGTTCACTCATCTTTTTAGCCCATTGTCTTTTCATTCTTTCTCGACTATCTTTCCACGCTCTAGTCCTTTTCTTTGTCACACTCTCGGTTTCACTAGCCTCTGGGCCCTTTTCCTGGCTTGCCTCTTGGTTTTGCTGCAATGCCTGAGCTCTAGTGACTACCTGCACTGGTGCAGTGGAAGTGACACTTCCGGAGGAATCTACAACCAAACCAATCACATTGATAGGAGTGATTTTTGGCATATTATTGGGGTTCTTTGGGCAATCTCGTAAAAGATGCTCTTTTCCACAATCTTGGCAAAAGCCTTGGATCGTCACGGACTGATTTTGTGTAGGTGGAGGTAAGGGACAATCACGAATGAAGTGATCTCCCTGACATCGGTAGCATGGTCCTCTAGGAAATGGTGGTCGTACCTGCCTAGGTTGAGGCCTAGGGTTGGGGTTTGCATACATGACATTTGTGTAGTCTGACTCCCAACTAGGTTCACTCGGTTCTTCACTATAGTAGGACTCACCATGTTCTGGAGACTGCATGTAGTAAGCCTGGGGACTATCGACATGTGTAGAATCAAAGCTATGGTCACTCGGGTCACTTTCTGAGATCAATGGGGTTACTGGTACTATGGCCCTATTCAGGTTTTCTTCTGCAACAGCATACTTTACTGGAATCACGTTAGCGGGGTTTGGAGGCTGTTGAGCTAGCATCGGTTGGGGTCTCTGTTGGGCCTGATATTGTGGTTGGTAGGTTTGTTGGGGTCTAGCATATTGTGGTGGTGGAGGGTACTGGTTCTGGTATCTGCCTTGTTGGTAGGGCTGAGGGTAGGGTCGCCTAACTGCCTGCTTGTTGTATGGGCAATCTTGCGCAGTATGGTTTGTGTACTTCCGTTCTATGGTGCAGTACTGGCTACTAGGGTTAACTTGGGGTTGAGCCATAACGGGACAGACGTTCGCCATATGGTCACCACCGCATGTATAGCACCTTTTCACAGGGGCAAACCTTGGGATTTGTTTGCTAGTTACACCTAATTTCTGAGCTACCTTCTCAGCGAGTTCCTCAATTGATGTAGATTGCGTGGAAGAGTGGCTAGATGCACTATCTGAATCTTTGTAGATTTTGGAAAGCTCTAGCTCTTCCCCTAGGTTATCTTCAATGTCAATGCACATGCGTACACATTCTTCTATGGTCCTAGGGTCCTTCAGATACACATAGGATCTCAATTTCGTACTCAACAATCCATCAAGGAATAAGGCTACTTGTTTAGCAGATGTGGGTAGCTCCGAAATAGGGCACCTTTCAAGATATTGTCTAAATCTCCTTCCGGCCAATCTGACAGTCTCTTGGGGGGTCTGTTTGAAGCTGTGAATCAATGAGGATGTATTGTGTCTTATGCCGCTCTTAGAGAACTCTACAATGAATGCCTCTAGGAGTTGGTCTATGCTCCTGAACTAGCGCTCATCCAATGGCTGAAACCATGTAAGTGCCGTATTCCTAAGGGTTAGACCGAAGGCATTGTACTGCGTGAACAGATCCTCCACTTGTTCCGC
The DNA here is from genome assembly GCA_020310875.1 of Ceratopteris richardii. Lineage (NCBI taxonomy): Eukaryota > Viridiplantae > Streptophyta > Polypodiopsida > Polypodiales > Pteridaceae > Ceratopteris > Ceratopteris richardii. Next base: position 125,641,939 of record CM035442.1, read on the forward strand.
TCTCAAGACTTGCTTGAACTCCGCCACATGATCATAGGGATCTCCTGTGCCGTCAAAGTAATTCTTCATGGACTTAACTAGCTGGGTAGGTCTCAAGGTTCTTGCGTGCTCTCTAGGCCTCGGCAGAGGGAATCCATCTACATTTCTTTGGTTCCTGTGGGCTCTAAGCATCTCAGGTTCTACCCTATTCGTCTCCGTCCTCGTTCTTTCTCTGCCTACTGGGTTGGCAAAACTTACTTCTGGTCTATCTCTGCTTCTGTCGCGTTGCGTACCATGAGCTTGGGAAGTTCCAGCCCCAGGATGACCATAGGATACATTTGGTCTTGGTTGGGGAAAAATAAATTCACCCTTCCAAGTGTAAGCATGCTTATCATTTTCTGTCACCACAAAGATCCTCTCAGAGGTGTGATCTAAGTAGGTCACTCTGCCTGGGCTATCAGGATCCTTAAACTCATAGATCATGATTGTTCCTATATCAGTTGGGTGATCCGGTTTATACCTCCAAAAGGCTTCGTCAGTTTCTCGGTTGAGAAGCAAATCTATGCACTTGTTATCTTGGGGAACCCACTCAGGTGTGATAATCCTAGTGAGAACAGATTTGCCTCGGGGTGTTCTAGGTTCTACTCCCATATTTCCTTGTTCCAAGTCGCCTAAGTCCGCTTCTGAGATTACATTTCCAAATTCATCTGTCCTATCTGGATGACTGGTGACTACGTATATGGTTCCTTCCTTGTCCAGGTATGCACCGTTTTCAAACTTGACAGCTGGGTGCTCTAGTCCTATGGATTGGTCAGGGTTTTTAATCTGGACCACGGATCTTCCTAGGCCGTCCTCATAGATGCTAGCACCTAATCGGTTGGTCCTAAGGTACTCTAGCTGCGTTTTGTAAGGGCCTTCTACCCTGTACAGGTAAGGCACACCTGAACTTCCCGTAGGTCTGTCCATGCCTTGAGACATCCCTGATTCACTGGTATCCGAGCTAGGGTAATGAGAGTGGTGACTCAACTGCTGGGCCCAAGACCTTGCAGTATGATTGACACTAGCCTCTGAAGACCTAAGGCTTTGTCTCTCTCTTGCTAGGTGTCGTCCTGATCTAAGGTTCATATGCCTAACTGATTAACCCAATTTTTTGCCCAGAGTACAACCTCGTTGCCGATCAATTGGTATCAGTCACTTGATTCTTTTTAGTTATTTCTCGTGTTTAAGGTCTTGTCTGATATTTCGTCGTCAGGAATACTTGAATGTTCTGCGCACTTTCAGGTTGATCGTTCCCGGTTAGGTTCTTTACCTTAAGGTTATCGACAGTACAGAGATTATGTTTTTATCTTGAACTTGAGTTTCTAGGTAGTCTTCAACTTGATAATTGCCTACCATCGCCCTGGCTTACTCCTACCTCTAATCGTTCTTAGCTTAAGCTAGGGATTGACAAGGGGAGTTGAGAATTTCCAACCTTTTTGTTTCCTGCTTGGTTGCCTTTGAATGCCCAGGAAGTGTGTTCCCAAGCTTGCACTTACACTTGCTCAAAACGCCTTGCGATGCTCTTAATAGATCTGTAAGAGTTCCAAAGTTAGCTCAAGACTTAAACTCCAAAGACAGAACCAATGATTTTCATTCAGGTAGCACAAACACAAACTTGTATAGTGATTTTCAAGAAAACAATCCTAAGAACCCCTGACTTTGATCCCCCTTGATATGGTCAACTTCAAAATACACTATCTGAAAATCAACGCATTATCTTTATAAAAAACAGTTGAGGGCGTGTAGTATATGCCACGAGCTTTCCGACAAGCCCAAGAGCTCAAAAAATGGATTTCGTATGGAAAAGTTATGACTGTTCAGGGTTTAGGGGGTTAAAACAGGATTCAAACTGGCTGACAGATCCTAAGATTTTCTCCCAAGACACAAGTGTAGGAACCTCAAAAATGCTAATGGATTGACTATTGTGCCCCAAAAATTGCCCCAAATTTTGAAATAAAAACCCTAATTTTTTTGGCCGAAAAGCCTGTCAATCGCGATCGACGGGTCTGTCAATCGCGATTGACAGAGGTGTCCGTCGGGGCTGTCAGTCGCGATTGACAGTGTCAATCGCGATCGACAGAGTCGATCGTGGCTGTCAATCGCGATCGACAGTATCAATCGCGATCGACACGTTTTCCGGATTTTTCGCCGAGATTTCAGTCAATCGGGGGCCTATCAGTCGCGATGGACACGTGGCTACGCGCAAAAGTCAATCAATCGTGGAATTTCAGTCAATCGCGATCGACGGTATCAATCGCGATTGACAGAGGTGTCGGTCGTGGCTGTCGATCGCGATGGACGGTATCAATCGCGATTGACAGGGTCCTACGTGGCAGTCAGTCGATCGTGGAGGTCTGTCGATCGCGATTGACAGGGTCTGTCGGTCGCGATTGACAGAAAACCTCGGAATTTTTCTACTGTTTTTAGTGTTTTGGAATGTGCTCCTTGTGCTTGTTCTAGTGGTGTACACACTTTTGTGAAAAGTCAAAAATTTCTGTCAGTCGCGATCGACAGAAGCCTGCGACCGCGAGACAGTTGCGTCGAGTTTCGTACCTGCGCAGGAAGCTGGGGATGGTGATGTGACCTGTACCTGCAAGATAGTTCAAGAAACATGCAAAAACGACACACGCAATTTCGCTCTCTCGCTCTCTCTCACAAGTGAAATGAGGGAAATGAGGTGGAGATGGTGATATGATCAAAACTGAAAATTTTTGCGATGATGGAGATGGAGGTGGGAGATGGTGATAATGATGATGGTGATGAAGATGGTGAAGAAAGTAAAAGAAAATCGATGAGAATGAAGAAAATACCTACAACTCCAACGCGTCAACTCTACGTCTTACCATCACACGCTCGTCCTCAAAGCTCGATCCCCGGCAACGGCGCCAAAATTTGGTGTAGCTCAATGATGAGTAGCACCTCCTTTAATGTCAATCCGGGAAGACGTGAGGATGGTATGAAGACCTCGAGCAGGTGGCGGCACAAGTGCGTGAGTGAGAAGCACACTAGCATGCACACACATACACACACACGTGCACACAAGGCAAGACAAAGAGTGAGAATCAATGGAGCTTTTCGATTACTTTCAAAATGCTCATACAAGTTCGTTTCAATTACAATCTAACCTCAAAAATGAGCTCTCTAGCTCTTTTTATAGTTTTTGGCTAAGTTTTGGCCCTGTCCAGACCTAGTGTCCGGCCTAGTTAAAAATTAGGTTCCAGGGCCTATTTGAGGGCTCAAACGATATCTAAAAAATACGAAATTTGGCAGGTAGATACTTCTAATGCTCCTCAAGCTCAAGGACTCCTTGGCTTGCACAAAATGGAGCTACAAAAAGATGAAATGATATTTACAATGGTGCCTAGTGATGATAATCACTTTTAATGTGTGTAGAGGTTTTGAAAGATTAAGGTTGCCTTAGTGCTAAATCTGCATGAATGTTCATAAGTGCTTCTTCCTGAAGAAAATTGTTGGCCTATTTGCCGGATCTTCGTTGACTTCCTTGTCTGCTTGGGCCTTCTCTCCCTTGTCCACTGCTAACACCATCACAAAACTCTTTGCGCCCATGTTTACAATGAACATATATTCTTAGGTTCATTACACTATTGCTTCCAAAAACCATATCTATAGTCTAATATTCTTCTACATTCAACACGAGAACATGTGATAATCACATTTTTAGAGGTTGTTTTGGACTTTGTACAAAAACCCCATAGCTATTTTAGGGGCGCATATAGATGATGTCCAACTATACTACATAGATACACGTTTTCTTTTACAAACTTGTGGCAAAAACTCTAAATTTTCTATCAATCTTAAGCTCATGCTTTGAGTGTAGTTGTGCTAGCCATCTTCTTCCCTTTTGTTGAAATTTTCCTATGGTCTTTTGAGCTTCACTTCATATTGGTCTCTTTCTTAATGGGATTCTAGCTTTAGACTTTTGATTGTGTCTAGTTGATTAATGGAGGTTGACACAAGAAGGATTCTTGTGTCATCCCTTCATTCTCCTTCCTTAGCCATGCCCACTTCTCCAATCTTTGATTTAAAATGTTTTTAGAAAATATTCTCTCTAGATGCCATCAGCTTTCTTTCTGAAGACATTTCTTCTTGTGCTTCCTTGAGTGCTTGCATCTCATAGACTACCTTCACAGATTCGGCATGTTCTCCTTATCTTTGGCTAGAGTATTGAGTATCAACATAGCTTCTATACTAGGATTCATATCAATAGAAGTTTGCAGAGTGTGTGCCATTATGTTGTAACATAATTGAATACGAAAGCAATATCTTCTATTGCAGAAGAAATTTTTGTAGCAAGGGTTACAAAAGTCTAAAGTTTAAGGAGTTTTCCCATTAGTGATTGGGGGATGAGAAAATTGAACAATATTGATCTTAACTTAGACCCTCAAGTCATTGGGAAACCCTTGATCACGTTATAGCTCATCTTGGAAAAACTCTTTCCATTATTCAATCCTTCTCAGGAGTCTATACTTAAGATGAAAAACTCTATTCTTATCTCTTCAAACCTTACTACACTAGCAAGGTTTATGGTAGTTCCAATCATAGCTACTTTGATAATATTAATGCAAGTCCGACCATTTCTTATTGATCAAGTGATAGCAATGAAGACTTAGTCTTCATTTTAAGACCTCTTTAGTCTGACCCAAGGTATTTTCTAGAGATCATCCCCTCCACTCAAGTCTACGCATCCATGAATGCTTTTTGGATTCCAAAGCTAGAGAATCTCTCAAGGAATTAATACTCTTGTTTATTGCATCATCAAGCTTACATTATGCCTAAGATGGATTAGATCTGAATCATGTCAAAGATATCCATTCAAGAAGTTTTCATCTATGTTCATTTTCTTATATTTCATAATAGTCCTTTATGGATCACTTAATCATGTAAAAGCCTAGAGTTTTTACAGTTGCAAAAGGATAAAGAAAAGACCCAAGTTCCACTTATTTGAGATAGGTGAGATTTCCAATCAATCAATCAATCAAATCACCTAAATTCAAGTAGTTAGATTTGATTTCACCTTTTCCTAGTTTATAGGAAGATGATTCCTTCAATGACAACCAACTTCAGCCATGAACTGATTTGAATTCAAAATCATGTAAAGAGAATTGTGGACCTTAAGACTCTATTAAAGACTCTAGATCATTGGTAAAATATAGTCACAATTTTATAATGTCTTTTTGACACTTCAAGAGTGCAAGGGTTGGTCTTGTGTTGGTTGGTTGGACCAATCTTCATCACTTTGAACCTCACATTTCTACCTCCTATAAGCTTCTCCAAGTTCTCTTAGTGGTATTAGAGCTAGATCAAGACGGTCTTTCCCTCAATGATTGAGAATCTTGATAGAAACAACTATGATGCCTGGAAAAACGGAATGGAGTTCTATTTGCAAGGTAGAAATCTCTATGGGATTGTAGTAGGCAATGAAGCTATGCATATTCCAAGATTCAAAGGAGGACATACATTAGAGAAGATAGATAGACTCACACTTTGGTGTGCAAGAGATCCTCAAACTAAATCATACATACTAAAATCTATCTTTGATTTTTTGTTGCCACATATTAGAGGATGCAAAAGATCTTAAGAGACTTGAGATGCTAGACACCTAGGTCAAGATAGAAAAAGCATCAGATCCTCCAAGGCTAGTGTCAATCACACAACTAGGTCATGGGTCCAGCAACTCAATGACTATCCCTATGTGCTATGTTCACAGACTATTGACTCAGAAATGTCATAAAGCATGGAGAGACTAGCAGGTAGCTCAGGTGTTGCATACCTAGAAAAACCAAAAAATCCCTATAGGACTCAAATTGGAATATGTCACAACCAACCGATTAGCTGCTTGCATCTATGACGATGGTGTTAGAAGACCTGTTATCCTTCTAAAACTGCATCTCCCATGATTGGCTCTATGGAGAAAACTGAAATGTCATAGCCATCCTCATCACAGTGGTGTGTCCATTGTCCTTCATTGATGGCTACATCCATGGTTGCTAGGATCTCTGCCAGCCGTGGGGTTCAAATTCTTCATTAGGAAATACTACAAGTGCATAGGCTGGGTCTTGAATGGATCTATGGGTTTTGCACCTATCTCTCTGGCCTTTTCTCTCTTCTCGTCTTCCACTGCCACTTTACACATCCATAAGTGAGTGTCTTCATGCATCCATGAGGATCCTGATCCCATGGAGTGCACAGACTTTGTATCATCTTTGGCTCTATGAATAGGATTCCATTGGATAGGAGGGACATCTCTATGAGAGTAATCTTTGAGATTAACCTTGGTCGTGACACCTAGGTGTTGCAAATACAAGGAATTCGTTCCCCAATCTTGTACCACTTGCAACTGGCGCATAAATGGTCTTCCCAAAATCAGGTCATAGGCATGGTTCTTGCTAAAATCACAGATAGCAAACGTGTGCTCAAACTCTACACCACATATAGTGAGAGTTATTCCTTCTAGTAAACCTAGGGGTCTCTCTATGTGACCATCAGCCATCTGCAATTTCATCCTCGTGGGCCTGAGTGCTAGCTTGCCCCAACGCTTCCATAGGGAAGTGGTAGCAATTGCAACTCCTGCACCAGAGTCCAGAATTGCCTTGGTTGTGTATCCTTGATGGGTGATGGGAAGATAAGTGTTTCTTTCTTCCCCTTCACTCATGTCTCCTATCTTGTCCAAAGGTATCTCTGGCACTGTGCGATGAGATCCAACCTGGGAACGAGGTTTTGCTATCTTTGGTACTTGTTTGGCTACATGTTTCCATAGTTCTGGCCTTACTTTGAGTAGCTCTTCTAAAGTGAGGTTACACTGCACTTTAGTGTTTTTCACTACCTCTATGTTCCTAGGTATGACCGAGTCTTCGTTTCTTACCATGACTGTGGGTGCTCTCATACAAGTGGACTTAGCTTCCCATGGGCCTATGAAGTGGGGTAATTCATGTAAAGACTCAAAGTCTAATCTCTCTTGAGATTGAGTGCTCTCCTGCTCTTCATAAATGGATGGGATGTCTTGTGGGAATTGGTCATGTGCATCATCCACAAGTTCAATGGACTTCACTTTCAATGGGAGGAGGTACTTCACTTTCTTTAGCCCATTTTGAAGTGATTCGATGGCGATGCACCACAGTGCGCTCTCCTTCTTGACAGCTCCACAACGATATGCTCGGAGTAGAGAACCGAGCACCTGAGGCCGCACACAGTACTCCGCATAGAGACTGTAGAATACGCAGAAAACATAGTACACAGGAAGCACGTACACAGACTTCTTAGGTCTTACGAATGCGGTCGAACTTACAGTTTGTGACTGACCAGGCCACTATATGTTTTATTAAAGAACATATACAAAGAAGTGTTCAGTGGCCATTTGGCCTTTCACATGGACACTAACGGTAATAATCTCCCACTAAAGGCCAGTATGGCCAGAGTAACTATGGGAGAAAAAATAAAGGATGATAAAGAATACCTGAGTGTAAGTATACAAACTATACCTCCCACCTGATGGGCATGTTACACAGTATACCAGTGACTTCGTAAGATCAAGAATCAAGTAACCCCCATCAAGTGACAACAGTGTCAAAAGTTATCCTGTGGTAGAGCTTTAGGCAAAGCATTTGCAGCATTATCTCGAGTGTGAACCTTCTCAAGAATAATGCTCTTAGTGGCTAAGCAATCTCTAATGAAGTGATACCTCACCTCAATGTGCTTGGTCTTTGCATGATAGACCGGATTCTTAGCCAAAGCAATGGCACTCTGACTATCACTGAGCAAGTGAGGTACATGCTGAGGTAAACCCATATCACAGGCAAGACGAGAAAGCCACAATGCTTCCTTACATGCCTCACTAGCTGCAACATACTCTGCTTCTGTGGTGGAAACAGCTGTACATTCTTGAAGAAGAGATCTCCAAGAGATAGCACCTCCAGCAAAATGAAAAATGTACCCTGATGTAGACTTACGATTGTCTACACAACCAGCAGAGTCAGAATCTGTGTAACCAAGAATGGATGCTTTCCCTCTACCTAAGCATAGACACTTGTCCTTAGTGCCACTCAGATATCTCAAAATCATTTTGACCGCTTCCCAATGTTTCTTGCCACGATTAGACATATATCTGCTCACAACTCCCACTGCAAATGCAATGTCTGGTCTTGTAGCTACCATAGCATATATCAGACTACCAACAGCAGACTGATAGGGAATTTTGGTCATGAATTCCTTTTCCTCATCTGATTTGGGGCAGTCGTCCTTGCTTAATTTCACATATGTGGGTAAAGGTGTACTCAATGCCTTTCCACCCTACATATTGAATCGGTGAAGTACTTTGGATATGTACTCACTTTGAGACAAGTATATGCATCTTTTGCTCCTATCACGAGTAATGTGCATCCCAAGAATATGTTTGGCATCCCCCAAATCCTTCATATCAAATGTTTGACTCAACTTCTTTTTGAGAAGTGATAAATCATAAGAGGACTTCCCAGCAATCAACATATCGTTGACGTAAAGTATCAAGCATATCAAGCTGCCATTAGAACATCTCTTTGTGTAGAGACAATGATCCTCATTTCTCCAAGAATAGCCTTGGGACTTCATAAAAGCATCAAACTTTTGGTACCATTGTCTAGGAGACTATTTAAGTCCATACAAGCTCTTTTTTAGCTTACAAACTAGACTTTCCTTGCCAGGAACTACATAACCCTCTGGTTGTTCCATATAGATCTCATCTCTAAGATCTCCATGCAAGAAAGCTGTTTTCACATCCATTTGGACTAACTCTAAGTCCTCCACTGCAACGAATCCAAGAAACATGTGCAAAGTAGTCATCTTGACCACTGGAGAGAAGATTTCCTCAAAATCAACACCATGTTGTTGCTTAAAACCCTTTGCAACAAGTCGTGCTTTATATTTTGGAGAAGCACTATCTGATGTGAATTTCAGCTTATATACCCATTTACATGGTAAAGCTTTCCTGCCCTTTGGCAAAGGTACTAAGTCCCAAGTACCATTCTTGTGAATAGAATCCAACTCACTCTTCATGGCACGCTCCCACTTGACATGATCCTCTGTCTGCATAGCCTCTTTGTAGCAAGAAGGCTCACCAGCATCTGTTAGCATAACAAAATCTAAACTTGGAACATATCTATCAGGTGGATATGAGACACGTGCAGAACGTCTCAATGGTTGCTAAACAGGAACATGTGCAGACTGATCTGAATAGACATTCTCTTGAACATCCCTATGTGCAGCATTTTTATGCATGCTAACCGGAGGACTAGTATCCTCAAACACCACTCTTCTCACTTCAACCTCCTTAATGGGCTGTTTATGCATCTTAGACTCATTGAAAATGACATCACTACTTCTGATCACTGACTGTGTTTCAGGATCCCATAAGCAATATCCAAATTGTCCTTCTCGGCCATATCCAAGAAAAATGCATTTCTTTGACTTATGGTCCAACTTTTGTCTAAGATTCTTGGGTATATGAACATATGCTTCACACCCAAAAACTCGAAGATGATCATAATATGGTGGTTTCCCTATCCATAACTCTTGTGCCACTTTCAGACCTTTGGCAGTACTAGGTGAAAGGTTAATCACATGAACTACAGTCAATACTGCTTCTGCCCAAAAACCTTGTGAGAGGTTTGCATGATGCAACATAGATACTACTCTATCTTGAATAGTTCTATTCATCCTCTCAGCTACACCATTCTGTACTGGGGTATAAGGAGCTATACGAATCCCTCTAGACTAACAGAAAAGGTTGAATTCATGTGAGGTATACTCACCCCCATTATCTGAACGTAAAGCCTTAAGCTTACTTCCTTTTTCAGTCTCAACTGAAGCAAGCCATTTTTTGAAAGTAGGGAATACATCATCCTTTGATTTGATAGGATATACCCAGAATTTTCTAGTAGCGTCATCTATGAAAGTGACAAAGTAAAGAGAACCACATAAGGACCTAGTGGGCATAGGACCACACACATCTGTATGAACGAGATCTAAAGGCTGAATTGAAGAGTCAATGTGCGTTCTATGCACATTTCTAGTTTGCTTTCCATATTGACAATGCTCACAAAATGAAAAATCAGAGAAAGATAACACAGGTAAGTAGCCAGAACAAGAAAGATTTTCCATTCCACTATGAGATATATGGCCCAAACGACCATGCCAAATACAAGCCATAGGCTGTTCAGTAACAGCTAACAAGTGTTCTTTCTGTGATACAAATAAAGGATAAAGTGAGCCAACTTTGCTTCCTTTTGCAATAACCATATTGCCCTTTGATATACAAAAGGAGTGAGCATAGAAGACCACCTTGTAACCAAGGTCATCAAGTTGACCAACTGACATCAAACTGCGTGATAACTGAGGTACATGGTGTACATTATGCATAGTAAATTTTGAACCATCAATGAACTGCACAACCACATCTCCAATCCCCACAACATCACACTGGTAAGAGTCACCAAGTCTCACGGTACCAAGAGACTTTGCTGCATAATTAGAGAACCATTCTCTATGTGGTGTCACATGGAAAGAAGCACCAGAATCTAGTAGCCAGGTGTGGGAAAGAGAATCAGCCATAAGTGCCTCAGATGGCACAGTACTATCAAGTGTCAACACATCAGCATCATCAGAAATAGCATTAATTTCTTCAATCTTCACAGTCAAAGTAGATGGTGCAGGTAATTGTTTAACATGCCCATTAACATTTTGTCCTTTACCTTTAGCATTCTTTAATGCATAACAGTCTTTCTTCATGTGTCCTTTCTTATGACAATAATGGCATTCGATATCCCTCTTCCTTGATTTACTTCTACTCTTATTCCGTTGACCATTCTTTTCCTTGTTCTTTCTCCTGCCACATTGTTGATTCTTTCCTTGGTAAGAATCACGAACATTATATGCATCTCCACTCTAAGTGCCAACCATAGATTTTCTACGAATATCCTCACTCAAGAGTGCTCCACATATGTCATCATAGACGAGTTTACCGCCAGGTGCACTGTTGCTAATAGCTGTGCAAAACGTATCCCATGATGATGGCAGGGTGCATAATAGCAATACTACTTTCATTTCATTATCCATATCCATTTTCTAAGCCTGTAACTGGGAGAATATAGCATCAAACTCATTTAGATGAGCAGCAACACTATCTGTGTCCTTCATACGAAGGTCATATAATTTTCTCTTCAGATACACTTTATTTGATGCCGTCTCTTTTTCATATGTATTGCATAACTTCTTCCAAAGCTCCTCTACACTTTCACAGTCTAATACTATAACGTAAACATTATCTGCCAGGTGCAAGCGAATGGTAGACCTGGCCATTTCATCTAATTCATCCCAATCATCTTCACCCATGTCAGCAGGCTTCTTTGAAATCCCATTTACTGGCTTCCATTGCCTCCTTTGAATCAGCACATCTTTAATCTGATTCTTCCATAGAGCAAAGTTTGTGCCATCAAATTTTCGGATCTCAAAATGGTCTTTGCCCTGCAAGTTATAGCTCCTCCTCGGAACACTAGCACTAGACCCTGATCCACCGGATGTGCCTGAGACCTCTGATGCCATGATCGTAGAGAACTGAATAGAATGATAATGGAGCTAGAAGAATCCAATCACCAACAAATAAGTGTATCAAGGAGTAAATCGACCACTGTATAGTTGACTAAACCAGAAATCTGGAAAAATTTTGCCAGAGTATCCTCTGCAAAATTAGCATATGACCAGTGTCAAAGTATCATAAAACTGCAAGTACTGACATGTCTACCTGCATAGTGAATCACTGACTCCACTGCATATAATCAATTACCCAATAGAAGCCAACTAGGCTTATCGGGCACCTATGAACAACTATCATACATCTCCTATGGCGAGGCTAGGTAAGTCTTCCACCTGCATCACCGAAGAGACCCCGACATCTGGGTGTCTCCCAGTTAAGAAAACCTCACCATGACCCTCTTTATCAAACGTAAAAGGCTTTATGCAAAGAACGTAACCACTATATCAATGACCACATGGACGTACATAAGCGGTATCCAGAGAAGCGTACATGGTGTGTATGTGCTCAATATATGCAGTAAAATGACACTAAAAGGCTGAATACACAGCCCAAAAACTAGCCAATAACACCTGCAAGTGTCTGTCAGCTCTGATGTTTTAAGCTTTAAAAACCTGCATAAATTTGCAGCGACTGCTCCCACCAAAACTGAAAACCCCTCGAGAAATCTGTAGTTTTACGAGTGTGGCTAAAAATACAGCCCCAAAGGTTGTTATTTATTGTCTGCAAAGTACAAGGAACACTCTTCTTGATGTTCTTGGACCTGTGCGAAGAGAACTATGTGCGAAAGTACTCCGAAATGGCTCCAAAAACACCCCAAAATTGCTTCAAAAATAGGCTTTGAAAGGAAAAATGAAGCTTTGAGGGACCAAAACTTGTTCAAGGTAATGTCAACCTTAGTCTTTCCCCTTCTTCAAACACCACAAGAGTGTAGCTTAGTGGCAAGAGATTGCCACGGTTAAGCGAGCTTTGGGGGGAACAGTACTGGGATGGGTGACCTCCCGGGAAGTACTGGGAACCTCTATATTCCTTGATCGTTGAGGTCCTCCCTCGCGTGCAACCAACGGCACCAACGGTGACTTCGGTGACTTCGGTGACTCGGATCACAAGGTATGCCAAGTTCTATGCCTTGGTTGCCGCCTTAGTCGTAAGCCTTGGAGAAGGCCTTGGGGGGGGGGGGGGTGTGCTCGCTTCGCTTGACAAAAGGAACAAAGCTTTTGCCTCGAATTGCTCTGATACCAGTGAAGTGATTCGATGGTGATGCACCACAGTGCGCTCTCCTTCTTGACAGCTCCACAACGATATGCTCGGAGTAGAGAACCGAGCACTTGAGGCCGCACACAGTACTCCGCACAGAGGCTGTAGAATACGCAAAAAACACAGTACACAGGAAGCACGTACACAGACTTCTTAGGTCTTACAAATGCGGTCGAACTTATAGTCTGTGACTGACCAGGCCACTATATGTTTTATTAAAGAACATATATAAAGAAGTGTCCGGTGGCCATTTGGCCTTTCACATGGACACTAACGGTAACACATTTGTCTTCTTGAATCTCTCTTAGGAATTCTGGTGTGAACCGATTCATAGAAGGAGAAGTGTCTGGCTCTATAGAGTTAGGCACATAGGCTTCCTGGGTAGGAAGGCTTGCCCTCATAGTTGCCTTGCCTTTACTTGGAGGGGTGGGTTCCTTTTCTGATTGTGAAATTAACCTCTCCAATCTTTCTAGCAGTCCATCAAAGTGCAATTGCGTCTCAGCTGAACTAGAGATGTTAAAGAGGTGGCTGGCTTCAAACATGGTTTGAGCCAATTCCACCATCTTAGTGTTGGTGCATTTTGCCCAAGCCTACATGCTTGATATGCTTGATATTATCCTCATTTGTAAGTCACATGAGTAGTCATGTGAACACCTCTTGTAAAAAAGTACATTTTATCTCTTGTAAATGGAAAAAGAAAAAAGTAAAAGGATGGCTTACCTCATCCATGATGTAAAAGCAAATTCGTGGCTCCAACTACCAAAATCACGAATTTTTGAGCTGAGGGAATCTCTCCTAACTTTGGGGATCACTTTTAGGTGGAGCCATTCGAATTCGAATTCAAAACTCCCTCCAAGAATAGCTATAAAAGGAGCAAGAAGGAAGAGGCGATTAGCAAGCCTTGTACGTGACCACTTGATGTCATTTTGTAGAGATTGAAGAGCTTACTCCATAGCTCTATCATTCTACTCCCATTGTGCAAAGATTCATTGCCAATGTGGTTGTAATCATATGTGAATCTATACATTTATTATCATCTACCTCTCTGTTTTGTTCTCTGCTATACTCACTCAGAGCAGTAACTTCAGAAGGTCATATCTCGAGTTTTACTGAACATTTTTCAGTGTTTTAAAGTGCGTTGGATAGCTCTCACTGTCTAGTTTCTACATATAAATTTTCAAGGTCATTGGATTTATACTTTTGGAGATATCTGCATTTTACTGCTTACTGGTCTATCTCTGCAGAGCCCCGAGAATTGTGGGAATGTTCCAGAACTTGATGAAACTTGTTCTCAGTGCTCAGTCCATCATTTGAAGTGTTTTAACTTGGAATAGGAAGCTTGCTAAGTCTATTTGCTATGCCCAAAAGGAATTTTTCTAATTCCTTCCAGGTTGAGAGCACTGTTCATTTTTTCCAGCAGGTGTATGTCCAAAAATAGCAAGTTTTGGGAGCTAGTCATTTCGCAACTTGTCGGTCTTGACTTAAACTTTTGGGATACATGTTCCAAAGTACTTGGCTGATATTTTGGTGGATTTAGGAAGCTCAAAGGGTCTACTAATCAACTCTGAAGTCTCAGTTGGCTGGTGTGAAGCTGGTTGTAGCGGCACCTACTCATCTTTGGATTGCATCCACCATCTCTCTTCACAATGGTATCAGAGCATAGTCAAGCAACATGGGAGATGGATTTCCATCAACAATTGACAAATTGGATCGAAACAACTACCCGGCATGGTCTCTAAGGATGGAGGCTTACCTTCAAGGAAGGAATCTATATGGACTCATATCCGGAGATGAAGCAATGCCAACCATGAGGAACAAAGGGCAACCATCACATGAAGAAGTGGAAGGACTTTCGAATTGGTGTTCGAAGGATGCACTTGCAAGGTCTTATATTCTAAACTCAATCTCTGATTTTCTTTTACCTCATGTCAAGGGATGCAAGACATCAAGAGAAACCTGGAATGCACTTGCTTCTTTCTTCTCTTCCAACACTCGAGCAAGGAAGAACCAATTGTGGATGGAGTTCACAACAATGAAGAAAAGCCCGAAGCAAAATGTGACTGATTATGTCACAAAGATGAAGGAGATTTCCGACCAACTTGGAAGCATTGGAGAGGTAATTGAAGAGGAGCAAATCATAAGACAAATCATGAATGGAATCAAAGCAGACGACAAGTGGGAGTCATTCACAACAGCCATGGATTTATACATGGATATGCATGTACCCGACCTCAACACACTCATGGGCCAACTCTTCACTCATGAAGCAAAGATTAGCAAAGGTGGTGAGTCCTCAAGAGGTAATCAAACTTCTGCCTTATATTCTGATAAAGCTAAGGTCAAGGACAAGTCAAAGAATAGAAAGAATGAAGATGAAGGAAGCTCTTTCCAAGCAAACTTTGCAGGTAGAGGACGAGCTAGAGGAAGAGGCAGAAGTGGAAAGCAAGGCAGGGGGAGATTCCAATCATCTCAACCTTGCAACATATGTGGCTTATCTAACCATACTACTGAAGAATGTTTCAGGAACCCGAGGAACTCAAGAGGAAGAGGATTCAATAGAGGTGGCTATGGATCAAATAGAGGTAGGTACAATGGAGGTTACAACAACAACAACTACTACAACAACAATTACAACAACAACAACAACTATCAAAGTGGCCATAGAGGAAGAAGAGACTACAATAACTATGCAGAGGACCAAAGTCAAGAAGATTCATTATTGATTATGAATCTATCAGCGAAGAAGGGTAAGGATGCTGATCACATATTTTACATTGATTCTGGATGCTCGAACCATGTAGCAAGAAATGTGGCTTTACTTTCTGATTTGGAAGATCCTCATAACAAGCATGAAGTGCAGACAGGAGATGACACAAAGCACTCAGTGGAGAAGATAGGTAATGTGAAGACATCAGATGGGAATATGAACCTCTTAAGCAAAGTCTTGTATGTCCCTACAATTACCAAAAATTTAATAAGTGTTGGACAGATTGTTGAAAAAGGATTGCAGGTTAGATTCAATCGATTTGGAGCATATGTTGAAGACCCAAGGCAAGGCTTTCGAAGGATTGCCAAAGGAGAAAAGACAGGAAGGCTTTTCACTTTTGAAGTGGAAGATACAAAGAACATAGCTTTGTTTAGCTATGGATCTCAAACTCTAAAAGAGTTGGAGATATGGCACAAAAGGCTTGCTCACATTGGTGAGAGGACACTCAAACAGATTTGCAGGGACCAAAGTGTACTTGGTTTGCCTAATATCACAAGGCAACACATGATTTATAAGTGTGAAGCTTGTCAAATCGGCAAGGCTCATAGACAACCTTTCAATAAGAAAGGATATATGTATCAAAATCCTTTGGATCTAGTGCACACGGATGTGTGGGGTCCAAGTAAGGAGCCATCTATATCAGGCTCAAGATATTATGTGTCTTTCATAGATGATTGTAGCAGGTGGACCATTCTGTTTTTCATGAAGCACAAGGATGAAGTGTTTAATTGCTTTAAGAAGTATATTGCTCTTGTTGAAAATCAAACAGGTAGGACTTTGAAAAGACTCAGATCAGATGGTGGAGGAGAATACTTCTCTTCTGAATTTGATGCCTTCTTGCATGAAAGAGGCATTAAAAGGGAAGTCACTACAAGGTATACACCTGAACTCAATGGTGTAGCAGAGAGGAGGAATAGAGCTATTGTCGAAGCTGCAAGGTCCATGCTCAATGAAAAGGGATTGCCGAACTACCTATGGGCAGAGGCTGTGTCGACAGCCACATATCTCATAAATAGACTTCCATCTAAGTCACTAGATGGAACCACTCCATATGAAGTGTGGAATGGAAGAAGACCTAGTCTAGAGCATTGTAAAATCTTTGGATGCTTAGCCTATGCTCACATTCCTTCTCAAGTAAGAGGGAAATTGGATCCCAAGGCAGAGAAGTGTGTATTCATTGGTTATGATCAAAACCAAAAAGGATATAGATTGTACAATCCAACCAATAAAGGATTTTCTGTGAGTAGAGATGTAATTTTTGATGAAAACAAATCATGGTTTGATGATGACAGGAAAGTGAAGCTGCCATATGACTTGGATGAAGATTTTCCATCACTTCAACCAAAGGAGCCAAAGCAGATTGAAGAAAGTGATTCGGAGATTGACCTAGAAGACTTGGAAAGACTAAAGCTATGGAAGAACAAAGGTAAAGCAAAGATGCAGGATGCTACATATGGACCCGAGAGCTCACATCAACCACTTAGAAGGTCTTCGAGGGAGAAGAAGAAACCAGAGAGGTTTGGTTATGATACTTCTTTGGTCACCAAGCACTCAATCTACATTGCAAAGGATTCAACCAATGAAGAACCTACCACATTTGAAGAAGCACAAAGCAAGAAAGCTTGGAGAGATGCAATGGATGAAGAAATGGAAGCCTTGAAGGAGAATGACACTTGGGAGCTTGTACCTAACAAGCCATCTATGAAGATAATCGGATCTCGATGGATATACAAAATCAAGAAGAATCCAGATGGAAGTATAAATAGACACAAAGCAAGGTTAGTTGCTAAAGGGTTTGCTCAAACCCATGGTATTGATTATGAGGAGACTTTCTCTCCTGTTGCAAAAATGCCTACAATTAGGGTTCTCATTAGTCTTGCTGCATCTAGAAATTGGAATCTTTATCAACTTGATGTAAAGAATGCTTTCTTGAATGGATGGATTTCTGAGGAAGTGTATATGGCACAACCTCCTGGATATGAGGATGCACATCATCCTAACTATGTATGCAAACTAAAGAAAGCTTTGTATGGATTGAAGCAAGCTCCAAGAGCTTGGAATTTCAGATTGGTTACTTATTTGCAGGACCAAGGATTCAAAGCTAGCAAGGCGGATACCTCTTTGTTCATAAAGAGGAATGGATCTGAAGTGATCTATTTATGTGTGTATGTTGATGATATTATTATCACAGACAATGATCTTGAAGGAATCAAACAGGTAAAGAGTCAAATGAAGGAGGAGTTCAAAATAAGTGACCTCGGACCACTCACTTATTTTCTTGGATTGGAGTTGATCTACACAGATTCAGGTATATACATCACACAAAGGAAGTATGTCCATGACATGCTCGTCAAGTTCAAGATGGAAAATACAAAGTGTGCAGGTACACCTATGGAGCAAAATCATAAGCTTAGTGCTTATGAAGGAGAGCCAATTGAAGACATCACAAGCTATCAAAGCTTGGTTGGAAGTTTGAACTATGCAACACTCACAAGGGTGGATATATGCTATAGTGTTAGCATATTGAGTCAGTTTATGCATAAGCCGAGAAGACCACATATGGAAGCGGCCAAGCGAGTCCTCAAGTATCTAAAGGGGACCATGAATGAAGGTTTGTTTTATTCATTTACTTCAGATATTGAGCTAAAGGTCTACTCAGATGCAGATTGGGCCGGATCTAAAGATGATAGAAGAAGCACATCAGGGTATATATCATTTGCAGGTTCAAAAATCATTTCTCGGTCATCGAAGAAGCAACCAACCGTGGCATTATCTTCTACTGAAGCTGAATATAGAGGTTTGGCTAATGCAACTCAAGAAATCATGTGGTTAAAATCTTTGTACACAGATCTTGGACTTCATTCTTCAACACCTCACATTTTTGGTGACAACACAAGCTCACTACATCTAGCAGCTAATCCGGTATACCATGCTAGAACCAAGCATATTGAAGTCCACTACCATTATGTAAGGGAGAAGCTAATGAGCAAGGATATTCAACTATCCTACGTCTCTACAGATATGCAATGTGCAGACATGTTGACGAAAGCTCTTGATGGTACGAAGTTAAGTAGATTCAAGTTGATGATTGGCTTGCAGGAAATCAAGGACAATTGAAGACTTATTTGGAGGCCAAGCATGTTAGGCTTGAGGGGGAGCTGTTGGTGCATTTTGCCCAAGCCTACATGCTTGATATGCTTGATATTATCCTCATTTGTAAGTCACATGAGTAGTCATGTGAACACCTCTTGTAAAAAAGTACATTTTATCTCTTGTAAATGGAAAAAGAAAAAAGTAAAAGGATGGCTTACCTCATCCATGATGTAAAAGCAAATTCGTGGCTCCAACTACCAAAATCACGAATTTTTGAGCTGAGGGAATCTCTCCTAACTTTGGGGATCACTTTTAGGTGGAGCCATTCGAATTCGAATTCAAAACTCCCTCCAAGAATAGCTATAAAAGGAGCAAGAAGGAAGAGGCGATTAGCAAGCCTTGTACGTGACCACTTGATGTCATTTTGTAGAGATTGAAGAGCTTACTCCATAGCTCTATCATTCTACTCCCATTGTGCAAAGATTCATTGCCAATGTGGTTGTAATCATATGTGAATCTATACATTTATTATCATCTACCTCTCTGTTTTGTTCTCTGCTATACTCACTCAGAGCAGTAACTTCAGAAGGTCATATCTCGAGTTTTACTGAACATTTTTCAGTGTTTTAAAGTGCGTTGGATAGCTCTCACTGTCTAGTTTCTACATATAAATTTTCAAGGTCATTGGATTTATACTTTTGGAGATATCTGCATTTTACTGCTTACTGGTCTATCTCTGCAGAGCTCCGAGAATTGTGGGAATGTTCCAGAACTTGATGAAACTTGTTCTCAGTGCTCAGTCCATCATTTGAAGTGTTTTAACTTGGAATAGGAAGCTTGCTAAGTCTATTTGCTATGCCCAAAAGGAATTTTTCTAATTCCTTCCAGGTTGAGAGCACTGTTCATTTTTTCCAGCAGGTGTATGTCCAAAAATAGCAAGTTTTGGGAGCTAGTCATTTCGCAACTTGTCGGTCTTGACTTAAACTTTTGGGATACATGTTCCAAAGTACTTGGCTGATATTTTGGTGGATTTAGGAAGCTCAAAGGGTCTACTAATCAACTCTGAAGTCTCAGTTGGCTGGTGTGAAGCTGGTTGTAGCGGCACCTACTCATCTTTGGATTGCATCCACCATCTCTCTTCACACTTAGCACAGATTTTGGTTTGTTCAAGCTCTAGTTCTGCTCTCGGGTAACACTTTTCATGATCGGTTACGTTTGGCCCTTCTTGGATTCAGGCCTGATATGCTTTTAGCATCATATTTAGATCCTCCGGAGTGGGATCGGCTAGGACTGATCCTACTCTAGGGGGTGGTGGAGTAGCATGAGGCGGGTTGGAAGGTGGTGGGTCGGATGGAGATGGGAATGGTGGTGATGGAGTAGTGTGAGAGGGAGTTTGAGATGTAAGTTCAACTATCCTAGCTTTTGTTTCTCTTAGGCTTTCCTCGAGTTCACTCATTTTCTTAGCCCATTGCCTCTTCATTCTTTCTCTACTATCTCTCCAGGCTCTAGTTCTCTTCTAGGTTATGCTCTCAGTTTCACTAGCCTCTGAGCTCTTTTCCTGGCCTACCCCTTGGTTTTGCTGCAATGCCTGCGCTCTAGTGACTACCTGTACTGGTGCAGTGGACGTCACACTTCCTGTAGAGTCTACTACTAACCCAACAACATTGATAGGAGTGATTTTTGGCATATTATTGGGATTCTTTGGACAATCTCATAGGAGATGCTCCTATCCACAATCTTGGCAAAAGCCTTGAATTGTCATTGACTGGGGTTGTGTAGGTGGAGGTAAGGGGCAATCACAAATGAGGTGATCTCCCTGACATCTGTAGCATGGTCCTCTAGGGACCGGGGGTCTTACCTGCCTAGGTTGGGGTCTAGAGTTAGGGTTTGTGTACATTACATTTGTGTACTCTGGCTCTCAACTAGGTTCACTTGGTTCTTCACTGTAGTAGGACTCACCATGTTCAGGAGATTGCATGTAGTAAGCCTGGGGACTATCAATATGTGTAGAATCAAAGCTATGGTCACTGGGATCACTTTCTGAAAGCAATGGTGTTACTGGCACTATAGCCCTATTCAAATTCTCTTCTGCAGCTACATACTTTATCGGAATTACATTAGCTGGGGCAGGGGTTGTTGTGCTAACACAGGTTGAGGCCTTTGTTGGTTTTGATATTGTGGTGGGTAGGTTGATTGAGGCCTAGTATACTGCTGCGGTGGGTACTGGTTCTGGTATCTTCCTTGTTGAGGGTATGGTTGTGGGTACGTCTTCCTAACTGCTTGCTTATTGTAGGGGCAATCTTGCGCGGTGTGATTGGTGTACCTCCGTTCTATGGTGCAGTACTGGCTACTAGGATTTACTTGGGGTTGAGCCATAATGGGACATACATTCACCATGTGGTCACCACAGCAAGTATAGCATCTCTTTACTGGGGCAAATCTTGGAATTTGTTTGCTAGAGACACCTAGTTTTTGAGCTACCTTTTCTGCGAGTTCCTCAATAGATGAAGATTGCGAGGAAGAAAAGCTAGAGGTGCTATCTGAATCTTTATAGATTTTGGAAAGCTCTAACTCTTCCCCTAGGTTATCCTCTATGTCAATGCACATGCATACACACTCTTCAATGGTCCTAGGGTCCTTCAAGTACACATATGACCTCAATTTGGTACTTAGCAATCCATCCAAGAATAAAGCCACTTGTTTGGCTGGTGTGGGTAACTCAGGAACAGGGCATCTCTCAAGATATTGTTCAAATCTTCTTCCTGCAAGTCTCACGGTCTCCGGAGGGGTCTGCTTGAAACTATGTATCAATGAGGAAGTATTATGCCTTATGCCACTTTTAGAGAATTCAGTGATGAAAGCCTCTAAGAGTTGGTCTATGCTCCTGAACTGTCTCTCATTCAATGGTTGAAACCACATAAGGGCTGTGTTCCTAAGGGTTAGACCAAAGGCATTATATTGCGTGAATAGGTCCTCAACTTGTTCAGCTCTCAAGACTTGCCTAAACTCAGCCACATGATCATATGGGTCTCCTGTGCCATCGAAGTAGTTCTTCATGGACTTAACCAACTGTGTAGGTCTCAATGTTTTGGTGTGTTCCCTAGGCCTTGGCAGAGGGAAATCATCAGCATTCCTTTGGTTCCTTGGGGCTCTAAGTCCCTCACGTTCCGCTCTATTTGTTTCCGTTCTCGTTCTTTCTCTTCCCACTAGGTTGGCAAAGCTTACCTCAGGTCTATCTCTATGTCTGTCTTTTTGAGCTCCATGAGCTTGGGATGTTCCAGCTCCTGGGTGACCAAAGGACACATTCGATCTTGGTTGGGGGAAAATAAATTCACCTTTCCAAGGGTAAGCATGCCTATCATTTTCTGTAACCACAAAGATCCTCTCTGAGGTGTGATCTAAGTAGGTCACTCTGCCTAGACTATCAGGATCTTTGAACTCATATATCATGATTGTTCCTACCTCATTCGGCTGATCAGATCTATACCTCTAAAAGGCTTCATCAGTCTCTCGGTTCAGGAGTAGATCTATGCTCTTATTATCTTGGGAAATCCACTCTGGTGTGATAATCCTGGTGAGAACATATTGGCCTCGAGGGGTTCTAGGTTCTACACCCATGTTTCCTTGCTCCAGGTCACATAAGTCCATTTCTGGGATCATATTCCCAAATTCATTTGTCCTATCTGGATGACTGGTGACTACATATATGGTTCCTTCCTTGTCTAGGTATGCTCCGTTTTCAAACTTGACAGCTGGGTGCTCTAGTCCAATGGATTGGTTAGGGTTCTTAATCTGGACCACAGATCTTCCTAGGCCGTCCTCATAGATGCTAGCACCTAATCGGTTGGTCCTAAGGTATTCGAGTTGCGTCTTGTAAGGGCCTTCTACCCTAGGTAAATATGGCACTCTAGAGCTTCCTGTAGGTATCTCCATACCGTGGGACATATCTGACTCACTAGTTTCAGAGCTAAGGTAGTGCGAATAATGGCTCAACTGCTGGGCCCAAGACCTAGTAGTGTGATTAACACTAGCCTCTAAAGACCTAAGACTTTGTCTATCCCTCCCTAGATATCGTCCTCATCTAAGGTTCATATGCTTTATTGAGCAATCCCCAATTTTACCCAAGTACAACCTCGTTGCTGAGTTCTTTTGTATCAGTTGCTTGATTCTTTTTAGTCAATTATCGTGTTTAGAATCTTTTCAGATACCACGTCGTCAGGAATACTTGAGTTAATTTCCGCACTTGAAGTTGATCGTTCCACGTTACGTCTTTTCCTTTAAAGTTATCGACCGTACAAAGATTATGTTGTTAGCTTGAACTTGAGTATTTAGGTAGTCTTCAACTTGATAAATGCCTATCGTCGCCCTGACTTACTTCTAGCACTATTCGTACTTAGCCTAAGCTAGGAATTGACAGAGGGAGTTGAGAGTATTCCAACCTCGCTTGCTGATCCCTTGCCCTTTGGTGCTCAAGAACCCGGTTCTCAAGCTTGCAAATCACCCTTGCTTTGGATGCCCTCAAGTGCTCTCAGTGGACCTGTAAAAGTCCCAAAGTTAGTTCAAGACTTCAATTCAAATGACAGACAGCTCACTTTCATGCATGTAATTTACAGACCAAATTTCCCTTTGCCTTTATGGAAAACAATCCCAAGGATCCTTCAGTTTTCCTACCCCAAGGTATGGTCAACTTCAAAATACCCTACCCTCACAAATCACTAATTGGTTGATAAGTATACCAAAAATTACCCCAAAACTTGGTATTAAAAACCCTAGAAATTTGGCCGAAAAAGCCTGTCAATCGCGATCGACAGGTCTGTCAATCACGATTGACATAGGTGTCCGTCGGGGCCTGTCGGTCGCGACCAACACGTCAGTCGCGATTGACACTGTCAATCGCGATCGATGGTGTCAATCGCGATCGACACTTTTTTTGGGATTTTCACCATGATTTCAGTCAATTGGGGATGTGTCCGTCACAATGGACACGTGGCAATGCGAGAAATTCAGTCAATCGTCAAAATTCAGTCGGTCGCGATCGACGGTGTCCATCGCGACTGACAGGGGTGTCGATCGCGATCGATGGTGTCAATCGCGATTGACACGGTCAGTCGGTCATCTCTGTCGATCGCGATCGATGGTGTCAATCGCGACTGACAGAAAAACACAGAATTTTTTAGTTTTTTCTAGTGATTTGGAATGTGCTCCTTGTGCATGTCATTGTGGTGTGCTTTGTTTTACCAAATGAGGGTTTTTTTTGTCGATCATGATCGACAGAGGTCTGCGACATAGAGACAGTTTCGAGCTTGTCCGTACCTGTGCAGCGTGCTGAAGGGGATGATACAGTTGTACTTGCAAGATCACTCACAAAACAGACAAAAAAACAATGCACACAATTCGCTCTCTCGCTCTCTCTCACAAGTGGAATGAAGGAAATGGAGAGGTGATATGATCAAAAAACTAAAATTTTTCGCGATGATGGAGATGGAGATTGGATATGGTGAGGATGATGATGATGATGATGATGGTGAGGTAAGAAAGAGAAAAATAAGAAAAGTAAAAAAATTACCTACAACGCTACGTCTTACCATCACACGCTCGTCCTCAAAGCTCGATCCCCGACAACGGTGCCAAAATTTGGTGTAGCTCAGTGATGAGTAGCACCTCCTTTAATGTCAATCCGGGAAGACGTGAGGATGGTATGATGACCTCGAGCAAGTGAAGGCACAAGTGCGTGAGTACGAAACACACTAACATGAACACACACACACACACGTGCAGACAAGGCAAGACAAAGAGTGAGAAGCAATGGAGTTCTTTTAGATTACTTCCAAAATGCTCATTCAAGTTCAATTCAATTACAACTAACCTCAAAAATGAGCTTTCTAGCTCTATTTATAGTTTTTGACTAGGTTTTGGCCATGTCCAGACCTAGTGTCCGGCTTAGTTAAAAATTGGGTTCTAGGCCCCATTTGAAGGCTCAAATGGAGTCTAAAAATTATGAAAATTGGTAGGTAGCTACTTCTAATGCTCCTCAAGCTCAAGGACTCCTTGGCTTGCACAAAATGGAGCTACAAAAATATGAAATGGTATTTACAATGGCTTTTAGTGATAAAAATCACTATTTTTGTAGGGATTTCCTCTAACGATTTGACATACACATCTTCGAGCTTCCTACTTGCTCCTTCTCTTTATGTGTCCACCTCTTTGATATGCTTTAGCTTCTTGAAAAAATAATGGCCTACTTGCCCGATCTTCTTTGACTACTCTGTCTGCTTGTACCTTCTCTTCGCTCCGACTTCCTTCGTTGACTTCCTTGTCTTGTGAGTCCTTCAGTTCCTTGACTGCCAACATTGATCAATACCCATGCTTTTGAACAAGGTCTGCATCCATATCACTTCTTTAGCTGCTTCCACAAGTCCTTTATATTCTGCTTCTGTTGACGATAAAGCCACTGTGTGTTGCTTCTTTGAACACCAGCTTACAAGCTTATCTCCTAGCTATATCATATACCCATGTGTTGACCTTCTATCATCTTGACTTCCTGCCCAGTCTGAGTCATTGTATGCTCTCAGCTTTATATCTGACGTATAAGGATAATATAATCCTTCCTTTATAGTTCTTTTGATATATCTAAGAACTCTTTGTCCTGCAACCCAATGTTGATCCTTCGGACAATGCATGAACTGTGAGAGAACTCCCACTACATAACTGAGATCCGGTCTTGTTAGTGTAGCATAAATTAAACTTCCCACTAACGACTGATATTTCTTCATATCTTTAAACTCTGCACCACCATATTTTCTGAGTTTATGATTTACTTCAAGCGGTGTTGAAGCTTCTCTGCAATTCTCCATGTTAAACTTCTTCAGTAAGTTTAGGAGATACCTTTCTTGCGAAACATATATGCCATGATCTGTATATGTAACTTCCATTCCAAGAAAGTATGATAACTTTCTTAGATCACTGATCTTGAACTCTTTTTCAAGCAATCTTTTTACCTCCGTGATTCCTTCATCTGAGGTTCCTGTGATTATTATGTCATCTACATAAATACAAATGTAGATAATACCTTCATCTGTTCTCTTAACGAGTAGACTTGCATCAGCCTTCGAGCTTTGGTATCCAAGGTCATTGAGATACTTCACAAGTCTGTAATTCCAAGCTCTTGGAGCTTGCTTCAATCCATAGAGAGCTCTTCTTAATCTGCAAACATGGTCTAGGTAACTGGAACTTACAAACCCTTCAGCCTGCTCCATGTAAACTTCATCTGATATATATCCATTCAGAAATGCATTCTTTATATCCAACTGACTTAGCTTCCATCCTTTTGATGCTGCTATAGCAATCAATGTCCTTATGGTTGACATCTTTGCCACCGGACTAAACGTCTCATCATGATCTATGCCATGTGTCTGAGCATAGCCTTTGACCACCAGTCTAGCTTGGTGTTAGCAGTAGTCAAGGAACTGAAGGACTCACAAGGCAAGGAAGCTTACGAAGGGAGTCAGAGCGAAGAGAAGGCACAAGCAGACAGAGTAGTCAACGACGATCTGGCAAGTAGGCCATTATTTTTTTAGGAAACTAAAGCATATCAAAGAGGTGGACACACAAGGAGAAGGAGCAAGTAGGGAGCTCGAAGATGTGTATGTCAAATCGTTAGAAGAAATCCCTACAACAATAGTGATTTTCATCACTAAAAGCCATTGTAGATACTGTTTCATATTTTTGTAGCTCCATTTTGTGCAAGCCAAGGAGTCCTTGAGCTTGAGGAGCATTCGAAGTAGCTACCTACCAATTTTCATAATTTTTAGACTTCATTTGAGTCTTCAAATAGGCCCTAGAACCTAATTTTTAACTAGGCCGGACACTAGGTCTGGACACGGCCAAAACCTAGTCAAAAACTATAAATAAAGCTAGAGAGCTCATTTTTGAGGTTAGCTTGTAATTGATTTGAACTTGTATGAGCTTTTTGGAAGTAATCTAAAGAACTCCATTGCTTCTCACTCTTTTTCTTACCTTGTGTGCGTGTGTGTGTGTGTGCATGTTAGTGTGCTTCTCACTCATGCACTTGTGCCTTCACTTGCTCGAGGTCATCATACCATCCTCACGTATTCCCGGATTGACATTAAAGGAGGTGCTACTCATCACTGAGCTACACCAAATTTTGGCGCCGTTGCCGGGGATCGAGCTTTGAGGACGAGCGTGTGATGGTAATACCTAGATTTGAGACGTTGGCATTGTAGGTAATTTCTTTACTTTTCTTATTTTTCTCTTTCTTACCTCACCACCATCATCATCCTCACCATATCCGATCTCCATCTCCATCATCGCAAAAAATTTCACTTTTTTTATCATATCACCTTCTCCCTTCCATTTCCTTCATTCCACTTGTGAGAGAGAGAGAGCGACTTGTGTGTTGTGTTTTTGCATGTTTTTGAGCACTCTTGCAGGTACAGTTGTACCATCCCCTCCAGCATGCTGCGCAGGTACGGACGAATTCTGAACTGTCTCTGTGTCGCAGACCTCTGTCGATCGCGATCGACAAAAAAATCGCCTATTTGGTAAAACAAAGTGCACCACCTTAATACACAAGATGAGCACATTCCAAATCACTAAACAAAATTAAAAAATTCTGTGCTTCTCTGTCAATCGTGATTGACACCATCGATCGCGATCGACAGCCACGATCGAGAGAATCTGTCGATCGCGATTGACAGAGACGACCGACTGACCCTGTCAATCGCGATTGACACCATCGATCGCGATCGACAGCCACGACTGACACCTCTGTCAGTCGCGATTGACACCGTCGATCACGACCAACTGAATTTTGACGATTGACTGAAATTCTCGCATTGCCATGTGTCCATCGCGACGGACACAGCCCTGATCGACTGAACTTATGGTGAAAATTTCGGAAAACGTGTCGATCGCGATTGACAGCACCCACGATTGACACTGTCGATTGCGACTCACGTGTCGATCGCGACCGACAGGCCCGACGGAAACCTCTGTCAATCGCGATTGACAGACCTGTTGATCGTGATTGACAGGCTTTTTCGGCCAATTTTCTAGGGTTTTTAATACCAAGTTTTTGGGGTAATTTTTGGCATTCTTACCAAATAATTAGTGATTTGTGAGGTCCCTACAAGTGTGTCTTGAGAAAAATCCTGTGTATCAAATACCATACCTAGGGGGAACAAAACCAAGGGATCTCTAGAATTGTTTGCAATAAAGACAGGGGACATAATTGATATCCAAATATACATGCATGAAAGTGATCTGTGTGTCCTTTGAATTTAAGTCTTGAGCTAATCTTAGGACTGATATAGGTCTATTGAGAGCATTGGAGAGTATCCAAGGCAAGGGTTTTTTGCAAGCTTGAGAATCGGGTTCTCGAGCACTAAAGAACAAGGGATCAACAAGAAAGGTCGGAATATTCTCAACTCCCTTTGTCAATTCCTAGCTTAGGCTAAGTTCGAGTAGTGCTAGGAGTAAGTCAGGACAACGATAGGCACAAGGCAAGTCAAAGACTATCTAAGAAATCAAGTTCAAGGGATGACCTGTGTGTGACCGATAACTTTAAAGGAAAAGAATTTAACGTGGGACGATCAACTTAAGTGCGGAAAATTAACTCAAATATTCCTGACGACGCGATATCAAACAAGATCATAAACACGATAACACACTAAAAAAGAATCAAGTGACTGACACCAATTGATCGGCAACGAGGTTGTACTTTGGGCAAAAAATTGGGCTACTTAAATAGGCATATGAACCTTAGATCAGGACGACATCTAGTAAGAGATAGACAAAGTCTTAGGTCTTCAAAGGCTAGCGTTAATCATACTACTAGGTCTTGGGCCCAGCAGTTGAGCCACCACTCGCATTACCCCAGCTCTGACACTAGTGAATTAGAGATGTCTCAAGGTATGGAGAGACCTGCGGGGAGTTTAGGTGTGCCATATTTGTATAGGGTGGAAGCAGGGCCTAAAATTGACAGGCAAAATGCCTGTCATTGGCCATTTTGCCTGTCAAACCAGGTGTTTTTTGAAACTTCCTGTCAAATGACAAGCTCTAATTGGTAATTTGCCTGTCATTTTTTATAGATCTCTATATATATTATATGTATATGCCTTGTATAAACATGTCAAAATTTCTATTATGAAAGGTAAAAGAAAAATTTGCCTGTCATATGACATTTTGTCTTGGCCGTGAAATTTAGGCCCTGGGTGGAAGGCCCCTACAAGACGCAGCTGGAATACCTTAGGACCAACCGATTAAGTGCTAGCATCTATGAGGACGGCCTAGGAAGATCCATGGTCCAGATTAAAAACCCTGACCAATCCATTGGACTAGAACAACCAGCTGTCAAGTTTAAAAACGGAGCATACTTGGACAAAGAAGGAACCATATATGTGGTCACTAGTCACCCAGACAGGACAGATGAATTCGGGAATGTGATCCCTGAGACGGACATAGGTGACCTAGAGCAAGGGAACATAGGAGGAGAGCCTAGGACCCCTCGAGGGAAATCTGTTCTTACTAGAATCCTCAATCCCGAGTGGGTTCCCCACGACAATAAGAGTATAGATCTGCTCCTAAACCAAGAGACCGATGAAGCCTTTTGGAGGTTGTTGAAGCTCAAGGTCAAGGACAAAGCATGGAAGCACATCAAAGAAGTGGACATAGAAGAAGAGGGAGCAAGTAGGGAGCTCCAAGAAGTGTATGTCAAATCTTCAGAAGAATCCCCTACAAAAATAGTGATTTTCATCACTAGAAACCATTGTAAATACCATTATCTATTTTTAGTAACTCCATTTTGTTCAAGCCGAGGAGTCCTCGAGCTTGAGGAGTATTAGAAGTACCATCGTACCAATTTTCATAATTTTTAGACTTCGTTTGAGCCCTCAAATAAGCCCTGGAACCTAATTTTTAACTAGGCCGGACACTAGGTCTGGACAGGGCCAAAACTAGTCAAAAAACTATAAAAAGAGCTAGAGAGCTCATTTTTGGGGGTTAGCTTGTTAGAGAATAGAACTTTTGTAAGAGAACTCTTTTGCAATCTAAGCTTTCCATTGTTCCTCTCTTTGATCTTACTTTGTGCGCGTGTGTGTGTATGTGTGTGCATGTTTGTGTGCTTTCACTCACGCACTTGTGCCTTCACTTGCTCGTGGTCTTCATACCGGTCCTCACGTCTCCGCGGATTGACAAGTAAAGGAGGTGGTGCTTACGCTTGAGCTACACCAAATTTTGGCGCCGTTGCCGGGGAGAGAGCTTCGAGGACGAGCGTTGTGATGGTAAGATCGTAGATTTGCGACGTTGGAAGGTAAAAAAACTGTCATTTCAGTTCATTTTCTGTTTTTTCCTCTTCATCTTCATCATCATCATCATCTCCACCTTCTTCCATCTTCTTCTTCATAGAAAATTCTTGTTTTTTAGTGCATTTTCACCATCTTCATACCATTTTTCATGCATTATTGTGTGGGAAGGAGTTAGGAGGTGCAAGGGAGAGCAAGCGCTGTATTTTTTTCATGATTTTCTGCTCATACGGAGCTCGCCATAGCCGGCGCTCAGAAATTTGAATTTCCCGCCAAAAAACGCGATTCTGTGATGAAAATCGCGATTCTGTGAAAATTCAAAATTTTTTGAAAAATCACGATTTTAAGTTTTCCCGCCTAAAAGTTGGTTGAAAAAAATCGCGATTCTGTGTTTTTCTCAAAAAAAAAAAAAAAAAACCACGATTCTCTGCTCAAAATCGCGATTCTCTGAAAAACACGATTCTCTGCTCAAAATCGCGATTCTCTGAAAAACACGATTCTCTGCTCAAAATCGCGATTCTCTGAAAAACACGATTCTCTGCTCAAAATCGCGATTCTCACCAATCACGATTTTCAGCAAAAACACGATTTTGTGAAAAAGGCGATTCTGTGAAAACACGATTTTTTGCTCAAAATCGCGATTTTCAAAAACACGATTTTGTGCTCAACATCGCGATTTTCATGTGAAAAATACGATTTTCAAAAAAAAACACGATTTTCTGCTCAAAATCGCGATTCTCACAAATCACGATTTTCAGCCAAAAATACGATTTTGAGAAAAACACGATTCTGTGGGACAAAATCGCGATTTTCAAGTCAAAAACACGATTTTGAGAAAACACGAATTTTTGCTCAAAATCGCGATTTTCATGTCAAAAACACGATTCTGAGAAAACACGATTTTCAGTCAAAAACACGATTTTGTGAAAACACGACTTTGTGAATCACGATTCTCTGAGTCAAAATCGCGATTTTCAGAAACACGATTTTGTGATCAACATCGCGATTCTCTGAAACACGATTTTGTGATCAAAATCGCGATTTTCAGAAACACGATTTTGTGATCAACATCGCGATTTTCAAAAACACGATTTTGTGATCAACATCGCGATTTTCAGAAACACGATTTTGTGATCAACATCGCGATTTTCAAAAACACGATTTTGTGATCAACATCGCGATTTTCAAAAACACGATTTTGTGCTCAACATCGCGATTTTTTTTACTTCACAGCATCGCGATTTTCAGAAAGTTCACAAAATCGCGATTTTCTCCAAAGGTCCTGTTTGCCTGTTTTGACCCCCAGGAGCCTGATTTGACATAACTTTCTCATCCAAAGTCCATTTTTTGAGCTCTATAGCTTGTTGGAAAGCTCGTTTCAAATCCTACACGATCTCAACTGTTTTTTTCAAGAATAATGCGTTGATTTTGAGATAGGATAATTTGAAGTTGACCCTCAGGTGGGACTAGGGAACCAAGGGGACTCCAAAGAATTTTGAACCATACCAAGGGGAAATTTTGGACTCCTGACTAAAGCTTATGAACCTGAGATCTGGTAGACACTTAGGCAAGGATAAACAAAGCATTAGATCTTCTGAGGCTAGTGTCAACCATACATCCAAGTCTTGGGCACAACAACTAAGTGGTCATCTTTTACTCAGATCAGACACAAGTGATTCAGAAATGTCTTTTAGTATGGGAAAACCTGCAGGTGGCTCAGGGGCTGCCCATCTACAAACACCGGAAGGTCCCTATAAGACACAGTTGGAATATATTCGGACCAACCAATTAGGTGCTCGCATCTATGAGGATGGTCTGAGGCGATCAGTGGTCCAACTCAAAAATCCAGATCAATCCTTTGGACTTGAACACCCGGTGGTCAAGTTCGAAGAGGGTTCATACATTGATAAGGAAGGAACCATGTATGTGGTTACCAACCAACCAGATAGGACCGATGAGTTTGGAAATATCATTCATGAGAATGAGATAGGAGACCTAGAACAAGGAAACGTAGGACAAGGACCCCAGACTCCTAGAGGTAAGTCAGTTTTGACCCGAGTGATCACTCCGGACTGGATCCCTCAAGACAACAAAAGCATAGAACTATTTTTGAATAGAGAAACAGAGGAAGCCTTTTGGAGGTTCAAGCCAGATCAACCTAGCCAATTGGGCATAGTGATCATCTATGAATTCAAAGATCCTGAGATACCAGGCAAAGTTGTCTACCTGGATAACACATCAGAGAAAATTTTCTTGGTAACGGAACATGATAGACATGCATATACATGGAAGAATGACATGATTTTCCCCCCACCAAGATCCAATGTTTCCCATGGCCTCCAAAGGGTAGGATCATCCCAGGCTCATGAAGCCCAGAGAGAAAGAACTAGAGAGAGACCTGAGGTAAGTTTTGCACACACCGTGGGCAGGAATACGTTAGGATTTGAAAATGAAAGACCTGAAAGAGAGAGACATCAAGCACATAGGCAACAAAGAGATGAACAGGATTTTCCATTGCTTAGACCCCGGGAGTACCCAAGAACCATTAAACCCAGTCACGTGATCAAGGCAATGAAGAACTATTTCGATGGGACAGGGGATCCTTATGATCATGTAGCCGAGTACAAACAAGTGCTGAGAGCCGAACAAATTGAGGACTGGTTCACCCAGTACGAGGCATTTGGTTTGACCCTTAAAGGCACTGCCTTAGCTTGGTTTCAACCATTGAGTAGAAGCAGCTATCGCGATATAGGTCAACTGTTAGACGAATTCATTGTAGAATTTTCCAAGAGTGGTATCAGGCATAATACATCGTCCCTGATCCATAGTTTCAAGCAGACACCCCAAGAAACAGTGCGACTAGCAGGTAGAAGGTTCAGACAGTACCTAGAAAGATGCCCTGCTCCAGAGCTACCCACACCAGCCAAACAAGTGGCTTTGTTTTTAGATGGCTTACTGAGCACAAAGTTAAGATCCTATGTATACTTGAAAGATCCTAGATCTATAGAAGAGTGTGTGCGGACGTGCATAGACATAGAAGATAACTTGGGTGAGGAGTTAGGATTGTCCAAACTCTACAAAGATTCGGATAGTTCTACTAGTCATACTTCAAAGATCTCCACAGAAATAGAAGAGATAGCTGAGCAAGTTGCCAAGAAGTTGGGAGTCCAAAATAAACAAACACAGAGAGTCACTTCATTGAATCGGTGCTATACTTGCGGAGGTGACCACATGGCTAACGTATGCCCAATGCAAAACCAAAACATTAGAGAAAGGAATGCTCCATATTGCACTATTGAGAGAAAATACACAAACCACACGGCTCAAGATTGTCCCTACAATAGGCAGGCTGTTAGACAAAATTATCAGCAACCTTACCCACAAGGTAGGTATCAGAATCAATACCAACAGCCATATTACAGACCACAACAGCAATATCAGGTACCATATAGGCCACAACCTGTCTTGGTAAACCAACCACCAGCTCCAGCCAACGTGATTCCAGTCAAGTATGCTGTGGGAGAGGAAAATCCAAATAGAGCTTTGGTGCCACTAACCCCATTGATACCAGATAATGACTCTCATGCTCATAGTTCAGACTACTCCCATGAAGGTAGTCCACATGCTTATTACACAGAGTCACCTGAACATAGTGAGATCTACTCGTATCAATATGAGGCACCGCCTATGGAGCAAAATTGGGAGCCAGAATACTCCAAGGTCATGTACACAAATCCTAACCCTAGGCCCCAGTTGAGACAAATGAGACCACAAGCCCCTAGAGGATCTTGTTTCAGATGTCATGGTGACCATTTCATTCGTGACTGTCCCCACCCACCATCTCCGAGTCAAGGACAGGCTATCACAATACAGGCTTTTTGTCCTGATTGTGGCAAAGACCATCTCCCCAGAGATTGTCCAAGAAACCCCTCTAGTGCACCCAAGATTACACCCATTAATGTGGTAGGCTTAGTGGCAGATCCAAGTTCAAGTAGTAGCAATGTGGCTCCTATACAAGCTGTCACTAGAGCACAAGCCTTAAAACAGGATAAACCAGTAGAACAATCAGAGCCGAGTGAATCGGGAGAGCCTAGTAAGAGGAAAACAAGAACATGGAAGGATACCAGAGAGAAGGCCAATCGCAAGTGGAATAAAAAGTTATCGGAACTAGAAGAAGGCTTAAAAGAAGCGAAAACAAAAATAGAAGACATTGCATCTCAAAGCCCCTCGCATGCCGAAACTCCATCCACTCCACCTCATCCCACCCCACCACCCACTGTAAATAGACCGCAACCAGGGTCTGTTCTTGCAGATCCAACCCCAGAAGGCTTGGACATGATGTTCAAGGCCTACCAGGCTCGACTTCAAGAAGGGCCTACAGCGGCAAACCTAGACAGGAGTTACCCTAGAGCAGATTTAGAGATTGAACGGATGAAAATGTGCATGAAAATGGTAGAACAAGCTCAAGCCATACTTGAGACTAGTCAAAAGTTCAATCAGACAAACTCTATCAAATCGGATTTGCATTTCCAGGGCTTACTAGAACGATTAGAGCAGTTGGTAAACAAACCACAAGTTTCTTTACCTCCACAGGCTCAACCAGTTATTGAAAGAGGAAGCTCACCACCCAGGGGAGCTTATGTTCCTAATTCCACGGATGCTGGAATACCTCCTTCTATTCAACAGTACTCTCAAGAGTTCTTGCGGGAAATACAAGAGGAGAAATGGGCCAAGGAGAAGGGTAATTCCCCTCCTATTCCTGAGATTGATGATCTTCATGATCAATTTCCCCAAGACATCCCATCTATTTACGAAGATGAAGCAGAACAACAAGAGGACGAAAGGTTAGATTTTGAATCTAATACCTTAGAAGAACTGCCTCAATTTCCAGGCCCATGGGAATCTGAATCACTCCAGATTAGAGCTCCCACAATACTGGTAAGAAATGAAGACTCAGTGGTTCCAAGGAACACTGATGTCGTGAAGAACACTAAGGTTCAGTGTCATCTCACTGTAGAAGAGCTGCTCAAAGCAAAACCTGAGCTCTGGAATCATGTAAAGGATCAGGTTCCAGAACTTGATTCCAACATGCCAAAAGCAGGCTCCAAGCAAAGGGTACCAGAGATACCTCTAGACAAAATAGGGGACATGTGTGAGGGTGAAGAAGGTAATACTTATCTTCCCATCACCTACCAAGGTTACACAACCAAAGCAATCATAGATTCAGGTGCTGGTGTTGCTATTGCGACCACCTCCTTGTGGAAGCAATGGGGCAAGCCCACATTAAGACCAACTAGAATGAAGCTTCAAATGGCTGATGGTCATTTTGAAAGACCTCTAGGATTGCTAGAAGGGATCACTCTAACCACTTGTGGTGTAGAATTTGAGCACACATTTGCTATATGTGACTTTGAGAAAAATAATGTCTTTGAGATGATCCTAGGAAGACCCTTCCTACGACAATTGCAAATAGTACAGGATTGGGGAACTAACTCCTTGTACTTACAGCACTTAGGGGTCACCACTAAGGTCAATTTGAAGGATTACACCTTCAGAGATGTACCACCCCTACAGTGGAATTCTATCCACAAAGCGAAAGAAGATTCCATCTCTGTGCATTCTGAAAGTTCACCTGATCCATCATGGCTGCATGAAGATACTCATTTGTGGATGTGCAAGGTCGCAAAGGAAGAGGAAAAACGTTTAAAGGCAAGAGAAGAAGGAACTTCGCTAGGAGATAGACCAGTTAGGGACCCAGCCTACACACCGATGATCTTTCCAGATGAGGAGTTTGAGCCTCATGGCTGGCCAGAAATCTTAGCCACCATGGACATTGCTGTCAATGAGGAACAATGGACACCTCATTGTGATGAGGAGGGTTATGATATCTCAGTGTTCATGTGTCAACCCCTGCTAGAAGAATGTGACCCTAGTGATGTCATAGAAGAAGAAGAGAATGACGATGATTTGGAGTCTATTGTGATGGATAGTTGCTTTAACTCAGAGCAGCACTATCTAGAAGATTTAGGAGTGTTCACCCAGAAAGAAGAAGAACCTCTCACAAGTATTAAAACAGTAAACTCAAAGGATGGAAGTGAGAGTAGTCAAAAGAAAAAGAAAAGAAAAGCAGTGAAACAAGAAAAGGAGGAATCATTGTTTGAAGTACCAGAAAACTTCAAGAAATATGAAGTTGACGACCGCAAAATTCTGGTACGAATGCCTAAGAGAGAGGCCATCATAGGAGAATCATATGATAATAAAGAAAAGACCAAGAAGGTTGTAGTGACCATTGAAGAGAACGAAGAGAGATGCACATATATAGGAGATGATCTAAGTGCAAGAGAAGAAATGGAGCTCATAGCTCTATTAAGGGAATATAGGGATGTGTTTGCATGGCACTATAGAGACTTGAAAGGGGTAGATCCAAGAATTTGTTCTCATACTATCCCCATGACTGCTGATGCTAAGCCCACCAAACAGAAGCCCTACACATATAATGATACCTATGCAGCCAAAATCAAAGAAGAAATTGATAGGTTGATTGAGGCTGGATTCATCTATGAGATTGAGCATACCGAATGGGTGTCCCCCATTGTTGTGGTACCCAAGAAGAACGGGAAGTTGCGAGTGTGTATTAACCTTAAAAAAGTTAATGCCGCTACGATTAGAGATAGTTATCCACTTCCAATCACAGAACACCTATTGGAGCGTGTTGCAGGCAAGGAAGTTTATAGCTTCCTTGATGGATTTTCAGGTTACAATCAAGTAGCCATTGCCCCAGAAGATCAACACAAAACAGCTTTTGCTACAGAGTGGGGAATCTTTGCATTTCGGGTGATGCCATTTGGGCTCACCAATGCACCTGCAACATTCCAAAGGCTCATGTGTCATGTCTTCAAAGAGTTCTTGCGAAAGAGCTTAGAAGTGTATGTGGATGATTTATGTGCTCATTCCCAAGAAAGACGGGTTCACATCCCTGAACTCAGACAAATCTTCAACAAGTGTAGAGAATATCGAGTGTGTCTGAACCCAGAAAAGTGTGTGTTCATGGTGCGTCAAGGTAAAATCCTCGGTCATATTGTTTCTAAGAATGGAATCTCAACGGATGAAGATAAGGTACGAGCCATAGCGGAGCTGCCAAGGCCAAGGAATGTTAAAGAGGTACAAGCCTTTATGGGCCATTGTGGATATTACCGTAGGTTTATCCACATGTACGCGATCATAGCTAGACCCCTTTATGCCTTGTTGTCTAATTTTGAGTGGAACGACGAATGCGAGAATTCTTTCAATGAACTAAAGAAACGTTTGTGCACAGCACCAATACTGACCACTCCTGATTGGAATAAACCATTCCATGTCCATGTGGATGCATCCAATCATGCCATAGGATGTGTGTTAGCACAACCCACAAGTGAAGGGAATTTAGATTTGCCCATCGCATATGCTAGTAGACAACTAAACCCAGCCGAAAGAAATTACACCACAACCGAGCGAGAAGGGTTAGGCATGGTATATGCGGTAAAGAAGTTTAGACACTATTTATTGGCCAACAAGTTCAAGTTTTTCACTGATCATCAAGCTTTGTTATATTTGGTCAATAAACCTTGCAATACTGGACGCTTAGTAAGATGGTTCCTCTTACTAATGGAGTATGACTTTGAAGTTGTTGTCAGGAAAGGTAGAACCCACCTTCGGGCAGATCACCTTTCTCGCATTACTTCAGGAGAGTCACCACAAGGAGTGTCTGATGAACTACCTGATGCTTATCTGTTCAATTTGGAAGTTGTTCCTAAATGGGCAAATAAGTTGGTACCAGTCCTAACCTTCGGCCCTGCAAATAAGAATGTGAAAACATCACAAGAAGAAATTGTAAAATCACAAAAATATCACATATTGGCAGGCAGCATGTACAAACAAGATACTGAGGGTGTATTAGCTTGTTGTGTCGAGGATGATGAACATAGTAGTTGGTTACAGCAAGCTCATGAGGGATTGCTAGGAATTCACTATTCTAAACAACGAACATTGCAGAATTTGAAACGTTTAGGAGTGTATTGGCCTAGCATGGACAAAGAAATACATGAGTGGATCAAGAATTGTCCAATGTGCAGAGAGAGACCACCAGTGGAGCATGCGACCCTTTATCAAGTATCATTAATTCCAGATTGGAGTGCTCCATTGGTAGAGTTTATGAGATCGGGAAGATTACCCAAAGAGGCCAGTCTAGCAAGAAGACGAAATATGGAGCAAGAGGCTCAAGGCTATGCCTTAGTAGGAGAGAACCTATACCGAAGAGGTAAAGATGGTTACTTAAGACTGTGCGTTCATGAATCAGACTATTTAAGGGTCTTAGAGACTGCACACAGTGGTGTTGCAGGTGGACATTTTGGTCCTGACCGAGTGATTAAGACCATTCTGTTCTCAGGACTATGGTGGCCCACTCTTCATATGGATGCACATACCTATGTGAAGAAATGCGACACATGCCAACGTGCACAATATCCAGTAAGAAAAGACGAGATGCCCTTGAGGCCAATGATGGGAGGACGTGCATTTTCGAAGTGGGGCATAGACTTCATAGGTCCTATTAACCCCCCAGCTAGAAACTCCCATGCAGAGTACATCATCGTAGCCACAGATTACCTTACAAAGTGGGTAGAAGTCAAAGCCACAACAAAGAATGATGCTCAGACTACGGCTAAGTTCTTATTCGAGAATGTGTTCACAAGATATGGACTACCAATAGAGTTGGTGAGCGATAGAGGCACACACTTCTTGAATGAAGTCATTGAAAATCTTCTCCAAGAATTCTTGGTGATACATAAGAAATCCGCCCCCTATCATCCACAAGCCAACGGACAAGCCGAGAGTACCAATAAGATTCTCTGTAACGTATTGACAAAACTGGTGAATAATAAACGCTCTGATTGGGACAAACAACTTCATCATGCTGTTTGGGCTTATCGAGTTGCCTACAAAACGGTACTCAACGCCACCCCATTTCAGATGGTCTTTGGACAGAACGCTGTGCTACCATTAGATTTCTTAATCCCTGCCTTAAAAGTAGCACAAGAGTATGAGTGGAATGGGCATGAATTGTCCTCTAGGATCTTTGATCTCGAACGCTTAGGTGAAACGAGGCTACGAGCGGCAGCAGGCATCTACGCTGCAAAGAAGAGGCAAAAGGCATACTTTGATGCACACATCAAGGATAAGGGATTGAAAGAGGGAGATCTAGTGTTGGTATACACACTAAAACAACATGCCCGTAAGTTGGAAAAAAGAGGATATGGACCCATGATCATTAATAGAATTTCCACTAGTGGTGCAGTTCAGTTGGCCACTCTAGAAGGAGATATCTTGCCAAACTATATTAGTGGCTGCAGAGTCAAGCTATATCAAGAACCTCTTACTGAGGATATGCTAAG
The DNA here is from genome assembly GCA_020310875.1 of Ceratopteris richardii. Taxonomy (NCBI): domain Eukaryota; kingdom Viridiplantae; phylum Streptophyta; class Polypodiopsida; order Polypodiales; family Pteridaceae; genus Ceratopteris; species Ceratopteris richardii. The sequence goes on from CM035442.1 coordinate 125,681,404, forward strand.
GAGACTCAACACTGCTAAGAAGCGAAGAGAAGAAGAGCTAAGAGTGAGAGAAGAAGCACAGGTAGAGGCCAGGGAGCGTATTAGGCGAAATAAGTTAAGGCGATTAGGCCTAGATGTCAACTCAAAAGCCCCAAAATATCACATGGATATGTGTCAAAAGTCAGGCATTGCGACTTCTCAGGTCATTGACCGAAGACCCTTTGTGACCATAGAGATAGGACAAGGGAAGGGTGCAAGGACGGTGAAAGCATTGATTGACTCAGGTGCAGCAAGTAGTGCAGTTAAACTTTCCTACTGCCAAGACTTGGGGTTGAACATCAATCCCATAGAAGCTTATCTCATAGGATTGGGAGGTGTGGAAACCCCTTGTTTGGGCGAGGTGGAACTTCCCATCTACCTTCAAGATGTTCCAATGAAAGTCAAAGCGCTAGTATGTCAAGATGAGAACCTTACAGAACCACTTGTCTTGGGTCAAGATTGGATCTATGACCATGCAGTTAACTTAAACCTAAGAAGTCAAATTCTTCAAGTTTGGGTACATGAACAATGCATTACATTGGAATTAGAGAACTGCATGCTCCTAGATCATGGCACCACACACTCTCTTAGTTCTTCCAAGACTAATCATATGAAAGAAGATGTTGTATGTGTCAAAAGCTCTATGATGCAGAAGGAGTCAATCGTGGAAGACCAGGTTCGAAGGCGGGTGGATCTTTCTTCTTCTCCAAAGACTCAAGTAGCCACAGTAGTGAGCCCACCACACAAGCAAACACAACCGTTCATGACAACTGCTACATCAAATAGAAAGACACCATTCGATAAAAAAGCGGTTCCGGGCATGAAGCAGATCTGGGTACGCAAAGGAGAGCAACCACCAGCCTTACCCCCACAAATCCCATCCATGCACACTAACCAAGCCAGAAGACGAAGGAAGCAGCTCAGACAAGCTCCGTCACAAGATATCCAACAAGTTTGGGTGCCTAAGAAGTTAGCTGCAGCTCAACAAGGGCAATTACAGATGTGGGTACCTAAGAAGATCCTACACCCACAACAACCTTTGTTCTCCCACATGCAAAAGGTTTCAACAAAGAGGCCAAAAAGAGAAAAGGGTAAGAACCACGTACAGAGACCAAAGGAAGATCAAATCAGCTCTTCAACATTAGTAGGAAGACATGTAAAAAGGATATGGGTTTGGAAGCCAAAAGTGCAAGTAGCCTCCACCGAACCAAAGCATCAACCACACTGGATACCACAGTTCAGAAAGCATCCAAAGAGAAAGACGCCTGAAGTGACCTCTACAGTGCCAAATGATGTTCTAAAATGGACTCCAATAAGGAGGATTACATCAGTTCGAGACTCAATGGATACCTCCACTAAGGCCGGCATCAACCTCCACAAATAACATTGACAGCCTCGAACGAGCAACAACCATGTGCTCCTTGCACAACCCTGTCTTTTGCACCATTTAGGTCATGCATTTCCAAAGTATGCATTAATATAGGGCCACATTACACGGCCGTGCATAGACACACTTGAGATTCCCATGCACAAGAGCACAGTGACATATGTCGAACATTTCTATTGATACTAACTTTTGTGTTCTTATTTTGTGATATCCTGTTCCTCAAAAAAAGAAAAAAAAAAAAAAAAAAAAAAAAAAAAAGAGAGAGAGAAGTGGGAGAGAGCTTGTTCCCAGTGTGTCTCGGCCAGCAGTGAGATTATTGCTGCCTTATCTGGTAGAGGACAAGCATTTGGCATGAACATGGCATCTACAGCTATGATTTCCTCTTACCATGGTAGGAATGAAGAGCTTGAAGGTCTGCAACTTGCGTGACGCTTAACTACTTCATGTACCAGAGCATCCAAGGAGATATCTGCAAAAGGTAGTTCTGGAGGAGAAGACTCCTGCATATGGTGAGCTAAAGAGTATATGTGAAACACAGCTTGGTGTAGTTATCCGATGTTGCTTGCCAAGGAATATAAAGCAATTCAATTCTCAGTATTTCCTGAACCAGTATGGAACAGTAGCACTGGTGAATGGTCTATGTCAATCAGCATGGTAATCTCTTAGAAACCGGCACGTGTCCAATATTCCTCTGAGTGTCAATATAGGGAAGTGAACGTGCATGAGCCCAAGCTCAGAAATGCACATTGTTAGTGACAAATGTTGCTTTGAAAAGAGGAGAGGGGACCCACCACTCAAAAAGATCTCATCAGTGGACAATCAACATGGACATTCATCAACAAGGTTCCATCCCAAAGGCCGAGTGTACAACACGAAGAGGCAAACATCCATCAACCTTCGCCATGGTAAGTATCTTTACTCTGGAAACACCATAACCATGATAGTTTAGGAAACCTCTTCGTCAGCATACCCTTGAGCACTTAGCTCAAGACCCACAATTTTTGCACCATACTTCTTCCAATGCATTTTCCAAGTAAGCATGCGTAGGGCTACATTACAAGGCCGTGCACAAGGCACATACTTTTTTCAACCTATGCACGAACACACTTACCCATCACTCACTATGGGTTATGAGTACTTGGCTTGACTACTATGAAGATCAACTTTGGAAGATCTAGAAAACATCAACGGAGACTCACAACGACACAGTCATGCTGGAATACAAGGCAGAAGCACATACCAAGAGACTACAACCTGCAAAGACTCACAGTGATAGATGAAGAACGTCGGACGACTTGTGTTCATACAGAAGGGACACTCCCTCTCAAGGCACTACTTGGAACAATCACTACAACAAGGGTCTGTCAGGGACGACAGACTCGAGAGGGGGGGGAGTGTTGAAGCTCAAGGTCAAGGACAAAGCATGGAAGCACATCAAAGAAGTGGACATAGAAGAAGAGGGAGCAAGTAGGGAGCTCCAAGAAGTGTATGTCAAATCTTCAGAAGAATCCCCTACAAAAATAGTGATTTTCATCACTAGAAACCATTGTAAATACCATTATCTATTTTTAGTAACTCCATTTTGTTCAAGCTGAGGAGTCCTCGAGCTTGAGGAGTATTAGAAGTACCATCGTACCAATTTTCATAATTTTTAGACTTCGTTTGAGCCCTCAAATAAGCCCTGGAACCTAATTTTTAACTAGGCCGGACACTAGGTCTGGACAGGGCCAAAACTAGTCAAAAAACTATAAAAAGAGCTAGAGAGCTCATTTTTGGGGGTTAGCTTGTTAGAGAATAGAACTTTTGTAAGAGAACTCTTTTGCAATCTAAGCTTTCCATTGTTCCTCTCTTTGATCTTACTTTGTGCGCGTGTGTGTGTATGTGTGTGCATGTTTGTGTGCTTTCACTCACGCACTTGTGCCTTCACTTGCTCGTGGTCTTCATACCGGTCCTCACGTCTCCGCGGATTGACAAGTAAAGGAGGTGGTGCTTACGCTTGAGCTACAGAGGTATAAATCAAATAGGCCAAATGATGTAGGGTCAATCATGATCTATGAGTTCAAAGATCCTGATAGCCCAGGCAGAGTGACCTACTTAGATCACGCTTCAGAGAGGATCTCTTGGTTACAGAACATGACAGGCATGCTTACACTTGGAAGGGTGAATTCATTTTCCCCCAACCAAGATCAAATGTGTCCTATGGTCACCCTGGAGCTGGAGCATCCCAAGCTCATGGAGCTCAAAGAGACAGAAGTAGAGATAGGCCAGAAGTAAGCTTTGCCAACCCAGGGGGTAGAGAAAGAACGAGAACGGAAACAAATAGAGTGGAACTTGAGGTACTTAGAGCTCCAAGGACTCAAAGAAATGCAGATGAGTTCCCTCTACCAAGACCTAGAGAGCACAAAAGGACTTTGAGACCGACTCAGCTAGTTAAGTCCATGAAGAACTACTTCAATGGCACTGGAGATCCATACGATCATGTGGCTGAGTTTAGGCAAGTATTGAAAGCTGAACAAGTTGAAGATATGTTCACGCAATACAATGCCTTTGGTCTAACCCTTAGGAACACCGCCCTGACATGGTTTCAGCCACTAAACGAGAGGCAGTTCAGGAGCATAGACCAACTTCTAGAGGCATTCATTATCGAATTCTCTAAAAGTGGCATAAGGCATAACACTTCCTCGCTGATTCACAGCTTCAAGCAAACCCCTCAAGAAACCGTGAGACTTGTCGGAAGAAGATTTAGGCAATACCTAGAGAGATGCCCTATCCCTGAGTTTCCCACACTAGCTAAGCAAGTGGCCTTATTCTTGGATGGATTGCTAAGTACCAAATTGAGATCATATGTGTACTTGAAGGACCCTAGGACCATAGAAGAGTGTGTACGCATGTGCATTGACATCGAGGATAATCTAGGGGAGGAACTAGAGCTTTCAAAAATCTACAAAGATTCTGATAGTGCTTCTAGCCTCTCTTCCTCGCAATCCACATCTATTGAAGAACTTGCGGAGAAAGTAGCCCAAAAATTAGGTGTCACTAGCAAACAGATTCCAAGATTTGCCCCTGTGAAAAGATGCTATACTTGTGGAGGTGACCATATGGCAAATGTATGTCCCATTATGGCTCAACCCCAAGTAAATCCTAGTAGCCAGTACTGCACCATAGAACGAAGATACACAAATCACAGAGCACAAGACTGCCCATACAATAAGCAAGCGCTTAGGCAAACCTACCCTCAGCCATACCCTCAACAAGGCAGATACCAGAGTCAATACCCACCACAACTGTATACTAGGCCTCAGCAAAATTACCAACCGCAATATCAGGCCCAACTGAGACCTCAGCCAGTGCTAGCACAACAACCACCTGCTCATACTAATGTGATTCCGGTAAAGTATGCAGCTGCAAAAGAAAACCTGAATAGAGATATAGTCCTAGTAACACCATTAATTTCATAAAGTGATCCCAGTGACCATAGCTTTGATTCTACGCATGTTGATAGTCCCCAGGCTTACTACATGCAGTCTCCTGAACATGGTGAGTCCTACTACAGTGAGGAACCTAGTGAACCTAATTGGGAGCCAGAGTATGCTAATGTCATGTACGCAAACCCCAACTCTAGACCTCAACCTAGGCAAGTAAGACCCCCATTTCCTAAAGGACCATGCTACAGATGTCAGGGAGATCATCTCATTTGTGATTGTCCCTTGCCTCCACCTACACAACCCCAGTCAATGACCATCCAGGGCTATTGCCAGGAGTGTGGAAAGGAGCATCTCTTATAAGACTGCCCAAAGAATCCTAATAATATGCCGAAAATCACTCCTATCAATGTCGTTGGGTTAGTTGTAGACTCCACAGGAAGTGTGACGTCCACTACACCAGTGCAAGTGATCACTAGAGCCCAAGCCTTGCAACAGAACCAAAGTTTAGGCCAGGAAAAGAGCCCAGATGTTAGTGAAACGGAGAGCATGACAAAGAAGAGGACTAGAGCTTGGAGAGATAGTTGTGAAAGAATGAAAAGGCAATGGGCAAAGAAAATGAGTGAACTTGAGGAAAGCCTAAGAGAAACGAGAGCCAGGATAACCGAACTCACATCTCAAACTCCCTCTCACACTACCCCACCTCCACCATTCCCAACTCCATCCAACCCGCCACCTTCCAACCCGTCTCACCTAATCCCATCACCCTCTAGAGCAGGATCAGTCCTAGCAGATCCCACTCCCGAGGAGTTAAACATGATGCTCAAAGCATATCAGGCCAGAATCCAAGATGGGCCAAACGTAACTGATCATGGAAAGTGCTACCCTAGAGCAGAATTAGAGCTTGAACGAACTAAAATTTGTGCTAAGATGGTGGAGTTGGCTCAAACCATGTTTGAAGCCAGTCGCCTCTTTAACATATCTAGCTCAGCCAAGACGTAGCTGCACTTTGAAGGACTGTTATAAAGAATAGAGAGGCTAATTGCACAATCAGAAAAGGAACCCGCCTCTCAACACAAGGACAAGGCAAGTGAAAGAGTAGGTCTTCCTGCCTAGGAAGCCTATGTGCCTAACTCTACGGAGCCAGACACATCATCTTCTATGAATCGGTTCGCACCAGAATTCCTACAAGAGATTCAAGAAGACAAATGGGCTAAAGAAAGTGAAGTCCCTCCTCCCATTGAACTTGTGGATGATGCACACGACCAATTCCCACAAGACATCCCATCCATTTATGAGGAGCAGGAGAGCACTCAATCTCAGGAAAGATTAGACTTTGAGTCTAACTCTCTACAAGAATTACCCCACTTCACAGGCCCATGGGAAGCTAAGTCTACTTGTATGAGAGCACCCACGGTCATGGTATGAAATGAGGACTCATTCATACCTAGGAACACAGAGGTAGTGAAAAACACTAAAGTATAGTGCAACCTCACCTTCAAAGTAAGGCCAGAGCTATGGAAACATGTAGCCAAACAAGTACCAAAGATAGCAAAACCTCGTTCCCAGGTAGGACCCCAGAGAACAGTGCTAGAAATACCCTTGGACAAGATAGGAGACATGAGTGAGGGCGAAGAGGGAAACACGTATCTTCCTATCACCCATCAATGATACACCACCAAGGCCATTCTAGACTCAAGAGAAGGAGTTGCAATTGCTACCACTTCCCTATGGAAGCATTGGGGCAATCCAACACTCAGGCCCACGAGGATGAAGTTGCAAATGGCCGATGGTCACATAGAGAGACCCTTAGGGCTATTAGAAGGAATAACTCTCACCACATGTGGTGTTGAGTTCCAGCATACATTTGCTATATGTGATTTTAGCAAAAATCATGCCTATGAAATGATCTTGGGACGACCCTTTATGCGACAGTTGCAAGTGGTACAGGACTGGGGAACCAATTCCTTGTACCTGCAACACTTAGGTGTTACGCCCAAAGTGAATCTCAAAGATTACTCTCATAGAGATGTCCCTCCTATCCAATGGAATCCCATCCATAGAGCCAAAGATGATACGGAATCGGTGCATTCCATAGGATCAGGATCCTCATGGATGCATGAAGACACCCACTTATGGATGTGCAAAGTAGCAGTAGAAGAAGAGAAAAGAGAAAAAGCCAGAGAGATAGGTGCAAAAGCAACACATAGATCAATTCAAGACCCAGCCTATGCACCTGTAGTCTTCCCTGACGAAGAATTTGAACCCCACGGCTGGGCAGAAATCCTAGCAACAATGGATGTAGCCATCAATGAAGAACAATGGACACCTCACTATGATGAAGATGGCTATGACATTTCAGTCTTCTCCATAGAGCCAATCATGGGAATGGTAGTATTAGAAGAGTGTGAACCTAGCCCTAATGCATTTGAGGATGCAAGTGACTCCGATCTAGAGTCAATCATTATGGACCCACCTTTTGCATCAGATGAAGAATAGTTCTATGAAGTAGAATTTCATCCCCAGAGGCATGGAGAGCTTACAAATTATGTAAGGCTAGCCACACATGTGACCTCGAAGGAAGAAGGAAAGAAAAGAAAGAAGAGAGAAGTCACACCAGAAGAGGAAGAATCTTTGTTTGAGGTCCCGAAAAATTTTAAGAGGTATGAGATAGATGATAGGAGAGTCATGATCAGAATGCCTAAACGAGAGGCACAATCAGGGGAGGCCTATGATAACAAAGAGACCACCAAGAAAATAGTGGTAGCCATGGAAGAAGGAGAAGAGAGATGCACGTACATAGGCCATGACCTGACGGAAGACGAACAGCACGAATTGATAGCCTCGCTAAGAGAATACAGAGATGTATTCGCTTGGAGTTATAAGGATTTGAAAGGTGTGGACCCTGACATTTGCTATCCGCTTCCTATCACAGAGCATCTCTTAGAAAGAGTAGCAGGCAAGGAAGTGTATAGCTTCCTTGATGGATTTTCGGGCTACAATCAAGTAGCCATAGCTCCAGAAGATCAGCATAAGACGGCTTTTGCCACTGAATGGGGCATATTTTCCTTTAGAGTAATGCCATTTGGGCTTACCAATACACCCGCTACCTTCCAGAGGCTGATGTGCCATGTATTTAATGAGTTCCTGAGGAAGAACTTAGAAGTCTATGTTGATGATCTTTGTGCTCATTCCAACATTAGACAAACCCATATTCCTGAACTCAGACAAATCTTTGACAAATGTAGAGAATATCAAGTTTGCCTAAACCCAAAAAAGTGCGTTTTTATGGTCAGGCAAGGCAAGATTCTAGGACACATAGTGTCAAAGAATGGCATATCCACTGATGAGGAGAAAGTGAGAGCCATAGCGGAGCTACCTAGGCCAAAGAATGTCAAGGAAGTACAAGCGTTCATGGGGCATTGTGGTTATTACCGATGGTTTATACATATGTATGCCATCATAGCAAAGCCTCTGTATGGACTTTTGACTAACTTTGAGTGGACTGATGAATGTGAGAATTCCTTCAATGGGCTTAAACGGCGATTATGTTCAGCACCAATCTTGACCACACCAGATTGGAATAAGCGTTTCCAAGTTCATGTAGATGCATCCAATTATGCTATTGGGTGTGTACTCGCGCAACCTACCGGTGAAGGTAATATGGATCTTCAAATTGCATATGCTAGTAGACAATTGAATGCAGCTGAACGAAATTATACCACTACGGAGAGAGAAGGACTAGGCATGGTATATGCAGTTAAAGAGTTTAGACATTACTTGCTTGCAAATAAGTTTAAATTTTTTACTTACCATCAGGCACTGCTATATCTCGTGAAGAAGCCATGCAATACAGGAAGATTAGTAAGATGGTTTCTCTTGCTAATGGAATATGATTTCGAGATTGTGGTAAGGAAAGGGAGGACTCACTTGAGAGCAGACCATCTCTCTAGGCTCACATCTGGAGAAGCCCCACAAGGAGTGTCAGATGACCTTCCTGATGCTTACTTGTTTAATTCGGAAGTGGTGCCGCAGTGGGCTAAGCCATTAGTGCCATTATTGACATACGGGCCTAACCACCCAGTAATAAACACACAGGATTCTTCCCAGGTCATCTCAACAGAAGCTCCATGAGTCTCTTAGATTGGATGCAATCCTCAATGATTTTGTTGCAGCAGCATCATGCATTGAAGAAGCTAGTTAACATTTTGAAGGGGATATTGAGAATGCAACAAAATCAACAAGAAGAGAAGGTCTTGCCACCACTGCGTCGCACCGATGATGAAGTAGCCCAACTTCGCCGTGAGTTAGAAGATTTGAGGACCACTCAGGATATAAAAAGGCAGATTTGGTGTACAATATGTAACAACAATGGACATTCCAATGCTAATTGCCCTAATAAGGTAAGCTGTCAATTTTGTGGAAAGGATGGTCATGAAGCTAGAGACTGTTACTACCTCAAGGGTACACAGCAACAAGGTAACGCTCAAGCTTTGGATTCATATTATGTTAGTACTTCAAATGCACCTAATAGAGAGGAAAATCATACGAAAAAGCCTAGATATAATAGACCATTGATGTGCTATCGTTGTGGTGAGTATGGCCATATAAGGCCTATTCAGGAAAAATGGGAATTACACAGGATTTTGAGACAATTCTCTGTGTTCCAATGTTTTTCTTTTTGACTCATTCACACACTACAAAATGTTATTACCTCTTGATTGGAGTATATTAGATTGATGCTTTAATATTAAGGATACTTTTATTATAAATAGGGTATCAAGGCTGGGCTCAAATGTGAGAATTTAACATAGAAGTAATATGAATGGGACTTGAATAATTCCCAAATTTATTGAATAGGCCTTATATGCAAAATAGGTGCTCCCTTCCAGAAGATGCACCTCCTTGTTAACATTGTCCAGAGGCCAAGGATCACTATACCAAAGACTGCCCAAGAAGCCATCCTGCTCCAATCCACATGATTGCAGTGTCTCCACAAGAAGAAGGTAGGACCACTCAGTCTTATGTTGTTTCATCTTCTTCAATGCCCATGATGACTAGAGCCAAACAAGCGGCAGCAACCCATAGAGAGGAACAAGAGGGAGTCCAAGATAAAGAAGAGGAAAAGAAGGCGAGGTGGAAGGGCCGAGGAGAAATTGAAGGAGCTTATGAAAGGATGGCTACTTCTCTAAGGGACCAACCAACAAGTCTGCAAGAAGACACTCATGAGGTAAACATTGAACAGATCTTGAAAGGTATTCATCACAAGGTTAGTCTATACGAACTTATAAGGATGGATTCAAAAATAAGAAGTGACTTATTGAAGATTATACACTCTGCTCACTTGATCCAATCACCTAGTATAGATGGTTTCATGGTTGATTTTCCCCCTGCATCCTTGACAGACTACCAAAGCTCAAGATTATCTGTTTGTATAAAGGATGAATCTCTCACACGTGTGATCATAGATGGAGGCTCTGGTATCAATTTGATGCCAGATTTCACAATGAAGAAACTGAATTTAAACCCCACCAAGATGGCACCATTCATAGTTACACTAGCGGATCAACATCGGGTTGCGCCTCTTGGCATTATTGAAAAGGTACTGATGATAGTACAGGGTTGCCACTTTGTTCTAGATTTTGTTGTTATTGCACTTCCACAGGAGACTTCTTACCCTTCACTCCTGGGGAGACCTTGGCTAAGGCAAGCAAAAGCTTTGCAAGATTGAGGGAAAAACAAACTATGGATTTCAACAAGCACCAATAGCCAACTGCAATTACATTTGGAAGAGGGATTCAACTCAGGGAAAACTACTAGATATACAGTGGATACTCAGGTAATGCCCTCTCTACCCCAAGAAGAAGATACGTTATTGAATTGGATGATGGAAAGTGCAGAATGTTGCATGATGGAAATCAGTGAAATAGAAGAAGAAGTTACGGATGAAGGAGTTGCAGGAAAAGGCCATGAAGATCACAAGGATTTGGAGAATGAGAGTTTGCAGGAGAATACAAACTTTGAAGAGGCAAAAAATATAGAAGTACCCACGATGGAAAGTTATGAGCCTGAGTGCAGAGAAGATCTTCCTTTTACGGATATACCTCAAGGATGGACCAGAGAACATATTGCAGAATATAAGTTAAAGTCCACTCCTGCATATAGTGGAGATGATTTCTCAAACAAGACTAGTCTTGAAACACTGATTCAAGAAATAAATCTAGGGGATGAAGAGAACCCTCAAGTAGTCCACTTGGCCTCCTGGCTATGGCATTATCCCACTTTACTGCAGAAGGTAACTTCTTTACTTTTTACTTACAAAAATGTCTTCGCATGGTCCTACAAAGATCTAACAGGGATACCAGAGGAGCTTGGATTACACAGAATACCCTTAGTTGAGGGAGCCACGCCTGCAAGAAGTAGGCCGTATCGACTCAATCCAAAATATGCAGAGGCGGTAAAGTTGGAAGTTACAAAACTAGAAGAAGCAGGTATAATTGTTCGAGTAGAACATTCCAGGTGGCTTTCTTCTATGGTTATTGTACCCAAGAAAAATAGTGGAAAAATAAGGGTTTGTGTTGATTTTCGTGCCTTAAATAAAGTGACTGTTCAAGATGGATTTCCTCAGCCCTTTTCAGAACAAGTACTTGAGGAAGTAGCCGGTCACACTTTGTATAGCTTCTTGGATGGTTTTAGTGGCTACAATCAGATAGTGATCCATCCTGATGATAGGGACAAAACAGCCTTTGTTACTCCATGGGGCACGTATGTCTATACTCGCATGGCTTTTGGTTTGAAGAATGCATCAGCTTCATTTAATAGAACAATGTATCTGATATTGGGCAAGTGGTAACAACCTTTCTCCGCATTTTCATGGATGACTTTTCAGTGTTTTCAGGCACAGATAGAAGAGCAGCAGTTCAAGATTTCCATGATCATTTGGAAAATCTAAAGGAAATCTTTGAGCAATGTCTCAAAATAGGTTTGAAGTTAGATCCTGCTAAATGTCATTTTTTGGTCACCAAGGGCACTCTTCTTGGTCACATAGTATCTATTGAAGGGATAACAGTTGACCCTGCAAAGGTTACTGCTATTCTATCCATGCCTATTCCACAAAGCCCAAAAGAAGTGCAAAGTTTTTTCGGCCATGCAGGATATCATAGAATATTCATACGAATGTATTCAGAAATAGCTAAGCCCTTATCAAGGCTTACCAGTAAAAAGGTCCCTTTCTCATGGAGTGCTGAAACTGAGAAAGCATTTTGTGAACTGCAAATGAGGTTATGTACTGCTCCACTTTTAAGTGTTCCTAACTGGTCATTAGAGTTTCATGTGCATACAGATGCTAGTCTTTTTGTTGTTGGTGTAGTTCTAGCTCAACCATCATCACACAAGGTTGATAGACCTATCTCCTATGCCAGAAGACTACTCACCCAAGCAGAAAGGAACTACAATACGACCGAAAGGGAAGGCTTGGCTATTGTATTTGCTCTTTAGAAGTTTTGGCATTATCTTCTCGATGTACATTTTATAGTCATATCCGACCATCATCCCTTGAAGTACTTGATAAACAAGCCTAGAGTAGCTCGAAGGATTTGGAGATGGTTACTCCTCTTTCAAGAATTCAACTTTGATATTCATATTAAGCCAGGAAGAGAGCACTACATGGCAGATCAACTGTCCAGGACTGCAATGAGCGAGAAGGCAACATGTATTAATGATGAACTGGTGGATAGTAATCTCTTTCTAGTGGCAATTCAGACTGATTGGTATGATGGAATTCTCCATTTTCTCACTACTGGAAAACTCCCAGAACACTTGACACCTATAGAAAAGAGAAGATTGCTCTTGAAAACCAAAGCATATTTACTTATAAATGGAAATTTATATAAATACTGTCAGGATGATATCTTGAGAAAGTGTGTTTATCCCGAGGAGGTAAATCTTTTGCTAGAGGCAGCACACAGTGAAGGGCATCTAAAGGGGGAAGAATTGGCTCACTGAATCATCCACAAGGGACTATGGTGGCCTCATATTTATAAGGATGTGATCAAGTTTGCTAAAGAATGCCACATTTGCCTTAGATGTGCTCCTACGCCAACCAGATTGAATTTCCAACCATTAGTCATATCTACAAGATGGCTCCCATTTGAACGATGGGGTCTTGATTTCATAGGACCAATTAGTCCAACTGGTCAACCTGAGGGTAAGAAGTATATTTTGATGGCCACATGTTATGCAACTAAATGGATAGAGGCTAAAGCTATTGTGGACTGCACGGCGTTAACAGTAGCTAAGTTCTTGTATAAACATATTTTCTCAAGATTTGGTTGCCCATTGGAAATCACTAGTGATAGAGGAACACATTTTGTAAATCAATTGCTCCAATTTATATTTGACAGGTACAAGGTCTTCCATAAAAAATCTTGTGCCTACTATCCAAGGGCAAATGGACAAGCAGAGAGCTCCAATAAGATTTTGATTGGGTTGCTGTGCAAATTATCTTTTGATCATCAAAGGTGCACCTACAAGTTCTGGCACATCTTGTTGCTCATCTTGATGCTCATCTTGATGCCCTTGATCATAATCCTCCACATCTTCCTCATATTCTTCATCTTCATCGTCCTCTTCATCCGTTTCAACTGTGGTAACAGGTACCTGGGAGGTTGTTGCCTGCGTTTGCACATTCTCCACTTGTTGTGCGTCTTCTGCCTCCAGCTCTACATCTTGTAATAATTGTTCGAAGTCTTCATTCGTGAGTTCTTCCAAAGGTGCACCACTGGGAAATTCAAGATCGGTTGGGATGGGAGGAAATATCAAGTTAGGACATCGGTGCTGCGTCTTGGAAGTCGGAGTGTGAAAAATTCGGACTCTTCGGGGTGGAGGGGTAACATCTGGTGTTCGGGTGGCTCCACGTGGTTGAGCACAAGGGACTTGGACAGTTCCTCTCATTTTCTTAGAAGGGGGTCCAGTGGACGTCCTGCCTCTGAACTGCTCCACTCGATTCCACATCAGGGTCCGTTGAATAGGGATGTCGTAGGCCAAACATCTATAAATGATTCGAGTCAGAGCGCAACATCCATATAAAACATGCTTTCGCGGCCATCGTTTGTGGGCTAGGTGTATCTGATCAATTATCCGGTGGGGTAAGTTGATGGTGAGGCTCTGTGTCTCTGCTAGATACAAACTAAACCATATCTTTTTGGGTGGCATGATGACTCTATCTTGGGTAGGAAAAGCAAAGTGTTGCATGCACATGCCAAGGTGTATTGCAATATTAGGCGTCATGGACACCATGTCCTTGAGTTTAGTGAGGGTTGGATTCTTCATGTAATCAGGCACGAGGGTCTACTTTTCTGTTGGAATATGCATTCCTCGCATGTCTAGGGCCTCTCTCACTAAGTTGTTTGAGAGCCTAAACCTTTTGAGCTCATTTCCTTTTGTCAGAGATGGGAGCACAAATGAGCTTGCACCTTTTGGGGTCTTGCTTGGAGTTAAGGTATTGATGAGATAGTAGCATCGCATGAAGTCAGGCTTTGGGAGCCGGGCACCAAAGTAGGCATCTAATCCTGCCTTCTCCCATATCGAACGTAGACCTTCTGCATTTTGTGACTTCTCGAATTCCCTTGTAAAGAAATGGTATTTACCTTGCTTCCCATTGAATTCCAACTCTGATTCCCATAGGTATGATCCCTCTCCCAAGGGTCCTGCAACTTCACTAAACCAGTGGGAAGCTTTTCCTACGGGCATGGTGTGGCCACTGGGAGGGTCCGCTATAGGTATGATTTTGATGGCCTGCAATTCTTCTGGTCTTTCGTTTGTCTCAGGCAAAACGGGTAAATTGTCTAAGTCCACCACTTGCTGGCTCGTTTCTGTTTGAGAGCTAGTTCCTGCCGTATCTTCCATGTTACTTCTTGCCTCCTGACTCTGTGAGAATATAGAAACAGGTGTTACCATTGTAAAGGACAAGATAGAACCATTTTTTTCCCATTACAACATTAACATGAGGTTCGGGAGAGATTAGTAGGCTCTTAAGTGCTCGGTGCTTGTGCGTGTAGTTAGGAATTGGGTAGACCTAGAAGCTAAGTGGAATGATGTAGTGAGAGAGTGATGTAGTTAGTAGGTGGGCATGGATTTACAACTAGGTCTGGGGTTTATTACAAGTTTTAGGTTGCCAAATGCAGTGGATGGGCTTTGATCTTGATTTTGTGGAGACTCTGAAGAGTTTGATAGGGGTAGCCACTTGAAACTGAGGCTTTTTAGGGACCCATTTACAAGTGATTCTACTTGTGCTCATGGAAGAATATGTGCCCACGTGTGGTGTATAAGAATGGGCATCAGATGTTCGAGTGAGTGAAACATGTTGTACTGGGTGTGGCCTCCGTGTAGCTATTTGAGCCCGCAAGCAAGCCTTAGGCACCCAGATTTGTCGTGATTGTGGGTTGGCCTTCATCGACTTCTTGGGTACCCAAATAGACTTTCCTTTCACAGAAGAATTTATGAAAGACTTCTTATTAGTGTCATGTTGTCGATTACTAATAAGAGGTTTTGGCCGTGGTGTTGGCTTGGTCACAACAGGGTGTTCACCTTTCCACACCCACACTTGTTTCAACGACTGAGACATTCTGCTTCGCACGTGTTTTTGGCCTCCAGTATAGGTAGTACTCTGCTTCTTCTATATTTGATCTGCCTTTGGTCGCTGCATCCCTCTGGCCTTTGGAAAAGAAGGGAGTGTCCTCTTATCCTTAACTCCGTTGTTGAGACAATCCTCGTTCTGCATCATACAGTTTTGGACAAGAATAGCATTGTCAACTTCATGTGCACCCCTATAAGGACCAGGAGTTCGTGCCCTATCGAGTTCCTTGAGTGCCTCATTTTCCAATTCAACTGTAATTCGACTATGATTTACCCATACCTGAAGAAGTCCACTTCTTAGGTTTAGGTTGATTGCATGATCATAGATCCAGTCCTGACCCAAGACAAGAGGCTCAGTGAGGTCCTCATCTTGACACACTAGTACTTTGACTGTCATTACTTCGTCTTGAATATAGAGGGGAAGTTCCGCCTCGCCCATGCAAGGAGTTTCCACACCTCCCAATCCTATGAGATATGCTTCTATAGGATTGATGGTTAATTTCAACTTTTGACGGTAAGAAAATTTAACAGCACTAGTGGCTGCACCTGAGTCAATCAAGGCTCTTACAGTCCTTGCACCCTTTCCTTGTCCTATCTCTAAGGTTATAAAAGGACGTCGATCAATTATCCTATGAGAGCTGATATCTAAAACTTCACACATAGCCACATGATATCCTTGATCTTCATATGCATCTGGCCTAGGTTGCTCTCTGCCTTGTCTTCTTAAGTTCATTCTCCATATGCGCTCTAAAGCTTCTGCTTGAGCTTCTTCTCGAATTCGCTTTTCTTCTTTTTTTGCGTTTCTTAGCAGTATTGAGTCGACTTAGCATTTCCTCTGTGAGAGGTTCCTGATATAACTTGACCCTGCATCCGCTTATGTAGCTCGGGAGAACATCGCCTTCTAATGTGGCTAGTTGCACTGCTCCACTTGTTGAGATTCTATTAATGATCATGGGTCTGTAGCCTCTCTTCTCTAGTTTCCTCGCATGTTGTTTCAAAGTGTATACTAGTACTAGGTCGCCTGCCTTCAAACCTTTATCCTTAACGTGGGCATCAAAGTATGCCTTCTGTCGTTTCTTAGCTGCATATATCCCTGCAGCCACCCTCAGTCTTGTTTCTCCTAATCGTTCAAGGTCAAAAAGTCTAGAGAGAGTTCATGACCCGTCCATTCATGCTCTTGTGCTACTTTCAATGTAGGTATTAAGAAGTCCAACGGTAGCACTGCGTTTTGGCCAAATACCATCTGAAAGGGGGTGGCTTGGAGTACCGTTTTCTAGGTGACTCGGTATGCCCAAACAGCATGGTGTAGCTGTTTGTCCCAATCAGAGCATTTATTATTCACTAATTTGGTCAACACATTGCACAGAATCTTGTTTGTGCTTTCGGCTTGCCCATTAGCTTGTGGGTGGTAGGGGGCAAACTTCTTATGAACTACCAAGAATTCTTGGAGCAGATTTTCAATCACTTCATTCAAGAAGTGAGTGCCCCTATCACTTACTAGCTCTATAGGTAGCCCGTATCTTGTGAATACATTCTCAAACAAGAATTTAGCAATTGTCTGAGCATTGTTCTTTGTCGTAGCTTTTACCTCTACCCATTTGGTTAGATAGTCTCTGGCAACAATGATATACTCAGCATGGGAACCCTTAGCTGGGGGATTAATAGGACCAACAAAGTCTATTCCCCACTTAGAGAATGCTCGTCCACCCATCATGGGTTTCAGTGGCATCTCATCTTTGCGTATAGGAGGATGAGCTCGCTGACAGACATCACACCGTTTCACATAGGTATGTGCATCCATGTGAAGGGTAGGCCACCACAAGCCTACAAATAGGATCGCTTTAATCACTTGGTTTGGTCCAAAATGTCCCCCTGCTACACCTTGATGAGCAGTTTCCAAGATCTTGAGATATTCACTCTCATGGGCGCATAGTCTGAGGTACCCATCTTTACCACGTTTGTATAGATTATCACCAATGAGTGAGTAATCCAGGGCTTCTTGTTCTAAACTCCTTTTCCTAGCCAGGGTCATGTCTGGAGGGAATGTTTTCGTCCTCAGGAAGGATACTAGTGGTTCACTCCAATCTGGCACTATGGACACTTGATAAAGAGTGGCATGTTCCACAGGTGGTTTAGTGCAGCATCTTGGGCATTCCTTGCACAACTTTTGGACATCAGCTTCCATAGTCGGCCAATGCACTCCGAGTCTCTTTAGTGTCTGTAGGGTTCGTTGCTTTGAGTAGTGTTGCTCTAATGCACCTACATGTGCTAATTGCAACCATTTAGCGTACTCATCCTCTTCCACACAACACGCCAAGATCCCTTGATCCGTGTGCTTGTACATACTTCCTGCCATGATGTGATACTTTTGGGCTTTTACTACCTCTCTATCCTGTGTGTTTATTATTGGGTGGTTAGGTCCGTATGTCAATACTGGCACTAGTGGCTTAGCCCACTGTGGCACAACTTCTAAATTAAACAAGTAAGCATCAGGAAGGTCATCTGACACTCCTTGTGGGGCTTCTCCAAATGTGAGCCTAGAGAGATGGTCTGCTCTCAAGTGAGTCTTCCCTTTTCTCACCACTACCTCAAAGTCGTATTCCATTAGTAAGAGAAACCATCTTACTAATCTACCTGTGTTGCAAGGTTTGTTTACCAAGTACAACAATGTGTGATGATCAATAAAAAATTTAAACTTATTTGCAAGCAAACAATGTCTAAACTTTTTAACTGCATATACCATGCCTAGTCCTTCTCTCTCAGTAGTGGTATAATTTCGTTCAGTTGCATTTAATTGTCTACTAGCATAGGCAATTGGAAGATCCATATTACCTTCACCGGTAGGCTGTGTGAGTACACACCCAATAGCATAATTGGATGCATCAACATGAACATGGAAAGGCTTAATCCAATCTGGTGTGGTCAAGATTGGTGCTAAACATAATCGCCGTTTAAGCTCATTGAAGGAATTCTCACATTCGTCGGTCCACTCAAAGTTAGTCAAAAGTCCATACAGAGGCTTTGCTATGATGGCATACATGTGTATAAACCGTCGGTAATAACCACAATGCCCCATGAAAGCTTGTACTTCCTTGACATTCTTTGGCCTAGGTAACTCGGCTATGGCTCTCACTTTCTCTTCATCAGTGGATATGCCATTCTTTGACACTATGTGTCCTAGAATCTTGCCTTGCCTAACCATAAAAACGCACTTTTCTCGGTTCAGGCAGACTTGATATTCTCTACATTTGTCAAAGATTTGTTTGAGTTCAGGAATATGGGTTTGTCTAATGTTTGAATGAGCACAAAGATCATCAACATAGACTTCTAAGTTCTTCCTCAGGAACTCTTTAAATACATGGCACATCAGCCTCTGGAAGGTAGCTGGTGCGTTGGTAAGCCCAAATGGCATTACTCTAAAGGCAAAAATGCCCCATTCAATGGCAAAAGCCATCTTATGATGATCTTCTGGAGCTATGGCTACTTGATTGTAGCTCGAAAATCCATCAAGGAAGTTGTACACTTCCTTGCCTGCTACTCTTTCTAAGAGATGCTCTGTGATAGGAAGCGGATAGTTATCTCAAATTGTGGCTGCATTAACCTTCTTTAAGTTAATGCATACACGCAGCTTTCCATCTTTCTTGGGCACCACTACGATGGGGGATACCCACTCACTGTGCTCAATTTCGTAGATGAATCCAGCTTCAACCAGTCTATCTATCTCCTCTTTGATCTTAGCAGCATAATTATCATTATATGTGTATGGCTTTTGCTTAGAAGGTTTGACATCTGGGGTCATGGGGATAGTGTGTGAGCATATGTCAGGGTCCACACCTTTCAAATCCTTGTAACTCCAAGCGAATACATCTCTGTATTCTCTTAGCAAGGCTATCAATTCGTGCTCTTTGTCTTCCGTCAGGTCATGGCCTATGTACGTGCATCTCTCTTCTCCTTCTTCCATGGCTACCACTATTTTCTTGGTGGTTTCTTTGTTATCATAGGCCTCCCCTGATTATGCCTCTCGTTTAGGCATTCTGATCATGACTCTCCTGTCATCTATCTCATACTTCTTAAAATTTTCCGGGACCTCAAACAAAGATTCTTCCTCTTCTGGTGTGACTTCTCTCTTCTTTCCTTTCTTTCCTTCTTCCTTCGGGGTCACATGTGTGGCTAGCCTTACATCATTTGTAAGCTCTCCGTGCCTCTAGGGTTGAAATTCTACTTCATAATAGTATTCTTCATCTGATGCAAAAGGTGGGTCCATAATGATTAACTCTAGATCGGAGTCACTTGCATCCTCAAATGCACCAGGACTAGGTTCACACTCTTCTAACACTGCCTCTCCCATGATTGGCTCTATGGAGAAGACCGAAATGTCATAGCCATCTTCATCACAGTGAGGTGTCCATTGTTCTTCATTGATGGCTACATCCATTGCTGCTAGGATTTCTGCGCAGTCGTGGGGTTTAAATTCTTCGTCAGGAAAGACTACAGGTGCATAGGCTGGGTCTTGAATTGACCTATGTGTTTCTTTTGCACCTATCTCTCTGGCTTCTTCTCTCTTCTCTTCTTCTACTACTACTTTGCACATCCATAAGTGGGTGTCTTCATGCATCCATGAGGATCTTGATCCTATGGAATGCACCGATTCCGTATCATCTTTGACTCTATGGATGGGATTCCATTGGATAGGAGGGACATCTCTATGAGAGTAATCTTTGAGATTCACCTTGGTCATAATACCTAAGTATTACAGGTACAAGGAATTTGTTCCCCAATCCTGTACCACTTGCAACTGTCGCATAAAGGATCATCCCAAGATCATTTCATAGGCATGATTTTTGCTAAAATCACATATAGCAAATGTATGCTCGAACTCAACACCACATGTGGTGAGGGTTATTCCTTCTAGCAGCCCTAAGGGTCTCTCTATGTGACCATCAGCCATTTGCAATTTCATCCTCGTGGGCCTGAGTGTTGGCTTGCCCCAACGCTTCCATAGGGAAGTGGTAGCAATTGCAACTCCTGCACCTGAGTCTAGAATGGCCTTGGTGGTGTATCCTTGATGGGTGATAGGAAGATATGTGTTTCCCTCTTCGCCCTCACTCATGTCTCCTATCTTGTCCAAGGGTATTTCTGGCACTGTTCTCTGGGATCCTACCTGGGAACGAGGTTTTGCTATCTTTGGTACTTGTTTGGCTACATGTTTCCATAGCTCTGGCCTTACTTTGAGTAGCTCTTCTAAGGTGAGGTTGCACTGTACTTTATTGTTTTTCACTACCTTTGTGTTCCTAGGTATGACTGAGTCCTCATTTCGTACCATGACTGTGGATGCTCTCATACAAGTAGACTTAGCTTCCCATGGGCCTGTGAAGTGGGGTAGCTCCTGTATGGAATTAGATTCGAAGTCTAATCTCTCGTGAGACTGAGTACTCTCTTGCTCCTCATAAATGGATGGGATGTCTTGTGGGAATTGGTCATGTGCATCATCCACAAGTTCAATGGGAGGAGGGACTTCACTTTCTTTAGCCCATTTGTCTTCTTGAATCTCTCGTAGGAATTCTAGTGTGAACCGATTCATAGAAAAAGATGTGTCTGGCTCCGTAGAGTTAGGCACATAGGCTTCCTAGGCAGGAAGGCTTACTCTTTCACTTGCCTTGCCCTTATCTTGAGAGGTGGTTTCCTTTTCTGATTGTGCAATCAGCCTCTCTATTCTTTCTAACAGTCCTTCAGAGTGCAACTGCGTCTTAGCTGAACTAGAGATGTTAAAGAGGCGGCTGGCTTCAAACATGGTTTGAGCCAATTCCACCATTTTGGCACAAATTTTAGCTCGTTCAAGCTCTAATTCTGCTCTAGGGTAGCACTTTCCATGATCAGTTACGTTTGGACCCTCTTGGATTCTGGCATGATATGCTTTAAGCATCATGTTTAGGTCCTCGGGAGTGGGATGTGCTAGGATTGATCCTACGCTTGGGGGTGGTGGAATTGTGTGAGGTGGGTTGGAAGGTGGCGGCTCGGATGGAGATGGGAATGGTGTGGTGGGGTAGTGTGAGAGGGAGTTTGAAATGTGAGTTCAGTTATCCTGGCCTTTGTTTCTCTGAGGCTTTCCTCGAGTTCACTCATCTTTTTTGCCCATTGCCTTTTCATTCTTTCACCACTATCTCTCCAAGCTCTAGTCCTTTTCTTTGTCATGCTCTTTGTTTCACTAACATCTGGGCTCTTTTCCTGGCCTACACCTGGGTTCTGTTGTAAGGCTTGGGCTCTAGTGACCACTTGTATCGGTGCAATGGAAGTGACACTTCCTGTGGAATCTACCACTAACCCAATAACATTAATGGGAGTGATTTTTGGCATATTGCTGGGATTCTTTGGACAATCTCGTAAGAGATGCTCCTTTCCACATTCTTGGCAAAAGCCCTGGATCGTCACTGATTGGGGTTGTGTAGGTGGAGGCAAGGGACAATCACGAATGAGATGATCTCCCTGACATCTGTAGCATGGTCCTCTAGGAAATGGGGGTCTTACTTGCCTAGGTTGAGGTCTAGAGTTGGGGTTTGCGTACATGACATTAGCATACTCTAGCTCCCAATTAGGTTCACTCGGTTCCTCACTGTAGTAGGACTCACCATGTTCAGGAGACTGCATGTAGTAAGCTTGGGGACTATCAACATGCGTAGAATCAAAGCTATGGTCACTCGGATCACTTTCTGAATTTAATGGTGTTACTGGGACTATTAACCGCTTGCTTATTGTATGGGCAGTCTTGTGCTGTGTGATTTGTGTATCTTCGTTCTATGGTGCAGTAATGGCTACTAGGATTTACTTGGGGTTGAGCCATAATGGGACATACATTCGCCATATGGTCACCTCCACAAGTATAGCATCTTTTCACAGGGGCAAATCTTGGGATCTGCTTGCTAGTGACGCCTAATTTCTGAGCTACTTTCTCTGCAAGTTCCTCAATTGATGTGGATTGCGAGGAGGAGAGGCTAGAGGCACTATCTAAGTCTTTGTAGATTTTGGAAAGCTCTAGTTCTTCCCCTAGGTTATCCTCGATGTCAATGCACATGCGTACACACTCTTCTATGGTTCTAGGGTCCTTCAAGTACACATATGATCTCAATTTGGTACTTAGCAATCCATCCAAGAATAAAGCCACTTGCTTAGCTGGTGTGGGTAGCTCCGAAATAGGGCATCTCTCCAGGTATTGCCTAAATCTTCTTCTTGCAAGTCTCACAGTCTCTTGAGGGGTCTTCTTGTAGCTATGTATCAATGAGGAAGTATTATGCCTTATACCACTTTTAGAGAATTCAGTGATGAAAGCCTCTAAGAGTTGGTCTATGCTCCTGAACTGTCTCTCATTCAATGGTTGGAACCACGTAAGGGCGGTGTTCCGAAGGGTTAGACCAAAGGCATTGTACTGCGTGAATAGATCCTCCACTTGTTCAGCTCTCAAGACTTGCCTGAACTCGGCCACATGATCGTAGGGGTCTCCCGTGCCATCGAAGTAGTTTTTCATGGACTTAACTAGCTAGGTCGGTCTCAGGCTCCTCGTGTGCTCTCTCGGTCTTGGCAAAGGAAAATCATCGATATTTCTTCGGTTTCCTGGGGCTCTATGACCCTCAGGTTCCACTCTATTTGTTTCCGTTCTCGTTCTTTCTCTTCCCAAAGAGTTGGCAAAGATTACCTCGGGTCTATCCCTATGTCTGTCTCTTTGAGCTCCATGAGCTTGGGATGTTCCAGCCCCTGGGTGACCAAAGGATACATTAGACCTTGGTTGGGGGAAAATAAATTCACCCTTCCAAGTGTAAGCATGCCTATCATGTTCTGTAACCACAAAGATCCTCTCTGAAGTGTGATCTAAGTAGGTCACCCTGCCTGGGCTATCAGGATCCTTGAACTCATATATCAAGATTGACCCTACATCATTTGGCTTATCAGATTTGTACCTCCAAAAGGCTTCATCCGTCTCTTGGTTTAGGAGCAGATCGATACTCTTATTGTCCTGGGGAACCCACTCAGGATTGAGGATTCTAGTAAGCACAGATTTCCCTCGAGGGGTCCTAGGCTCACCTCCTATGTTCCCTTGTTCTAGGTCATCTATGTCCGTCTCAGAATCACATTCCCGAATTCATCTGTCCTATCCGGGTGACTGGTGACTACGTATATGGTCCCTTCTTTATCCAGGTATGCTCCATTTTCGAACTTGACAGCTGGGCATTCTAGTCCAATGGATTGGTCCGGGTTTTAATCTGGACCACGGGTCTTCCTAGGCTGTCCTCATAGATGCTAGCACCTAATCGATTGGTCCTAAGGTATTCCAGCTGCGTCTCGTAGAGGCCTTCCACCCTATACAAATATGGCACACTTGAACTTCCTGTGGGTCTGTCCATGCCTTGAGACATCTCCGATTCACTAGTCTCAGAGCTAGGGTAATGCGACTGGTGACTCAACTGCTGGGCCCACGACCTAGCAGTATGATTAACACTAGCCTCTGAAGAACTAAGACTTTTTCTATCTCTCCCTAGATGTCGTCTTGATCTAAGGTTCATAAGCCTAATTGAATAGCCCACATTTTCCCAAGTACAACCTCGTTGATGAGTTCTTTTGTATCAGTTACTTGATTCTTTTTTAGTTGATTACCGTGTTTATGGTCTTGTCTGATATCACGTCGTCAGGTATACTTGAGTGTATTTCCGCACTTGAAGTTGATTGTTCCACGTTAAGTTCTTTTCCTTTAAAGTTCTCGACCGTACAAAAATTATGTTGTTAGCTTGAACTTGAGTATTTAGGTAGTCTTCAACTTGATAAATGCCTATTGCCGCCCTGACTTACTCTAAGCTAGGAATTGACAGAGGGAGTTGAGAGTTTCCAACCTTTTGTTTCCTTCTTGGTTGCCCTTGAGTGCCCAGGAAGCGTGTTCCCAAGCTTGCACTTACTCTTGCTTAGAATGCCCTTCGATGCTCTCAATAGATCTGTAAGAGTTCCAAAGTTAGCTCAAGACTTAAATTCCAAAGACAGAACCAATCACTTTCATTCATGTAACACAAACACCAACTTGCACTGTGATTTTTTTTGGAAAACAAATCTAGAGATCCTTAAATTTTGTTCCCCCTGGGTATGGCATAGTTAAAAATTAGGTTCCAAGGCCTATTTGAGGGCTTAAACGGAGTCTAAAAAATACGAAAATTGATATGTAGGTACTTCTAAAGCTCCTCAAGCTCAAGGACTCCTTGGCTTGCACAAAATGGAGCTACAAAAATATGAAATGGTATTTACAATGATTGTTAGTGATAAGAATCACTGTTATAAAGATGTTGATTTGGAAAATTTTGAAGGGCCTATCTGCCAGATCTGTGTCGACTGCTTTGTCTACTTAATCCTTCGCTTTGCTCTGACTCTCTCCGCTGGCTTCCTTGTCTCCTCGGTCCTTGGGTGCCCATATTGCTCTCAACATATCTCAACACTCTCTTGGCTGAATTTAAGTGTTCACTTGTCGGGGCTTGCATAAACTGAGAAAGTACACCAACAACATAAGACAAATCAGGTCTTGTAATGTTTGCATAGATCAATGATCCTACAATGCTTCTGTATGTCGTTACATCTTCCAATGGTTCTCCATCATTTGAACAAATCTTTGTATTTGTGTCCATGGGTTGAGTGAGTGGTTTGCATTCACTCAATCCACGAGCTTTCCAACAAAACAAAAATCATAGCAAACGGATTTCGTATGAGAAAGTTATGCCAATTCAGGGTTCTAGGGTTAAGACAGGGTTCAAACAGGCTAACCGGCAAACAGGACTTCTCAAGTTATTTTCTTATGGCCTCCTTATGTGCTCTAGAGTGAAATGTTCATGTCCAAAATTAGCCAAAATCTTTAGATTCCAAAACCCTAAAAAATAGTCGGCTGTCAATCGCGATCGACTGGGCTGTCAATCGCGATGGATTGGGCTGTCCATCGTGGCCTGTCAGTCGCGATGGACACATGTCAATCGCGATGGACAGGGAGTGTCGGTCGCGATGGACAGAGGGTATCAGTCGCGATGGACTGCTGTTGGTCGCGATGGACTGTTGTCAGTCGCGATGGGCTGCTGTCAGTCGCGATGGATTGATGTCAGTCACGATGGACACATGTCCGTCGGGGTCTGTCAGTCGCGATGGACTGGTTGTACGTCGCGATTGACTGGTTGTCCGTCGCGATTGACTGGCTGTCCGTCCCAATTGACTGGTTGTCCGTCGCGATGGACAGTGTCAATCGCGATTGATGCTATCAATCGCGATGGACTTAAAAAAAGCCAATTTTTCAAAAATTTTTGTGGATCTCTGATGTGCAAGGTCTCTAGTCTACTGTGGTGCACTTAGTTTTACCAAAAGATGAAACTTTCTATCAATCGCGATTGACAGAAGCTTGCAACACAGAGATAGTTCTGCACATTTCCGTACCTGCGCAGCGTGCTGGAGGGGATGATACTCCTGGATCCTGCAAGAAAACTCAACAAGCATGCAAAAACAAGGCACACAATATTGCTCTCTCGCTCTCTCTCACAAGTGGAATGAGGGAAATGAGGTGGAGAAGGTGATATGATCAAAAACTGAAAATTTTTGCGATGATGGAGATGATGATGATGATGATGGTGATGATGATGATAAGGTAAGAAAAAGAAAAATAAGAAGACTGAAGAAATTACCTACAACGCCAACGTCTCAAATCTACGTCTTACCATCACACGCTCGTCCTCAAAGCTCGATCCCCGGCAACGGCGCCAAAAATTGGTGTAGCTCAGTGATGAGTAGCACCTCCTTTAATGTCAATCCCAGAAGACAACAGGATGGTATGAAGACCTCGACAAGTGAAGGCACAAGTGCGTGAGTGAGAAGCACACAAACATGCACACACATACACACACACGCGCACACACGGCAAGACAAAGAGTGAGAAGCAATGGAGTTCTTCGATTACTTTCAAAAAGCTCATACAAGTTCAATTCAATTACAAGCTAACCTCAAAAATGAGCTTTCTAGCTCTATTTATAGTTTTTTACTAGGTTTTGGCCCTGTCCAGACCTAGTGTCCAGCCTAGTTAAAAATTAGGTTCCATGGCCTATTTGAGGGCTTAAACGGAGTCTAAAAAATACGAAAATTGATATGTAGGTACTTCTAAAGCTCCTCAAGCTCAAGGACTCCTTGGCTTGCACAAAATGGAGCTACAAAAATATGAAACGGTACTTACAATGATTGTTAGTGATAAGAATCACTGTTATAAAGATGTTGATTTGGAAAATTTTGAAGGGCCTATCTGCCAGATCTGTGTCGACTGCTTTGTCTACTTAATCCTTCGCTTCGCTCTGACTCTCTCCGCTGGCTTCCTTGTCTCCTCAGTCCTTGGGTGCCCATATTGCTCTCAACATATCTCAACACTCTCTTGGCTGAATTTAAGTGTTCACTTGTCGGGGCTTGCATAAACTGAGAAAGTACACCAACAACATAAGACAAATCAGGTCTTGTAATGTTTGCATAGATCAATGATCCTACAATGCTTCTGTATGTCGTTACATCTTCCAATGGTTCTCCATCATTTGAACAAATCTTTGTATTTGTGTCCATGGGTTGAGTGAGTGGTTTGCATTCACTCAATCCACGAGCTTTCCAACAAAACAAAAATCATAGCAAACGGATTTCGTATGAGAAAGTTATGCCAATTCAGGGTTCTAGGGTTAAGACAAGGTTCAAACAGGCTAACCGGCAAACAGGACTTCTCAAGTTATTTTCTTATGGCCTCCTTATGTGCTCTAGAGTGAAATGTTCATGTCCAAAATTAGCCAAAATCTTTAGATTACAAAACCCTAAAAAATAGTCAGCTGTCAATCGCGATCGACTAGGCCATCAATCGCGATGGATTGGGCTGTCCATCGTGGCCTGTCAGTCGCGATGGACACGTGTCAATCGCGATGGACAGGGAGTGTCGGTCGCGATGGACAGAGGGTATCAGTTGCGATGGACTGTTGTTGGTCGCGATGGACTGTTGTCAGTCGCGATGGGCTGCTGCCAGTCGCGATGGATTGATGTCAATCGCGATGGACACATGTCCGTCGGGGTCTGTCAGTCGCGATGGACTGGTTGTACGTCGCGATTGACTGGCTGTCCGTCGCGATTGACTGGTTGTCCGTCGCAATTGACTGGTTGTCCGTCGCGATGGACAATGTCAATCGCGATTGATGCTATCAATCGCGATGGACTGAAAGAAAGCCAATTTTTCAAATACTTTTGTGGATCTCTTATGTGCAAGGTCTCTAGTCTACAGTGATGCACTTAGTTTTACCAAAAGATGAAACTTTCTGTCAATCGCGATCGACAGAAGCTTGCAACACAGAGACAGTTCTGCACATTTCCGTACCTGCGCAGCGTGCTGGAGGGGATGATACTGCTGGATCCTGCAAGAAAACTCAACAAGCATGCAAAAACAAGGCACACAATATTGCTCTCTCGCTCTCTCTCACAAGTGGAATGAGGGAAATGAGGTGGAGAAGGTGATATGATCAAAAACTGAAAATTTTTGCGATGATGGAGATGGTGATGATGATGATGGTGATGATGATGATGAGGTAAGAAAAAGAAAAATAAAAAGACTGAAGAAATTACCTACAACGCCAACGTCTCAAATCTACATCTTACCATCACACGCTCGTCCTCAAAGCTCGATCCTCGGCAACGGAGCCAAAATTTGGTGTAGCTCAGTGATGAGTAGCACCTCCTTTAATGTCAATCCCGGAAGACAAGAGGATGGTATGAAGACCTCGACACGGGAAGGCACAAGTGCGTGAGTGAGAAGCACACATACACACACACACGCACACACGGCAAGACAAAGAGTGAGAAGCAATGGAGTTCTTCGATTACTTTCAAAAAGCTCATACAAGTTCAATTCAATTACAAGCTAACCTCAAAAATGAGCTTTCTAGCTCTATGTATAGTTTTTGACTAGGTTTTGGCCCTGTCCAGACCTAATGTCCAGCCTAGTTAAAAATTAGGTTCCAGGGCCTATTTGAGGGCTTAAACGGAGTCTAAAAAATACGAAAATTGATATGTAGGTACTTCTAAAGCTCCTCAAGCTCAAGGACTCCTTGGCTTGCACAAAATGGAGCTACAAAAATATGAAATGGTATTTACAATGATTGTTAGTGATAAGAATCACTGTTATAAAGATGTTGATTTGGAAAATTTTGAAGGGCCTATCTGCTAGATCTGTGTCGACTGCTTTGTCTACTTAATCCTTCGCTTCGCTCTGACTCTCTCCGCTGGCATCCTTGTCTCCTCAGTCCTTGGGTGCCCATATCGCTCTCAACATATCTCAACACTCTCTTGGCTGAATTTAAGTGTTCACTTGTCGGGGCTTGCATAAACTGAGAAAGTACACCAACAACATAAAACAAATCAGGTCTTGTAATGTTTGCAGAGATCAATGATCCTACAATGCTTCTGTATGTCGTTACATCTTCCAATGGTTCTCCATCATTTGAACAAATCTTTGTATTTGTGTCCATGGGTTGAGTGAGTGGTTTGCATTCACTCAATCCACGAGCTTTCCAACAAAACAAAAATCATAGCAAACGGATTTCGTATGAGAAAGTTATGCCAATTCAGGGTTCTAGGGTTAAGACAGGGTTCAAACAGGCTAACCGGCAAACAGGACTTCTCAAGTTATTTTCTTATGGCCTCCTTATGTGCTCTAGAGTGAAATGTTCATGTCCAAAATTAGCCAAAATCTTTAGATTACAAAACCCTAAAAAATAGTCGGCTGTCAATCGCGATCGACTGTGCTGTCAATCGCGATGGATTGGGCTGTCCATCGTGGCTTGTCAGTCGCGATGGACACGTGTCAATCGCGATGGACAGGGAGTGTCGGTCGCGATGGACAGAGGGTATCAGTCGCGATGGACTGCTGTTGGTCGCGATGGACTGTTGTCAGTCGCGATGGGCTGCTGTCAGTCGCGATGGATTGATGTCAGTCACGATGGACACATGTCCGTCAGGGTCTGTCAATCGCGATGGACTGGTTGTACGTCGCGATTGACTGGTTGTCCGTCGCGATTTACTGGCTGTCCGTCGCAATTGACTGGTTGTCCATCGCGATGGACAGTGTCAATCGCGATTGATGCTATCAATCGCGATGGACTGAAAAAAAGCCAATTTTTCAAAAATTTTTGTGGATCTCTGATGTGCAAGGTCTCTAGTCTGTTGGTGCATGACAATCATCAATTGAAGGATTATGGAGAAATGAAGTCAAGGAGTCAAGAAGAAAACAAAGTCAGATGGTTGAAGGAAGGACATATTCAGAAAATCCAAAGACATGTACACATATGTACATTAGCTGACTTATACCTTTGTCTAGTCATACACTTGTATATATTCATCTATAAATATGTTGGAAAATGTCGGGCAAGTAGAGCAGAAGAAGATTTGAGAATAGGGAGAGAGAAATTAGTGTCATTAGACACATGAAGAGTGAGTGAATTGTCCATCCTCACTTAGATGTAAATTTTCTGAGAAATCAAGAATTTTTGCGCCCGATATTTTGCTGTCTGCTCCTTCTGTGCTTAATCTTTTGAGAAATCCTTTTGCACGTATCTAAGTCCATAGCTAATCTATCTATGACTAGAATTTGAGAGGTTAATTGTAATCAGGATGTGAGAATTTTGATTAGGAACATTCATATGTAAGAATGTTCGAACAGTCGAGAAATCAGGCGCACATTTCATATTCAATGAAATGATCATTGCTCAGTCTACAGTGTAAAGTTTTACACAAGTGAGGGCTCAAAATCTAAGTTGGAAGGTAAGCCATCTATGGCTAGAAGATCTTGATCAAACGGGTTCAGAGTTGGGAGAACCAGTGCTAAGAAGTTGCAGGTGTCAAAGTCGCCATTGCAGAGAAGCACTTTCAGACATAGGTAAAGTGTTTCACACATTTCTCAGTGTGTACTTAATCTTTTTGAGAGATTTAACTTGGCAGAGTTGAGCAACCTTAAGGCGAAGTGTTGTGCAAAGTTTTATCAAAAACTTTACAGGATTGATTAGTCAATGAGTGACTAATCTGCAGCAGACTTTTCTGAGAAGTTGAATTTTTCAGAACTTTCAATTTTTCTGATAACTTGGTGAATGATCTCTAAGTTTGGTGGAGTCTAAAGTTAATCTTGATATAGAGGTGATCTAATTTCAAGGTTAACTTGTTCTTTTGGAGATTAACACTCTCCATCAGTGGTATCAGAGCAGGTTGAGTCAAAATTGAAGTGAAGAAGACTCCGACTATTGCAGAAATACAAAACTTTACATTTTGAAGGTGCAGAAGGGTAAAGGTTGAAGAAAGATCAAAGGAAGACATACAAAGAGAATCAAAAGGATCAGAAGGAGCAACATTCGAAGTAAAGGTACATTTATTATCTGTAAAGGTTAAAGTTTTGAAGCTACAGGTGAAGTAAAGATGGGAGATAGTCTCCAAATTGAAAAGTTGGATAGAGAGAACTATCCTGCATGGTCTATGAGGATGGAAGCTCACCTTATGAGCAAAGATCTGATAGGATATATCACAGGAGATGAAGAAAAGCCAGAATTCAGAGATCCTAGTGTTCCAACTAGGGAGGAGCTTGCAGATTTGAAGAATTGGATGAAGAAGGATGCTCAAGCAAGAAGCATCATCTACATGGCAGTCAATGACTATTTGCTTCCTCACATTAGAGGACTTGAAAGTGCTTGTGACATTTGGAATGCTTTGGAAGAGCATTTCCAAAATACAACCAAATCAAGGAAGGCTTCACTATGGGCTGAGTTTACTACCTTCAAGAAGAAGGCCTCACAATCAATCTCTGATTATGTGACAAAGATGAAGGACATTGCAGATTCTTTAGGTGCAGTTGATGAAGATATTGAAGAAGACAAATTGGTAAGACAAATACTCACAGGACTAAGAGGAGATGAGAAATGGAAGCCTTTCATTTTATCTACAGAACTTTCATTAGATCACTTTACTCCTGATTTGAATCAATTGTTAGGTCATATGCTAACTTTTGAGAATGATATCAAAGGAGATGTTGATAAGAGTGCAGGTCATGCAATGTATTCTAAAGACAAGAAGAAAGTCAACAAAGGGAAGCAACAATCAGGTGAAGAAGAAGGTACATCAAACCAAGCAAACTTCATAAGAGGAAGAGGAAATGGCAGGAGTAGAGGAAGAGGCAGAAACAACAAAGAGAATGCAAGAGCTTGTTGGATATGTGGTAAGACCAATCATCTATCTCATGATTGTTGGCATAATAATCAAAACAATGGTAATTATCAGAATTTTTATCAAAGAGCAAGAGGTGGTAGATTTCAGAGAGGAAACTTCAGAGGTAGAGGTGGTAGGAATTCTTTTGGAAGAGGTGGAGGAAGAAGCTTCCAAAATCAATCCTATAATAGCACCTACTACAACTATGCATCAGATCAAAAGGAGGATTCGACTCTCATTATGAATACATGTGAAACATCACATGAGGACATGAGAGTGTTTTATATTGATTCAGGATGTAGTAATCATTTGAGTGGAAATATTGCTTTGATGACTGACCTAGATCATAATGCAATCAATCATACAGTGCAGACAGGTGATAATACAAAGCATAAGGTAAAGTCAATTGGTTCAGTCAAAGCTAAGGATGGGAGCACTCTTCTGAGTAAGGTACTTTATGTTCCCACAATTCCAAAGAATTTGATCAGTGTAGGTCAAATTGTGGAAAAAGGATATGAGGTAAGGTTCACAAATGATGGAGTTTATGTGGAAGACCCTAGTCAAGGGTATAAACAAGTTATTGCAGGAAAGAAAGAAGGAAGGCTTTTCACATTGAAGGTACAAGGAAATGTTGGACATGCTATGTTCACATATGGAGAGCAGAAGGTGTCAGAATTGGATCTTTGGCACAAAAGACTTGGACACTTTAATGAAAGAGGTATCAAAGAAATGATTAACAATGATTCAGTGCTTGGAATGCCTAACATTGCAGGTCAACACATGACATACAGATGTGAGGCATGTCAATTAGGTAAGGCTCATAAGCAATCCTATTCCAAGCATGGATTTATGTATTCAGAAAGACTTGAATTGGTGCATACAGATGTGTGGGGTCCTTCAAAGGACTTTAGTATAAATGGTTCAAGATATTATGTCATATATGTTGATGATGCTACCAGGTGGATCACAATTTATGTGATTAAGGAAAAGTCAGAAGTGTTTA
Organism: Ceratopteris richardii; assembly: GCA_020310875.1. NCBI lineage: Eukaryota > Viridiplantae > Streptophyta > Polypodiopsida > Polypodiales > Pteridaceae > Ceratopteris > Ceratopteris richardii. Next base: position 125,714,129 of record CM035442.1, read on the forward strand.
ATACATTTAAACACTATCATGCATATGCAGAAAGGATTACAGGTCAAAAATTGAAGAGACTAAGGTCAGATGGAGGGGGAGAGTATTTTTCAAATGAGTTCAATGATTATTTGTGGAATGCAGGTATAAAGAGAGAAGTTACTTGCAGGTACTCTCCTCAACAAAATGGGGTAGCAGAAAGAAGAAATAGGACTCTTGTTGAGTTTGCAAGGTCCATGATGAAAGAGAAGAATTGCCCAAATTGTTTGTGGGCTGAGGCTGTCAATACAGCTACATATTTGGTTAATAGATTGCCTTGTAAAGCTTTGCAGGGTATGACACCATATGAAGCTTGGTGGGGTAAGAAACCTACCTTGGATCATTGCAGAATATTTGGATGCTTGGCATATGCATATGTGCCATCTCAATTGAGGCATAAGTTGGAGCCTAAGGCAGAGAAGTATGTATTCATTGGTTATGATGATAAGCAAATGGGATACAGGTTGTGGAGTCCATCCACAAAGCAATTTATTGTATCCAAGGATGTTACATTTGATGAGCAAGGTACTTGGTATGCAGGTAAATATAATGTACATGCAGATGATGAAGAAGTAGTGGAACAAAGAAAAGGTAAAGCAAAGGTTCAATTACTTGATGAAAGTGAGAGTAATGAAGTGCAGATTGAAGTTGAAGAGAGGCCAAGGTTTGATCCAGAATGTGATGAACCAGAGACCTCAAGAAGTGCAGAAGTTAGGAGATCATCTAGGCACAAATGGCAACCTACAAGGTATAGCTATGACACTTCATTCTTAACTACTAAAGATTATGCTTATTTGGTAAAAGCAGATGAAGACCCTTCTACATATGAAGAAGCCAAAGGGAAGAAGAATTGGGAAGATGCTATGCAAGAGGAGTATGATGCATTGATAGAGAATCAAACATGGGATTTGGTTCCTAAACCTAATAGTCAGAAGATTATTGGATGTAAGTGGGTTTACAAAACAAAGAGATTTGCAGATGGAAGTGTGTCTAGGTACAAAGCCAGACTTGTTGTGAAAGGGTATGCACAGACATATGGAGTGGACTATGATGAGACTTATAGTCCTGTGGCAAAGATGACAACCATCAGGACACTCATTGCAATTGCTGCTTGTAAAGGTTGGAAGTTGTCTCAATTAGATGTTAAAAATGCTTTCTTGAATGGTTACATTTCAAATGAAGTCTACATGGAGCAACCAGATGGGTTCAAAGATCAAGTGAGTCCAAATTATGTGTGTAAGCTCAAGAGAGCTTTGTATGGGTTGAAGCAAGCCCCAAGGGCTTGGAATTATAGGCTTGTAAAATTCTTGAATGATCTTGGTTTTCAAGCATCAAAGGCAGATAGTAGCTTGCTAGTCAAAGCAAGTGAAGATGGATTCATTTATGTGTGTATTTATGTTGATGACATAATACTTACAGGAACAGATGATAAGGGGATACAAATGATCAAAAAGCAGATGGAGAAAGAGTTCAAAATCAGTGATTTGGGGAACCTATCATTCTTCTTGGGAATGGAGATCTCTTATACTCAACATGGAGTATATGTGACCCAAGAAAGGTATCTTAAAAATTTGCTAACCAAATTTAAAATGGAAGATTGCAGGGTTGCACCTACACCTTTGGAAGTGAACCATAAATTGTCTAGGTTTGGAGGAGAAGAGTTCAGAGATATGAAACTCTATCAAAGTTTGGTTGGTAGCTTGATTTATGCTACATTGACAAGGCCTGACTTATCATATGCAGTTGGTGTGCTTTCACAATTTATGCATTGTCCTAGAAAGGAACATTGGATTGCAGGACAAAGAGTACTTAGGTACATCAAGGGTACACTCAAAGAAGGGTTGTACTATGGGTTTACTTCAGATACAAGAATCAAGATATATAGTGATGCAGATTGGGCAGGTAATGTGGATGATAGAAGATCAACACATGGATACTTGTGCTATGTAGGAGACAAATTGATTTCATGGTGTTCCAAGAAGCAACATACAGTTGCTTTGTCATCTACAGAGGCAGAATATAAAGGTATGGTGGAAGAGGTAATATGGCTAAAGACACTTTTGAAAGTTTTTGATGTGATTCAGAGTACTCCTATTATTTGTGGAGACAATATGAGTTCATTATATTTGGCAGCTAATCCTGTATTTCATGCTAGAACTAAGCATATTGAAATACAGTATCATTTCCTGAGAGAGAAGGTCATTGAGAAAGAGATTGAAGTCATACACACTCCCACAAAAGATCAAGTTGCAGATATGATGACTAAAAGTCTAGATGGACCAAAACTACAAAGATTCAAGGATATGGCTGGAGTAAAGAAGATAGAGAAGAACCTCAATTAATGATTGAGGGGGAGCTGTTGGTGCATGACAATCATCAATTGAAGGATTATGGAGAAATGAAGTCAAGGAGTCAAGAAGAAAACAAAGTCAGATGGTTGAAGGAAGGACATATTCAGAAAATCCAAAGACATGTACACATATGTACATTAGCTGACTTATACCTTTGTCTAGTCATACACTTGTATATATTCATCTATAAATATGTTGGAAAATGTCGGGCAAGTAGAGCAGAAGAAGATTTGAGAATAGGGAGAGAGAAATTAGTGTCATTAGACACATGAAGAGTGAGTGAATTGTCCATCCTCACTTAGATGTAAATTTTCTGAGAAATCAAGAATTTTTGCGCCCGATATTTTGCTGTCTGCTCCTTCTGTGCTTAATCTTTTGAGAAATCCTTTTGCACGTATCTAAGTCCATAGCTAATCTATCTATGACTAGAATTTGAGAGGTTAATTGTAATCAGGATGTGAGAATTTTGATTAGGAACATTCATATGTAAGAATGTTCGAACAGTCGAGAAATCAGGCGCACATTTCATATTCAATGAAATGATCATTGCTCAGTCTACAGTGTAAAGTTTTACACAAGTGAGGGCTCAAAATCTAAGTTGGAAGGTAAGCCATCTATGGCTAGAAGATCTTGATCAAACGGGTTCAGAGTTGGGAGAACCAGTGCTAAGAAGTTGCAGGTGTCAAAGTCGCCATTGCAGAGAAGCACTTTCAGACATAGGTAAAGTGTTTCACACATTTCTCAGTGTGTACTTAATCTTTTTGAGAGATTTAACTTGGCAGAGTTGAGCAACCTTAAGGCGAAGTGTTGTGCAAAGTTTTATCAAAAACTTTACAGGATTGATTAGTCAATGAGTGACTAATCTGCAGCAGACTTTTCTGAGAAGTTGAATTTTTCAGAACTTTCAATTTTTCTGATAACTTGGTGAATGATCTCTAAGTTTGGTGGAGTCTAAAGTTAATCTTGATATAGAGGTGATCTAATTTCAAGGTTAACTTGTTCTTTTGGAGATTAACACTCTCCATCATAGTCTACTGTGGTGCACTTAGTTTTACCAAAAGATGAAACTTTCTGTCAATCGCGATCGACAGAAGCTTGCAACACAGAGACAGTTCTGCACATTTCCGTACCTACGCAGCGTGCTGGAGGGGATGATACTGCTGGATCCTGCAAAAAAACTCAACAAGCATGCAAAAACAAGGCACACAATATTGCTCTCTCGCTCTCTCTCACAAGTGGAATGAGGGAAATAAGGTGGAGAAGGTGATATCATCAAAAACTGAAAATTTTTGCGATGATGGAGATGGTGATGATGATGATGGTGATGATGATGATGAGGTAAGAAAAAGAAAAATAAGAAGACTGAAGAAATTACCTACAACGCCAACGTCTCAAATCTACGTCTTACCATCACACGCTCGTCCTCAAAGCTCGATCCCCGGCAACGGCGCCAAAATTTGGTGTAGCTCAGTGATGAGTAGCACCTCCTTTAATGTCAATCCCGGAAGACAACAGGATGGTATGAAGACCTCGACAAGTGAAGGCACAAGTGCGTGAGTGAGAAGCACACAAACATGCACACACATACACACACACGCGCACACACGGCAAGACAAAGAGTGAGAAGCAATGGAGTTCTTCGAATACTTTCAAAAAGCTCATACAAGTTCAATTCAATTACAAGCTAACCTCAAAAATGAGCTTTCTAGCTCTATTTATAGTTTTTTACTAGGTTTTGGCCCTGTCCAGACCTAGTGTCCAGCCTAGTTAAAAATTAGGTTCCAGGGCCTATTTGAGGGCTTAAACGGAGTCTAAAAAATACGAAAATTGATATGTAGGTACTTCTAAAGCTCCTCAAGCTCAAGGACTCCTTGGCTTGCACAAAATGGAGCTACAAAAATATGAAATGGTATTTACAATGATTGTTAGTGATAAAAATCACTGTTATAAAGATGTTGATTTGGAAAATTTTGAAGGGCCTATCTGCCAGATCTGTGTCGACTGCTTTGTCTACTTAATCCTTCGCTTCGCTCTGACTCTCTCCGCTGGCTTCCTTGTCTCCTCAGTCCTTGGGTGCCCATATTGCTCTCAACATATCTCAACACTCTCTTAACTGAATTTAAGTGTTCACTTGTCGGGGCTTGCATAAACTGAGAAAGTACACCAACAACATAAGACAAATCAGGTCTTGTAATGTTTGCATAGATCAATGATCCTACAATGCTTCTGTATGTCGTTACATCTTCCAACGGTTCTCCATCATTTGAACAAATCTTTGTATTTGTGTCCATGGGTTGAGTGAGTGGTTTGCATTCACTCAATCCACGAGCTTTCCAACAAAACAAAAATCATAGCAAACGGATTTCGTATGAGAAAGTTATGCCAATTCAGGGTTCTAGGGTTAAGACAGGGTTCAAACAGGCTAACCGGCAAACAGGACTTCTCAAGTTATTTTCTTATGGCCTCCTTATGTGCTCTAGAGTGAAATGTTCATGTCCAAAATTAGCCAAAATCTTTAGATTACAAAACCCTAAAAAATAGTCAGCTGTCAATCGCGATCGACTAGGCCGTCAATCGCGATGGATTGGGCTGTCCATCGTGGCCTGTCAGTCGCGATGGACACGTGTCAATCGCGATGGACAGGGAGTGTCGGTCGCGATGGACAGAGGGTATCAGTTGCGATGGACTGCTGTTGGTCGCGATGGACTGTTGTCAGTCGCGATGGGCTGCTGTCAGTCGCGATGGATTGATGTCAATCGCGATGGACACATGTCCGTCGGGGTCTGTCAGTCGCGATGGACTGGTTGTACGTCGCGATTGACTGGCTGTCCGTCGCGATTGACTGGCTGTCCGTCGCAATTGACTGGTTGTCCGTCGCGATGGACAATGTCAATCGCGATTGATGCTATCAATCGCGATGGACTGAAAGAAAGCCAATTTTTCAAATACTTTTGTGGATCTCTGATGTGCAAGGTCTCTAGTCTACTGTGATGCACTTAGTTTTACCAAAAGATGAAACTTTCTGTCAATCGCGATCGACAGAAGCTTGCAACACAGAGACAGTTCTGCACATTTCCGTACCTGCGCAGCGTGCTGGAGGGGATGATACTGCTGGATCCTGCAAGAAAACTCAACAAGCATGCAAAAACAAGGCACACAATATTGCTCTCTCGCTCTCTCTCACAAGTGGAATGAGGGAAATGAGGTGGAGAAGGTGATATGATCAAAAACTGAAAAGTTTTGCGATGATGGAGATGGTGATGATGATGATGGTGATGATGATGATGAGGTAAGAAAAAGAAAAATAAGAAGACTGAAGAAATTACCTACAACGCCAACGTCTCAAATCTACATCTTACCATCACACGCTCGTCCTCAAAGCTCGATCCCCGGCAACGGCACCAAAATTTGGTGTAGCTCAGTGATGAGTAGCACCTCCTTTAATGTCAATCCCGGAAGACAAGAGGATGGTATGAAGACCTCGACAAGTGAAGGCACAAGTGCGTGAGTGAGAAGCACACAAACATGCACACACATACACACACACGCGCACACACGGCAACACAAAGAGTGAGAAGCAATGGAGTTCTTCGATTACTTTCAAAAACCTCATACAAGTTCAATTCAATTACAAGCTAACCTCAAAAATGAGCTTTGTAGCTCTATTTATAGTTTTTGACTAGGTTTTGGCCCTGTCCAGACCTAGTGTCCAGCCTAGTTAAAAATTAGGTTCCAGGGCCTATTTGAGGGCTTAAACGGAGTCTAAAAAATACGAAAATTGATATGTAGGTACTTCTAAAGCTCCTCAAGCTCAAGCACTCCTTGGCTTGCACAAAATGGAGCTACAAAAATATGAAATGGTATTTACAATGATTGTTAGTGATAAGAATCACTGTTATAAAGATGTTGATTTGGAAAATTTTGAAGGGCCTATCTGCCAGATCTGTGTCGACTGCTTTGTCTACTTAATCCTTCGCTTCGCTCTGACTCTCTCCGCTGGCTTCCTTGTCTCCTCAGTCCTTGGGTGCCCATATTGCTCTCAACATATCTCAACACTCACTTGGCTGAATTTAAGTGTTCACTTGTCGGGGCTTGCATAAACTGAGAAAGTACACCAACAACATAAGACAAATCAGGTCTTGTAATGTTTGCACAGATCAATGATCCTACAATGCTTCTGTATGTCGTTACATCTTCCAATGGTTCTCCATCATTTGATCAAATCTTTGTATTTGTGTCCATGGGTTGAGTGAGTGGTTTGCATTCACTCAATCCACGAGCTTTCCAACAAAACAAAAATCATAGCAAACGGATTTTGTATGAGAAAGTTATGCCAATTCAGGGTTCTAGGGTTAAGACAGGGTTCAAACAGGCTAACCGGCAAACAGGAGTTCTCAAGTTATTTTCTTATGGCCTCCTTATGTGCTCTAGAGTGAAATGTTCATGTCCAAAATTAGCCACAATCTTTAGATTACAAAACCCTAAAAAATAGTCGGCTGTCAATCGCGATCGATTGGGCTGTCAATCGCGATGGATTGGGCTGTCCATCGTGGCCTGTCAGTCGCGATGGACACGTGTCAATCGCGATGGACATGGAGTGTCGGTCGCGATGGACAGAGGGTATCAGTCGCGATGGACTGCTGTTGGTCGCGATGGACTGTTGTCAGTCGCGATGGGCTCCTGTCAGTCGCGATGGATTGATGTCAGTCGCGATGGACACATGTCCGTCAGGGTCTGTCAGTCGCGATGGACTGGTTGTACGTCGCGATTGACTGGCTGTCCGTCCCGATTGACTGGCTGTCCGTCGCAATTGACTGGTTGTCCAACGCGATGGACAGTGTCAATCGCAATTGATGCTATCAATCGCGATGGACTGAAAAAAAGCCAATTTTTCAAAAATTTTTGTGGATCTTTGATGTGCAAGGTCTCTAGTCTACTGTGGTGCACTTAGTTTTACCAAAAGATGAAACTTTCGGTCAATCGCGATCGACAGAAGCTTGCAACACAGAGACAGTTCTGCACATTTTCGTACCTGCACAGCGTGCTGGAGGGGATGATACTGCTGGATCCTGCAAGAAAACTCAACAAGCATGCAAAAACAAGGCACACAATATTGCTCTCTCGCTCTCTCTCACAAGTGGAATGAGGGAAATGAGGTGGAGAAGGTGATATGATCAAAAACTGAAAATTTTTGCGATGATGGATATGGTGATGATGATGATGGTGATGATGATGATGAGGTAAGAAAAAGAAAAATAAGAAGACTGACGAAATTACCTACAATGCCAACGTCTCAAATCTACATGTTACCATCACACGCTCGTCCTCAAAGCTCGATCCCCGACAACGGCACCAAAATTTGGTGTAGCTCAGTGATGAGTAGCACCTCCTTTAATGTCAATCGCGGAAGACAAGAGGATGGTATGAAGACCTCGACAAGTGAAGGCACAAGTGCGTGAGTGAGAAGCACACAAACATGCACACACATACACACACACGCGCACACACGGCAAGACAAAGAGTGAGAAGCAATGGAGTTCTTCGATTACTTTCAATAAGCTCATACAAGTTCAATTCAATTACAAGCTAACCTCAAAAATGAGCTTTCTAGCTCTATTTATAGTTTTTGACTAGGTTTTGGCCCTGTCCAGACCTAGTGTCCAGCCTAGTTAAAAATTAGGTTCCAGGGCCTATTTGAGGGCTTAAACGGAGTCTAAAAAATACGAAAATTGATATGTAGGTACTTCTAAAGCTCCTCAAGCTCAAGGACTCCTTGGCTTGCACAAAATGGAGCTACAAAAATATGAAATGGTATTTACAATGATTGTTAGTGATAAGAATCACTGTTATAAATATGTTGATTTGGAAAATTTTGAAGGGCCTATCTGCCAGATCTGTGTCGACTGCTTTGTCTACTTAATCCTTCGCTTCGCTCTGACTCTCTCCGCTGGCTTCCTTGTCTCCTCAGTCCTTGGGTGCCCATATCGCTCTCAACATATCTCAACACTCTCTTGGCTGAATTTAAGTGTTCACTTGTCGGGGCTTGCATAAACTGAGAAAGTACACCAACAACATAAGACAAATCAAGTCTTGTAATGTTTGCATAGATCAATGATCCTACAATGCTTCTGTATGTCGTTACATCTTCCAATGGTTCTCCATCATTTGAACAAATCTTTGTATTTGTGTCCATGGGTTGAGTGAGTGGTTTGCATTCACTCAATCCACCAGCTTTCCAACAAAACAAAAATCATAGCAAACGGATTTCGTATGAGAAAGTTATGCCAATTCAGGGTTCTAGGGTTAAGACAGGGTTCAAACAGGCTAACCGGCAAACAGGACTTCTCAAGTTATTTTCTTATGGCCTCCTTATGTGCTCTAGAGTGAAATGTTCATGTCCAAAATTAGCCAAAATCTTTAGATTACAAAACCCTAAAAAATAGTCGGCTGTCAATCGCGATCGACTGAGCTGTCAATCGCGATGGATTGGGCTGTCCATCGTGGCCTGTCAGTCGCGATGGACACGTGTCAATCGCGATGGACAGGGAGTGTCGGTCGCGATGGACAGAGGGTATCAGTCGCGATGGACACGTGTCAATCGCGATGGACAGGGAGTGTCGGTCGCGATGGACAGAGGGTATCAGTCGCGATGGACTACTGTTGGTCGCGATGGACTGTTGTCAGTCACGATGGGCTGCTGTCAGTCGCGATGGATTGATGTCAGTCACGATGGACACATGTCCGTCGGGGTCTGTCAGTCGTGATGAACTGGTTGTACGTCGCGATTGACTGGTTGTCCGTCGCGATTGACTGGCTGTCCGTCGCAATTGACTGGTTGTCCGTCGCGATGGACAGTGTCAATCGCGATCGATGCTATCAATCGCGATGGACTGAAAAAAAGCCAATTTTTCAAAAATTCTTGTGGATCTCTGATGTGCAAGGTCTCTAGTCTACTGTGGTGCACTTAGTTTTACCAAAAGATGAAACTTTCTGTCAATCGCGATCGACAGAAGCTTGCAACACAGAGACAGTTCTGCACATTTCCGTACCTGCGCAGCGTGCTGGAGGGGATGATACTCCTGGATCCTGCAAGAAAACTCAACAAGCATGCAAAAACAAGGCACACAATATTGCTCTCTCGCTCTCTCTCACAAGTGGAATGAGGGAAATGAGGTGGAGAAGGTGATATGATCAAAAACTGAAAATTTTTGCGATGATGGAGATGGTGATGATGATGATGGTGATGATGATGATGGTGATGATGATGATGAGGTAAGAAAAAGAAAAATAAGAAGACTGAAGAAATTACCTACAACGCCAACGTCTCAAATCTACGTCTTACCATCACACGCTCGTCCTCAAAGCTCGATCCCCGGCAACGGCGCCAAAATTTGGTGTAGCTCAGTGATGAGTAGCACCTCCTTTAATGTCAATCCCGGAAGACAAGAGGATGGTATGAAGACCTCGACAAGTGAAGGCACAAGTGCGTGAGTGAGAAGCACACAAACATGCACACACATACACACACACGCGCACACACGGCAACACAAAGAGTGAGAAGCAATGGAGTTCTTCGATTACTTTCAAAAACCTCATACAAGTTCAATTCAATTACAAGCTAACCTCAAAAATGAGCTTTGTAGCTCTATTTATAGTTTTTGACTAGGTTTTGGCCCTGTCCAGACCTAGTGTCCAGCCTAGTTAAAAATTAGGTTCCAGGGCCTATTTGAGGGCTTAAACGGAGTCTAAAAAATACGAAAATTGATATGTAGGTACTTCTAAAGCTCCTCAAGCTCAAGCACTCCTTGGCTTGCACAAAATGGAGCTACAAAAATATGAAATGGTATTTACAATGATTGTTAGTGATAAGAATCACTGTTATAAAGATGTTGATTTGGAAAATTTTGAAGGGCCTATCTGCCAGATCTGTGTCGACTGCTTTGTCTACTTAATCCTTCGCTTCGCTCTGACTCTCTCCGCTGGCTTCCTTGTCTCCTCAGTCCTTGGGTGCCCATATTGCTCTCAACATATCTCAACACTCACTTGGCTGAATTTAAGTGTTCACTTGTCGGGGCTTGCATAAACTGAGAAAGTACACCAACAACATAAGACAAATCAGGTCTTGTAATGTTTGCACAGATCAATGATCCTACAATGCTTCTGTATGTCGTTACATCTTCCAATGGTTCTCCATCATTTGATCAAATCTTTGTATTTGTGTCCATGGGTTGAGTGAGTGGTTTGCATTCACTCAATCCACGAGCTTTCCAACAAAACAAAAATCATAGCAAACGGATTTTGTATGAGAAAGTTATGCCAATTCAGGGTTCTAGGGTTAAGACAGGGTTCAAACAGGCTAACCGGCAAACAGGAGTTCTCAAGTTATTTTCTTATGGCCTCCTTATGTGCTCTAGAGTGAAATGTTCATGTCCAAAATTAGCCACAATCTTTAGATTACAAAACCCTAAAAAATAGTCGGCTGTCAATCGCGATCGATTGGGCTGTCAATCGCGATGGATTGGGCTGTCCATCGTGGCCTGTCAGTCGCGATGGACACGTGTCAATCGCGATGGACATGGAGTGTCGGTCGCGATGGACAGAGGGTATCAGTCGCGATGGACTGCTGTTGGTCGCGATGGACTGTTGTCAGTCGCGATGGGCTCCTGTCAGTCGCGATGGATTGATGTCAGTCGCGATGGACACATGTCCGTCAGGGTCTGTCAGTCGCGATGGACTGGTTGTACGTCGCGATTGACTGGCTGTCCGTCCCGATTGACTGGCTGTCCGTCGCAATTGACTGGTTGTCCAACGCGATGGACAGTGTCAATCGCAATTGATGCTATCAATCGCGATGGACTGAAAAAAAGCCAATTTTTCAAAAATTTTTGTGGATCTTTGATGTGCAAGGTCTCTAGTCTACTGTGGTGCACTTAGTTTTACCAAAAGATGAAACTTTCGGTCAATCGCGATCGACAGAAGCTTGCAACACAGAGACAGTTCTGCACATTTTCGTACCTGCACAGCATGCTGGAGGGGATGATACTGCTGGATCCTGCAAGAAAACTCAACAAGCATGCAAAAACAAGGCACACAATATTGCTCTCTCGCTCTCTCTCACAAGTGGAATGAGGGAAATGAGGTGGAGAAGGTGATATGATCAAAAACTGAAAATTTTTGCGATGATGGATATGGTGATGATGATGATGGTGATGATGATGATGAGGTAAGAAAAAGAAAAATAAGAAGACTGACGAAATTACCTACAATGCCAACGTCTCAAATCTACGTGTTACCATCACACGCTCGTCCTCAAAGCTCGATCCCCGACAACGGCACCAAAATTTGGTGTAGCTCAGTGATGAGTAGCACCTCCTTTAATGTCAATCGCGGAAGACAAGAGGATGGTATGAAGACCTCGACAAGTGAAGGCACAAGTGCGTGAGTGAGAAGCACACAAACATGCACACACATACACACACACGCGCACACACGGCAAGACAAAGAGTGAGAAGCAATGGAGTTCTTCGATTACTTTCAAAAAGCTCATACAAGTTCAATTCAATTACAAGCTAACCTCAAAAATGAGCTTTCTAGCTCTATTTATAGTTTTTGACTAGGTTTTGGCCCTGTCCAGACCTAGTGTCCAGCCTAGTTAAAAATTAGGTTCCAGGGCCTATTTGAGGGCTTAAACGGAGTCTAAAAAATACGAAAATTGATATGTAGGTACTTCTAAAGCTCCTCAAGCTCAAGGACTCCTTGGCTTGCACAAAATGGAGCTACAAAAATATGAAATGGTATTTACAATGATTGTTAGTGATAAGAATCACTGTTATAAATATGTTGATTTGGAAAATTTTGAAGGGCCTATCTGCCAGATCTGTGTCGACTGCTTTGTCTACTTAATCCTTCGCTTCGCTCTGACTCTCTCCGCTGGCTTCCTTGTCTCCTCAGTCCTTGGGTGCCCATATTGCTCTCAACATATCTCAACACTCTCTTGGCTGAATTTAAGTGTTCACTTGTCGGGGCTTGCATAAACTGAGAAAGTACACCAACAACATAAGACAAATCAAGTCTTGTAATGTTTGCATAGATCAATGATCCTACAATGCTTCTGTATGTCGTTACATCTTCCAATGGTTCTCCATCATTTGAACAAATCTTTGTATTTGTGTCCATGGGTTGAGTGAGTGGTTTGCATTCACTCAATCCACGAGCTTTCCAACAAAACAAAAATCATAGCAAACGGATTTCGTATGAGAAAGTTATGCCAATTCAGGGTTCTAGGGTTAAGACAGGGTTCAAACAGGCTAACCGGCAAACAGGACTTCTCAATTTATTTTCTTATGGCCTCCTTATGTGCTCTAGAGTGAAATGTTCATGTCCAAAATTAGCCAAAATCTTTAGATTACAAAACGCTAAAAAATAGTCGGCTGTCAATCGTGATCGACTGGGCTGTCCATCGTGGCCTGTCAGTCGCGATGGACACGTGTCAATCGCGATGGACAGGGAGTGTCGATCGCGATGGACAGAGGGTATGAGTCGCGATGGACTGCTGTTGGTCGCGATGGACTGTTGTCAGTCGCAATGGGCTGCTGTCAGTCGCGATGGATTGATGTCAGTCGCGATGGACACATGTCCGTCGGGGTCTGTCAGTCGCGATGGACTGGTTGTACGTCGCGATTGACTGGCTGTCCATCGCGATTGACTGGCTGTCCGTCGCAATTGACTGGTTGTCCGTCGCGATGGACAGTGTCAATCGCGATTGATGCTATTAATCGCGATGGACTGAAAAAAAGCCAATTTTTCAAAAAATCTTGTGGATCTCTGATGTGCAAGGTCTCTAGTCTACTGTGGTGCACTTAGTTTTACCAAAAGATGAAACTTTCTGTCAATCGCGATCGACAGAAGCTTGCAACACAGAGAGAGTTCTGCACATTTCCCTACCTGCGCAGCGTGCTGGAGGGGATGATACTGCTGGATCCTGCAAGAAAACTCAACAAGCATGCAAAAACAAGGCACACAATATTGCTCTATCGCTCTCTCTCACAAGTGGAATGAGGGAAATGAGGTGGAGAAGGTGATATGATCAAAAACTGAAAATTTTTGCGATGATGGAGATGCTGATGATGATGGTGATTATGATGATGAGGTAAGAAAAAGAAAAATAAGAAGACTGAAGAAATTACCTACAACGCCAACGTCTCAAATCTACGTCTTACCATCACACGCTCGTCCTCAAAGCTCGATCCCCGGCAACGGCGCCAAAATTTGGTGTAGCTCAGTGATGAGTAGCACCTCCTTTAATGTCAATCCCGGAAGACAAGAGGATGGTATGAAGACCTCGACAAGTGAAGGCACAAGTGCGTGAGTGAGAAGCACACAAACATGCACACACATACACACACGCGCGCACACACGGCAAGACAAAGAGTGAGAACCAATGGAGTTCTTTGATTACTTTCAAAAAGCTCATACAAGTTCAATTCACTGAATGTAGGTACTTCTAAAGCTCCTCAAGCTCAAGGACTCCTTGGCTTGCACAAAATGGAGCTACAAAAATATGAAATGGTATTTACAATGGTTGTTAGTGATAAGAATCACTGTTATAAAGATGTTGATTTGGAAAATTTTGAAGGGCCTATCTTCCAGATCTGTGTCGACTGCTTTGTCTACTTAATCCTTCGCTTCGCTCTGACTCTCTCCGCTTGCTTCCTTGTCTCCTCAGTCCTTGGGTGCCCATATTGCTCTCAACATATCTCAACACTCTCTTGGCTGAATTTAAGTGTTCACTTGTCGGGGCTTGCATAAACTGAGAAAGTACACCAACAACATAAGACAAATCAGGTCTTGTAATGTTTGCATAGATCAATGATCCTACAATGCTTCTGTATGTCGTTACATCTTCCAATGGTTCTCCATCATTTGAACAAATCTTTGTACTTGAGTCCATGGGTTGAGTGAGTGGTTTGCATTCACTCAATCCACGAGCTTTCCAACAAAACAAAAATCATAGCAAACGGATTTCGTATGAGAAAGTTATGCCAATTCAGGGTTCTAGGGTTAAGACAGGGTTCAAACAGGCTAACCGGCAAACAGGACTTCTCAAGTTATTTTCTTATGGCCTCCTTATGTGCTCTAGAGTGAAATGTTCATGTCCAAAATTAGCCAAAATCTTTAGATTACAAAACCCTAAAAAATAGTCAGCTGTCAATCGCGATCGACTAGGCTGTCAATCGCGATGGATTGGGCTATCCATCGTGGCCTGTCAGTCGCGATGGACACGTGTCAATCGTGATTGATGGGTGTCAATCGCGATGGACAGGGAGTGTCAGTCGCAATGGACAGAGGGTATCAATCGCGATGGACTGCTGTTGGTCGCGATGGACTGTTGTCAGTCGTGATGGGCTGCTGTCAGTCGCGATGGATTGATGTCAGTCGCGATGGACACATGTCCGTCCTGGTCTGTCAGTCGCGATGGACTGGTTGTACGTCGCGATTGACTGGTTGTCCATCGCGATTGACTGGCTGTCCGTCGCAATTGACTCGTTGTCCGTCGCGATGGACAGTGTCAATCGCGATTGATGCTATCAATCGCGATGGACTGAAAAAAAGCCAATTTTTCAAAAATTTTTATGGATCTCTGATGTGCAAGGTCTCTAATCTACTGTGGTGCACTTAGTTTTACCAAAAGATGAAACTTTCTGTCAATCGCGATCGAGAGAAGCTTGCAACACAGAGACAGTTCTGCACATTTCCATACCTGCGCAGCGTGCTGGAGGGGATGATACTGCTGGATCCTGCAAGAAAACTCAACAAGCATGCAAAAACAAGGCACACAATATTGCTCTCTCGCTCTCTCTCACAAGTGGAATGAGGGAAATGAGGTGGAGAAGGTGATATGATCAAAAACTGAAAATTTTTGCGATGATGGAGATGGTGATGATGATGATGGTGATGATGATGATGAGGTAAGAAAAAGAAAAATAAGAAGACTGAAGAAATTACCTACAACGCCAACGTCTCAAATCTACGTCTTACCATCACACGCTCGTCCTCAAAGCTCGATCCCCGGCAACGGCGCCAAAATTTGGTGTAGCTCAGTGATGAGTAGCACCTCCTTTAATGTCAATCCTGGAAGACAAGAGGATGGTATGAAGACCTCGACAAGTGAAGGCACAAGTGCGTGAGTGAGAAGCACACAGACATGCACACACATACACACACACATGCACACACGGCAAGACAAAGATAGAGAAGCAATGGAGTTCTTCGATTACTTTCAAAAAGCTCATACAAGTTCAATTCAATTACAAGCTAACCTCAAAAATGAGCTTTCTAGCTCTATTTATAGTTTTTGACTAGGTTTTGGCCCTGTCCAGACTTAGTGTCCAGCCTAGTTAAAAATTAGGTTCTAGGGCCTATTTGAGGGCTTAAACGGAGTCTAAAATATACGAAAATTGATATATAGGTACGTCTAAAGCTCCTCAAGCTCAAGGACTCCTTGGCTTGCACAAAATGGAGCTACAAAAATATGAAATGGTATTTAGAATGATTGTTAGTGATAAGAATCACTGTTATAAAGATGTTGATTTGGAAAATTTTGAAGGGCCTATCTGCCAGATCTGTGTCGACTGCTTTGTCTACTTAATCCTTCGCTTCGCTCTGACTCTCTCCGCTGGCTTCCTTGTCTTCTCAGTCCTTGGGTGCCCATATTGCTCTCAACATATCCCAACACTCTCTTGGCAGATTTTAAGTATTCACTTGTCGGGGCTTGCATAAACTGAGAAAGTACACCAACAACATAAGACAAATCAGGTCTTGTAATGTTTGCATAGATCAATGATCCTACAATGCTTCTGTATGTCGTTACATCTTCCAATGGTTCTCCATCATTTGAACAAATCTTTGTATTTGTGGCCATGGGTTGAGTGAGTGGTTTGCATTCACTCAATCCACGAGCTTTCCAACAAAACAAAAATCATAGCAAACGGATTTCGTATGAGAAAGTTATGCCAATTCAGGGTTCTAGGGTTAAGACAGGGTTCAAACAGGCTAACCGGCAAACAGGACAAGTTATTTTCTTATGGCCTCCTTATGTGCTCTAGAGTGAAATGTTCATGTCCAAAATTAGCCAAAATCTTTAGATTACAAAACCCTAAAAAATAGTCGGCTGTCAATCGCGATCGACTGGGCTGTCAATCGCGATGGATTGGGCTGTCCATCGTGGCCTGTCAGTCGCGATGGACACGTGTCAATCGTGATTGATGGGTGTCAATCGCGATGGACAGGGAGTGTCGGTCGCGATGGACAGAGGGTATCAGTCACGATGGACTGCTGTTGGTCGCGATGGACTGTTGTCAGTCGCGATGGGCTGCTGTCAGTCGCGATGGATTGATGTCAGTCGCGATGGACACATGTCCGTCGGGGTCTGTCAGTCGCGATGGACTGGTTGTACGTCGCGATTGACTGGCTGTCCGTCGCGATTGACTGGCTGTCCGTCACAATTGGCTGGTTCATGTGCTCTAGAGTGAAATGTTCATGTCCAAAATTAGCCAAAATCTTTAGATTACAAAACCCTAAAAAATAGTCGGTTGTCAATCGCGATCGACTGGGCTGTCAATCGCGATGGATTGGGCTGTCCATCGTGGCCTGTCAGTCGCGATGGACACGTGTCAATCGCGATGGACAGGGAGTGTCGGTCGCTATGGATAGAGGGTATCAGTCGCGATGGACTGCTGTTGGTCGCGATGGACTGTTGTCAGTCGCGATGGGCTGCTGTCAGTCGCGATGGATTGATGTCAGTCGCGATGGGCACATGTCCGTCGAGGTCTGTAAGTCGCGATGGACTGGTTGTACATCGCGATTGACTGGCTGTCCGTCGCGATTGACTGGCTGTCCGTCGCAATTGACTGGTTGTCCGCCGCGATGGACACTGTCAATCGCGATTGATGCTATCAATCGCGATGGACTGAAAAAAAGCCAATTTTTCAAAAATTTTTGTGGATCTCTGATGTGCAAGGTCTCTAGTCTACTGTGGTGCACTTAGTTTTACCAAAAGATGAAACTTTCTGTCAATCGTGATCGACAGAAGCTTGCAACACAGAGACAGTTCTGCACATTTCCGTACCTGCGCAGCGTGCTGGAGGGGATGATACTGCTGGATCCTGCAAGAAAACTCAACAAGCATGCAAAAACAAGGCACACAATATTGCTCTCTCGCTCTCTCTCACAAGTGGAATGAGGGAAATGAGATGGAGAAGGTGATATGATCAAAAACTGAAAATTTTTGCGATGATGGAGATGGTGATGATGATGATGGTGATGATGATGATGAGGTAAGAAAAAGAAAAATAAGAAGACTGAAGAAATTACCTACAACGCCAACGTCTCAAATCTACGTCTTACCATCACACGCTCGTCCTCAAAGCTCGATCCCCGGCAACGGCGCCAAAATTTGGTGTAGCTCAGTGATGAGTAGCACCTCCTTTAATGTCATTCCCGGAAGACAAGAGGATGGTATGAAGACCTCGACAAGTGAAGGCACAAGTGCGTGAGTGAGAAGCACACAAACATCACACACATACACACACGCGCACACACGGCAAGACAAAGAGTGAGAAGCAATGGAGTTCTTCGATTACTTTCAAAAATCTCATACAAGTTCAATTCAATTACAAGCTAACCTCTAAAATGAGCTTTCTAGCTCTATTTATAGTTTTTGAATAGGTTTTGGCCCTGTCGAGACCTAGTGTCCAGCATAGTTAAAAATTAGGTTCCAGGGCCTATTTGAGGGCTTAAACAGAGTCTAAAAAATACGAAAATTGATATGTAGGTACTTCTAAAGCTCCTCAAGCTCAAGGAATCCTTGGCTTGCACAAAATGGAGCTACAAAAATATGAAATGGTATTTACAATGATTGTTAGTGATAAGAATCACTGTTATAAAGATGTTGATTTGGAAAATTTTGAAGGGCCTATCTGCCAGATCTGTGTCGACTGCTTTGTCTACTTAATCCTTCGCTTCCCTCTGACTCTCTCCGCTGGCTTCCTTGTTTCCTCAGTCCTTGGGTGCCCATATTGCTCTCAACATATCTCAACACTCTCTTGGCTGAATTTAAGTGTTCACTTGTCGGGGCTTGCATAAACTGAGAAAGTACACCAACAACATAAGACAAATCAAGTCTTGTAATGTTTGCATAGATCAATGATCCTACAATGCTTCTGTATGTCGTTACATCTTCCAATGGTTCTCCATCATTTGAACAAATCTCTGTATTTGTGTCCATGGGTTGAGTGAGTGGTTTGCATTCACTCAATCCACGAGCTTTCCAACAAAACAAAAATCATAGCAAACGGATTTCGTATGAGAAAGTTATGCCAATTCAGGGTTCTAGGGTTAAGACAGGGTTCAAACAGGCTAATCGGCAAACAGGACTTCTCAAGTTATTTTCTTATGGCCTCCTTATGTGCTCTAGAGTGAAATGTTCATGTCCAAAATTAGCCAAAATCTTTAGATTACAAAACCCTAAAAAATAGTCGGCTGTCAATCGCGATCGATTGGGCTGTCAATCGCGATGGATTGGGCTGTCCATCGTGGCCTGTCAGTCGCGATGGACACGTGTCAATCGTGATTGATGGGTGTCAATCGCAATGGACAGGGAGTGTCGGTCGCGATGGACAGAGGGTATCAGTCGCGATGGACTGCTGTTCGTCGCGATGGACTGTTGTCAGTCACGATGGGCTGCTGTCAGTCGCGATGGATTGATGTCAGTCACGATGGACACATGTCCGTCGGGGTCTGTCAGTCGCGATGGACTAGTTGTACGTCGCAATTGACTGGCTGTCCGTCGCGATTGACTGGCTGTCCGTCACAATTGACTGGTTGTCCGTCGCGATGGACAGTGTCAATCGCGATTGATGCTATCAATCGCGATGGACTGAAAAAAAGCCAGTTTTTCAAAAATTTTTGTGGATCTCTGATGTGCAAGGTCTCTAGTCTACTGTGGTGTAGTTAGTTTTACCAAAAGATGAAACTTTCTGTCAATCGCGATCGACAGAAGCTTGCAACACAGAGACAGTTCTGCACATTTCCGTACCTGCGCAGCGTGCTGGAGGGGATGATACTACTGGATCCTGCAAGAAAACTCAACAAGCATGCAAAAACAAGGCACACAATATTGCTCTCTCGCTCTCTCTCACAAGTGGAATGAGGGAAATGAGGTGGAGAAGGTGATATGATCAAAAACTGAAAATTTTTGCGATGATGGAGATGGTGATGATGATGATGGTGATGATGATGATGAGGTAAGAAAAAGAAAAATAAGAAGACTGAAGAAATTACCTACAACGCCAACGTCTCAAATCTACGTCTTACCATCACACACTCGTCCTCAAAGCTCGATCCCCGGCAACGGCGCCAAAATTTGGTGTAGCTCAGTGATGAGTAGCACCTCCTTTAATGTCGATCCCGGAAGACAAGAGGATGGTATGAAGACCTCGACAAGTGAAGGCACAAGTGCGTGAGTGAGGAGCACACAAACATGCACGCACATACACACACGCGCACACACGGCAAGACAAAGAGTGAGAAGCAATGGAGTTCTTCGATTACTTTCAAAAAGCTCATACAAGTTCAATTCAATTACAAGCTAACCTCAAAAATGAGCTTTCTAGCTCTATTTATAGTTTTTGACTAGGTTTTGGCCCTGTCCAGACCTAGTGTCCAGCCTAGTTAAAAATTAGGTTCCAGGGCCTATTTGAGGGCTTAAACGGAGTCTAAAAAATACGAAAATTGATATGTAGGTACTTCTAAAGCTCCTCAAGCTCAAGGACTCCTTGGCTTGCACAAAATGGAGCTACAAAAATATGAAATGGTATTTACAATGATTGTTAGTGATAAGAATCACTGTTATAAAGATGTTGATTTGGAAAATTTTGAAGGGCCTATCTGCTAGATCTGTGTCGACTGCTTTGTCTACTTAATCCTTCGCTTCGCTCTGACTCTCTCCGTTGGCTTCCCTATCTCCTCAATCCTTGGGTGCCCATATTGCTCTCAACATATCTCAACACGCTCTTGGCTGAATTTAAGTGTTCACTTGTCGGGGCTTGCATAAACTATGAAAGTACACCAACAACATAAGACAAATGAGGTCTTGTAATGTTTGCATAGATCAATGATCCTACAATGCTTCTATATGAAGTTACATCTTCCAATGGTTCTCCATCATTTGAACAAATCTTTGTGTTTGTGTCCATGGGTTGAGTGAGTGGTTTGCATTCACTCAATCCACGAGCTTTCCAACAAAACAAAAATCATAGCAAACGGATTTCGTATGAGAAAGTTATGCCAATTCAGGGTTCTAGGGTTAAGACAGGGTTCAAACAGGCTAACCGGCAAACAGGACTTCTCAAGTTATTTTCTTATGGCCTCCTTATGTGCTCTAGAGTGAAATGTTCATGTCCAAAATTAGCCAAAATCTTTAGATTACAAAACCCTAAAAAATAGTCGGTTGTCAATCGTGATCGACTGGGCTGTCAATCGCGATGGATTGGGCTGTCCATCGTGGCCTGTCAGTCGCGATGGACACGTGTCAATCGTGATTGATGGGTGTCAATCGCGATGGACAGGGAGTGTCAGTCGCGATGGACAGAGGGTATCAGTCGCGATGGACTTCTGTTGGTCGCGATGGACTGTTGTCAATCGCGATGGGCTGCTGTCAGTCGCGATGGATTGATGTCAGTCGCGATGGACACATGTCCGTCGGGGTCTGTCAGTCGCGATGGACTGGTTGTACGTCGCGATTGACTGGCTGTCCGTCGCGATTGAGTGGCTGTCCGTCGCAATTGACTGGTTGTCCGTCGCGATGGACAGTGTCAGTCGCGATTAATGCTATCAATCGCGATGGATTGAAAAAAAGCCAATTTTGCAGAAATTTTTGTGGATCTCTGATGTGCAAGGTCTCTAGTCTACTGTGGTGCACTTAGTTTTACCAAAAGATGAAACTTTCTGTCAATCGCGATCGACAGAAGCTTGCAACACAAAGACAGTTCTGCACATTTCCGTACCTGCGCAGCGTGCTGGAGGGGATGATACTCCTGGATCCTGCAAGAAAACTCAACAAGCATGCAAAAACAAGGCACACAATATTGCTCTCTCGCTCTCTCTCACAAGTGGAATGAGGGAAATGAGGTGGAGAAGGTGATATGATCAAAAACTGAAAATTTTTGCGATGATGGAGATGGTGATGATGATGATGGTGATGATGATGATGAGGTAAGAAAAAGAAAAATAAGAAGACTGAAGAAATTACCTACAACGCCAACGTCTCAAATCTACGTCTTACCATCACACGCTCGTCCTCAAAGCTCGATCCCCGGCAACGGCGCCAAAATTTGGTGTAGCTCAGTGATGAGTAGCACCTCCTTTAATGTCAATCCCGGAAGACAACAAGATGGTATGAAAACCTCGACAAGTGAAGGCACAAGTGCGTGAGTGAGAAGCACACAAACATGCACACACATACACACACGCGCACACACGGCAAGACAAAGAGTGAGAAGCAATGGAGTTCTTCGATTACTTTCAAAAAGCTCATACAAGTTCAATTCAATTACAAGCTAACCTCAAAAATGAGCTTTGTAGCTCTATTTATAGTTTTTGACTAGGTTCTGGCCCTGTCCAGACCTAGTGTCCAGCCTAGTTAAAAATTAGGTTCCAGGGCCTATTTGAGGGCTTAAACGGAATCTAAAAAATACGAAAATTGATATGTAGGTACTTCTAAAGCTCCTCAAGCTCAAGGACTCCTTGGCTTGCACAAAATGGAGCTACAAAAATATGAAATGGTATTTACAATGATTGTTAGTGATAAGAATCACTGTTATAAATATGTTGATTTGGAAAATTTTGAAGGGCCTATCTGCCAGATCTGTGTCGACTGCTTTGTCTACTTAATCCTTCGCTTGGCTCTGACTCTCTCCGCTGGCTTCCTTGTCTCCTCAGTCCTTGGGTGCCCATATTGCTCTCAACATATCTCAACACTCTCTTGGCTGAATTTAAGTGTTCACTTGTCAGGGCTTGCATAAACTGAGAAAGTACACCAACAACATAAGACAAATCAGGTCTTGTAATGTTTGCATAGATCAATGATCCTACAATGCTTTTGTATGTCGTTACATCTTCCAATGGTTCTCCATCATTTGAACAAATCTTTGTATTTGTGTCCATGGGTTGAGTGAGTGGTTTGCATTCACTCAATCCACGAGCTTTCCAACAAAACAAAAATCATAGCAAACGGATTTCGTATGAGAAAGTTATGCCAATTCAGGGTTCTAGCGTTAAGACAGGGTTCAAACAGGCTAACCGGCAAACAGGACTTCTCAAGTTATTTTCTTATGGCCTCCTTATGTGCTCTAGAGTGAAAGGTTCATGTCCAAAATTAGCCAAAATCTTTAGATTACAAAACCCTAAAAAATAGTCGGCTGTCAATCGCGATCGACTGGGCTGTCAATCGCGATGGATTGGGCTGTCCATCGTGGCCTGTCAGTCGCGATGGACACGTGTCAATCGTGATTGATGGGTGTCAATCGCGATGGACAGGGAGTGTCGGTCGCGATGGACAGAGAGTATCAGTCGCGATGGACTGCTGTTGGTCGCGATGGACTGTTGTCAGTCGCGATGGGCTGCTGTCAGTCGCGATGGATTGATGTCAGTCGCGATGGACACATGTCCGTCGGGGTCTGTCAGTTGCGATGGACTGGTTGTACGTCGCGATTGACTGGCTGTCCGTCGCGATTGACTGGCTGTCCGTCGCAATTGACTGGTTGTCCGTCGCGATGGACAGTGTCAATCGCGATTGATGCTATCAATCGCGATGGACTGAAAGAAAGCCAATTTTTCAAAAATTTTTGTGGATCTCTGATGTGCAAGGTCTCTAGTCTACTGTGGTGCACTTAGTTTTACCAAAAGATGAAACTTTCTGTCAATCGCGATCGACAGAAGCTTGCAACACAGAGACAGTTCTGCACATTTCCGTACCTGCGCAGCGTGCTGGAGGGGATGATACTGCTGGATCCTACAAGAAAACTCAACAAGCATGCAAAAACAAGGCACACAATATTGCTCTCTCGCTCTCTCTCACAAGTGGAATGAGGGAAATGAGGTGGAGAAGGTGATATGATCAAAAACTGAAAATTTTTGCGATGATGGAGATGGTGATGATGATGATGGTGATGATGATGATGAGGTAAGAAAAAGAAAAATAAGAAGACTGAAGAAATTACCTACAATGCCAACGTCTCAAATCTACGTCTTACCATCACACGCTGGTCCTCAAAGCTCGATCCTCGGCAACGGCGCCAAAATTTGGTGTAGCTCAGTGATGAGTAGCACCTCCTTTAATGTCAATCCCGGAAGACAAGAGCATGGTATGAAGACCTCGACAAGTGAAGGCACAAGTGCGTGAGTGAGAAGCACACAAACATGCACACACATACACACACACGCGCACACACGGGAAGACAAAGAGTGAGAAGCAATGGAGTTCTTCGATTACTTTCAAAAAGCTCATACAAGTTCAATTCAACTACAAGCTAACCTCAAAAATGAGCTTTCTATCTCTATTTATAGTTTTTGACTAGGTTTTGGCCCTGTCCAGACCTAGTGTCCAGCCTAGTTAAAAATTAGGTTCCAGGGCCTATTTGAGGGCTTAAACGGAGTCTAAAAAATACGAAAATTGATATGTAGGTACTTCTAAAGCTCCTCAAGCTCAAGGACTCCTTGGCTTGCACAAAATGGAGCTACAAAAATATGAAATGGTATTTACAATGATTGTTAGTGATAAGAATCACTGTTATAAAGATGTTGATTTGGAAAATTTTGAAGGGCCTATCTGCCAGATCTGTGTCGACTGCTTTGTCTACTTAATCCTTCGCTTCGCTCTGACTCTCTCCGCTGGCTTCCTTGTCTCCTCAGTCCTTGGGTGCCCATATTGCTCTCAACATATCTGAACACTCTCTTGGCTGAATTTAAGTGTTCACTTGTCGGGGCTTGCATAAACTGAGAAAGTACACCAACAACATAAGACAAATCAGGTCTTGTAATGTTTGCATAGATCAATGATCCTACAATGCTTCTGTATGTCGTTACATCTTCCAATGGTTCTCCATCATTTGAACAAATCTTTGTATTTGTGTCCATGGGTTGAGTGAGTGGTTTGCATTCACTCAATCCACGAGCTTTCCAACAAAACAAAAATCATAGCAAACGGATTTCGTATGAGAAAGTTATGCCAATTCAGGGTTCTAGGGTTAAGACAGGGTTCAAACAGGCTAACCGGCAAACAGGACTTCTCAAGTTATTTTCTTATGGCCTCCTTATGTGCTCTAGAGTGAAATGTTCATGTCCAAAATTAGCCAAAATCTTTAGATTACAAAACCCTAATAAATAGGCGGCTGTCAATCGCGATCGACTGGGCTGTCAATCGCGATGGATTGGGCTGTCCATCGTGGCCTGTCAGTCGCGATGGACACGTGTCAATCGTGATTGATGGGTGTCAATCGCGATGGACAGGGAGTGTCGGTCGCGATGGACAGAGAGTATCACTCGCGATGGACTGCTGTTGGTCGCGATGGACTGTTGTCAGTCGCGATGGGCTGCTGTCAGTCGCGATGGATTGATGTCAGTCGCGATGGACACATGTCCGTCGGGGTCTGTCAGTCGCGATGGACTGGTTGTACGTCGCGATTGACTGGCTGTCCGTCGCGATTGACTGGCTGTCCGTCGCAATTGACTGGTTGTCCGTCGCGATGGACAGTGTCAATCGCGATTGATGCTATCAATCGCGATGGACTGAAAGAAAGCCAATTTTTCAAAAATTTTTGTGGATCTCTGATATGCAAGGTCTCTAGTCTACTGTGGTGCACTTAGTTTTACCCAACGATGAAACTTTCTGTCAATCGCGATCGACAGAAGCTTGCAACACAGAGACAGTTCTGCACATTTCCGTACCTGCGCAGCGTGCTGGAGGGGATGATACTGCTGGATCCTGCAAGAAAACTCAACAAGCATGCAAAAACAAGGCACACAATATTGCTCTCTCGCTCTCTCTCACAAGTGGAATGAGGGAAATGAGGTAGAGAAGGTGATATGATCAAAAACTGAAAATTTTTGCGATGATGGAGATGGTGATGATGATGATGCTGATGATGATGATGAGGTAAGAAAAAGAAAAATAAGAAGACTGAAGAAATTACCTACTACGCCAACGTCTCAAATCTACGTCTTACCATCACACGCTCGTCCTCAAAGCTCGATCCCCGGCAACGGCGCCAAAATTTGGTGTAGCTCAGTGATGAGTAGCACCTCCTTTAATGTCAATCCCGGAAGACAAGAGGATGGTATGAAGACCTCGACAAGTGAAGGCACAAGTGCGTGAGTGAGAAGCACACAAACATGCACACACATACACACACACGCGCACACACGGCAAGACAAAGAGTGAGAAGCAATGGAGTTCTTCGATTACTTTCAAAAAGCTCATACAAGTTCAATTCAACTACAAGCTAACCTCAAAAATGAGCTTTCTATCTCTATTTATAGTTTTTGACTAGGTTTTGGCCCTGTCCAGACCTAGTGTCCAGCCTAGTTAGAAATTAGGTTCCAGGGCCTATTTGAGGGCTTAAACGGAGTCTAAAAAATACGAAAATTGATATGTAGGTACTTCTAAAGCTCCTCAAGCTCAAGGACTCCTTGGCTTGCACAAAATGGAGCTAGAAAAATATGAAATGGTATTTACAATGATTGTTAGTGATAAGAATCACTGTTATAAAGATGTTGATTTGGAAAATTTTGAAGGGCCTATCTGCCAGATCTGTGTCGACTGCTTTGTCTACTTAATCCTTCGCTTCGCTCTGACTCTCTCCGCTGGCTTCCTTGTCTCCTCAGTCCTTGGGTGCCCATATTGCTCTCAACATATCTCAACACTCTCTTGGCTGAATTTAAGTGTTCACTTGTCGGGGCTTGCATAAACTGAGAAAGTACACCAACAACATAAGACAAATCAGGTCTTGTAATGTTTGCATAGATCAATGATCCTACAATGCTTCTGTATGTCGTTACATCTTCCAATGGTTCTCCATCATTTGAACAAATCTTTGTGTTTGTGTCCATGGGTTGAGTGAGTGGTTTGCATTCACTCAATCCACGAGCTTTCCAACAAAACAAAAATCATAGCAAACGGATTTCGTATGAGAAAGTTATGCCAATTCACGGTTCTAGGATTAAGACAAGGATCAAACAGGCTAACCGGCAAACAGGACTTCTCAAGTTATTTTCTTATGGCCTCCTTATGTGCTCTAGAGTGAAATGTTCATGTCCAAAATTAGCCAAAATCTTTAGATTACAAAACCCTTAAAAATAGTCGGCTGTCAATCCCGATCGACTGGGCTGTCAATCGCGATGGATTGGGCTGTCCATCGTGGCCTGTCAGTCGCGATGGACATGTGTCAATCGTGATTGATAGGTGTCAATCGCGATGGACAGGGAGTGTCAGTCGCGATGGACAGAGGGTATCAGTCGCGATGGACTGCTGTTGGTCGCGATGGACTGTTGTCAGTCGCGATGGGCTGTTGTCAGTCGCGATGGATTGATGTCAATCGCGATGGACACATGTCCGTCTGGGTCTGTCAGTCGCGATGGACTAGTTGTACGTCGCGATTGACTGGCTGTCCGTCGTGATTGACTCACTGTCCGTCGCAATTGACTGGTTGTCCGTCGCGATGGACAGTGTCAATCGCGATTGATGCTATCAATCGCGATGGACTGAAAAAAAAGCCAATTTTTCAAAAAATTTTGTGGATCTCTGATGTGCAAGGTCTCTAGTCTACTGTGGTGCACTTAGTTTTACCAAAAGATGAAACTTTCTGTCAATCGCGATCGACAGAAGCTTGCAACACAGAGACAGTTCTGCACATTTCCGTACCTACGCAGCGTGCTGGAGGGGATGATACTGCTGGATCCTGCAAGAAAACTCAACAAGCATGCAAAAACAAGGCACACAATATTGCTCTCTCGCTCTCTCTCACAAGTGGAATGAGAGAAATGAGGTGCAGAAGGTGATATGATCAAAAACTGAAAATTTTTGCGATGATGGAGATGGTGATGATGATGATGGTGATGATGATGATGAGGTAAGAAAAAGAAAAATAAGAAGACTGAAGAAATTACCATCACGTCTTACCATCACACGCTCGTCCTCAAATCTACGTCTTACCATCACACGCTCGTCCTCAAAGATCGATCCCCGGCAACGGCGCCAAAATTTGGTGTAGCTCAGTGATGAGTAGCACCTCCTTTAATGTCAATCCCGGAAGACAAGAGGATGGTATGAAGACCTCGACAAGTGAAGGCACAAGTGCGTGAGTGAGAAGCACACAAACATGCACACACATACACACACACGCACACACACGGCAAGACAAAGAGTGAGAAGCAATGGAGTTCTTCGATTACTTTCAAAAAGCTCATACAAGTTCAATTCAATTACAAGCTAACCTCAAAAATGAGCTTTCTAGCTCTATTTATAGTTTTTGACTAGGTTTTGGCCCTGTCCAGACTTAGTGTCCAGCCTAGTTAAAAATTAGGTTCTAGGGCCTATTTGAGGGCTTAAACGGAGTCTAAAATATACGAAAATTGATATATAGGTACGTCTAAAGCTCCTCAAGCTCAAGGACTCCTTGGCTTGCACAAAATGGAGCTACAAAAATATGAAATGGTATTTACAATGATTGTTAGTGATAAGAATCACTGTTATAAAGATGTTGATTTGGAAAATTTTGAAGGGCCTATCTGCCAGATCTGTGTCGACTGCTTTGTCTACTTAATCCTTCGCTTCGCTCTGACTCTCTCCGCTGGCTTCCTTGTCTTCTCAGTCCTTGGGTGCCCATATTGCTCTCAACATATCCCAACACTCTCTTGGCAGATTTTAAGTATTCACTTGTCGGGGCTTGCATAAACTGAGAAAGTACACCAACAACATAAGACAAATCAGGTCTTGTAATGTTTGCATAGATCAATGATCCTACAATGCTTCTGTATGTCGTTACATCTTCCAATGGTTCTCCATCATTTGAACAAATCTTTGTATTTGTGGCCATGGGTTGAGTGAGTGGTTTGCATTCACTCAATCCACGAGCTTTCCAACAAAACAAAAATCATAGCAAACGGATTTCGTATGAGAAAGTTATGCCAATTCAGGGTTCTAGGGTTAAGACAGGGTTCAAACAGGCTAACCGGCAAACAGGACAAGTTATTTTCTTATGGCCTCCTTATGTGCTCTAGAGTGAAATGTTCATGTCCAAAATTAGCCAAAATCTTTAGATTACAAAACCCTAAAAAATAGTCGGCTGTCAATCGCGATCGACTGGGCTGTCAATCGCGATGGATTGGGCTGTCCATCGTGGCCTGTCAGTCACGATGGACACGTGTCAATCGTGATTGATGGGTGTCAATCGCGATGGACAGGGAGTGTCGGTCGCGATGGACAAAGGGTATCAGTCACGATGGACTGCTGTTGGTCGCGATGGACTGTTGTCAGTCGCGATGGGCTGCTGTCAGTCGCGATGGATTGATGTCAGTCGCGATGGACACATGTCCGTCGGGGTCTGTCAGTCGCGATGGACTGGTTGTACGTCGCGATTGACTGGCTGTCCGTCGCGATTGACTGGCTGTCCGTCACAATTGGCTGGTTCATGTGCTCTAGAGTGAAATGTTCATGTCCAAAATTAGCCAAAATCTTTAGATTACAAAACCCTAAAAAATAGTCGGTTGTCAATCGCGATCGACTGGGCTGTCAATCGCGATGGATTGGGCTGTCCATCGTGGCCTGTCAGTCGCGATGGACACGTGTCAATCGCGATGGACAGGGAGTGTCGGTCGCTATGGATAGAGGGTATCAGTCGCGATGGACTGCTGTTGGTCGCGATGGACTGTTGTCAGTCGCGATGGGCTGCTGTCAGTCGCGATGGATTGATGTCAGTCGCGATGGGCACATGTCCGTCGAGGTCTGTAAGTCGCGATGGACTGGTTGTACATCGCGATTGACTGGCTGTCCGTCGCGATTGACTGGCTGTCCGTCGCAATTGACTGGTTGTCCGCCGCGATGGACACTGTCAATCGCGATTGATGCTATCAATCGCGATGGACTGAAAAAAAGCCAATTTTTCAAAAATTTTTGTGGATCTCTGATGTGCAAGGTCTCTAGTCTACTGTGGTGCACTTAGTTTTACCAAAAGATGAAACTTTCTGTCAATCGCGATCGACAGAAGCTTGCAACACAGAGACAGTTCTGCACATTTCCGTACCTGCGCAGCGTGCTGGAGGGGATGATACTGCTGGATCCTGCAAGAAAACTCAACAAGCATGCAAAAACAAGGCACACAATATTGCTCTCTCGCTCTCTCTCACAAGTGGAATGAGGGAAATGAGATGGAGAAGGTGATATGATCAAAAACTGAAAATTTTTGCGATGATGGAGATGGTGATGATGATGATGGTGATGATGATGATGAGGTAAGAAAAAGAAAAATAAGAAGACTGAAGAAATTACCTACAACGCCAACGTCTCAAATCTACGTCTTACCATCACACGCTCGTCCTCAAAGCTCGATCCCCGGCAACGGCGCCAAAATTTGGTGTAGCTCAGTGATGAGTAGCACCTCCTTTAATGTCATTCCCGGAAGACAAGAGGATGGTATGAAGACCTCGACAAGTGAAGGCACAAGTGCGTGAGTGAGAAGCACACAAACATCACACACATACACACACGCGCACACACGGCAAGACAAAGAGTGAGAAGCAATGGAGTTCTTCGATTACTTTCAAAAATCTCATACAAGTTCAATTCAATTACAAGCTAACCTCTAAAATGAGCTTTCTAGCTCTATTTATAGTTTTTGAATAGGTTTTGGCCCTGTCGAGACCTAGTGTCCAGCATAGTTAAAAATTAGGTTCCAGGGCCTATTTGAGGGCTTAAACAGAGTCTAAAAAATACGAAAATTGATATGCAGGTACTTCTAAAGCTCCTCAAGCTCAAGGAATCCTTGGCTTGCACAAAATGGAGCTACAAAAATATGAAATGGTATTTACAATGATTGTTAGTGATAAGAATCACTGTTATAAAGATGTTGATTTGGAAAATTTTGAAGGGCCTATCTGCCAGATCTGTGTCGACTGCTTTGTCTACTTAATCCTTCGCTTCCCTCTGACTCTCTCCGCTGGCTTCCTTGTTTCCTCAGTCCTTGGGTGCCCATATTGCTCTCAACATATCTCAACACTCTCTTGGCTGAATTTAAGTGTTCACTTGTCGGGGCTTGCATAAACTGAGAAAGTACACCAACAACATAAGACAAATCAAGTCTTGTAAGGTTTGCATAGATCAATGATCCTACAATGCTTCTGTATGTCGTTACATCTTCCAATGGTTCTCCATCATTTGAACAAATCTCTGTATTTGTGTCCATGGGTTGAGTGAGTGGTTTGCATTCACTCAATCCACGAGCTTTCCAACAAAACAAAAATCATAGCAAACGGATTTCGTATGAGAAAGTTATGCCAATTCAGGGTTCTAGGGTTAAGACAGGGTTCAAACAGGCTAATCGGCAAACAGGACTTCTCAAGTTATTTTCTTATGGCCTCCTTATGTGCTCTAGAGTGAAATGTTCATGTCCAAAATTAGCCAAAATCTTTAGATTACAAAACCCTAAAAAATAGTCGGCTGTCAATCGCGATCGATTGGGCTGTCAATCGCGATGGATTGGGCTGTCCATCGTGGCCTGTCAGTCGCGATGGACACGTGTCAATCGTGATTGATGGGTGTCAATCGCAATGGACAGGGAGTGTCGGTCGCGATGGACAGAGGGTATCAGTCGCGATGGACTGATGTTCGTCGCGATGGACTGTTGTCAGTCACGATGGGCTGCTGTCAGTCGCGATGGATTGATGTCAGTCACGATGGACACATGTCCGTCGGGGTCTGTCAGTCGCGATGGACTAGTTGTACGTCGCAATTGACTGGCTGTCCGTCGCGATTGACTGGCTGTCCGTCACAATTGACTGGTTGTCCGTCGCGATGGACAGTGTCAATCGCGATTGATGCTATCAATCGCGATGGACTGAAAAAAAGCCAGTTTTTCAAAAATTTTTGTGGATCTCTGATGTGCAAGGTCTCTAGTCTACTGTGGTGTAGTTAGTTTTACCAAAAGATGAAACTTTCTGTCAATCGCGAT
This sequence comes from Ceratopteris richardii, assembly GCA_020310875.1. Taxonomy (NCBI): domain Eukaryota; kingdom Viridiplantae; phylum Streptophyta; class Polypodiopsida; order Polypodiales; family Pteridaceae; genus Ceratopteris; species Ceratopteris richardii. The sequence goes on from CM035442.1 coordinate 125,745,777, forward strand.
CGACAGAAGCTTGCAACACAGAGACAGTTCTGCACATTTCCGTACCTGCGCAGCGTGCTGGAGGGGATGATACTACTGGATCCTGCAAGAAAACTCAACAAGCATGCAAAAACAAGGCACACAATATTGCTCTCTCGCTCTCTCTCACAAGTGGAATGAGGGAAATGAGGTGGAGAAGGTGATATGATCAAAAACTGAAAATTTTTGCGATGATGGAGATGGTGATGATGATGATGGTGATGATGATGATGAGGTAAGAAAAAGAAAAATAAGAAGACTGAAGAAATTACCTACAACGCCAACGTCTCAAATCTACGTCTTACCATCACACACTCGTCCTCAAAGCTCGATCCCCGGCAACGGCGCCAAAATTTGGTGTAGCTCAGTGATGAGTAGCACCTCCTTTAATGTCGATCCCGGAAGACAAGAGGATGGTATGAAGACCTCGACAAGTGAAGGCACAAGTGCGTGAGTGAGGAGCACACAAACATGCACGCACATACACACACGCGCACACACGGCAAGACAAAGAGTGAGAAGCAATGGAGTTCTTCGATTACTTTCAAAAAGCTCATACAAGTTCAATTCAATTACAAGCTAACCTCAAAAATGAGCTTTCTAGCTCTATTTATAGTTTTTGACTAGGTTTTGGCCCTGTCCAGACCTAGTGTCCAGCCTAGTTAAAAATTAGGTTCCAGGGCCTATTTGAGGGCTTAAACGGAGTCTAAAAAATACGAAAATTGATATGTAGGTACTTCTAAAGCTCCTCAAGCTCAAGGACTCCTTGGCTTGCACAAAATGGAGCTACAAAAATATGAAATGGTATTTACAATGATTGTTAGTGATAAGAATCACTGTTTTAAAGATGTTGATTTGGAAAATTTTGAAGGGCCTATCTGCTAGATCTGTGTCGACTGCTTTGTCTACTTAATCCTTCGCTTCGCTCTGACTCTCTCCGTTGGCTTCCCTATCTCCTCAATCCTTGGGTGCCCATATTGCTCTCAACATATCTCAACACGCTCTTGGCTGAATTTAAGTGTTCACTTGTCGGGGCTTGCATAAACTATGAAAGTACACCAACAACATAAGACAAATGAGGTCTTGTAATGTTTGCATAGATCAATGATCCTACAATGCTTCTGTATGAAGTTACATCTTCCAATGGTTCTCCATCATTTGAACAAATCTTTGTGTTTGTGTCCATGGGTTGAGTGAGTGGTTTGCATTCACTCAATCCACGAGCTTTCCAACAAAACAAAAATCATAGCAAACGGATTTCGTATGAGAAAGTTATGCCAATTCAGGGTTCTAGGGTTAAGACAGGGTTCAAACAGGCTAACCGGCAAACAGGACTTCTCAAGTTATTTTCTTATGGCCTCCTTATGTGCTCTAGAGTGAAATGTTCATGTCCAAAATTAGCCAAAATCTTTAGATTACAAAACCCTAAAAAATAGTCGGTTGTCAATCGTGATCGACTGGGCTGTCAATCGCGATGGATTGGGCTGTCCATCGTGGCCTGTCAGTCGCGATGGACACGTGTCAATCGTGATTGATGGGTGTCAATCGCGATGGACAGGGAGTGTCAGTCGCGATGGACAGAGGGTATCAGTCGCGATGGACTTCTGTTGGTCGCGATGGACTGTTGTCAATCGCGATGGGCTGCTGTCAGTCGCGATGGATTGATGTCAGTCGCGATGGACACATGTCCGTCGGGGTCTGTCAGTCGCGATGGACTGGTTGTACGTCGCGATTGACTGGCTGTCCGTCGCGATTGAGTGGCTGTCCGTCGCAATTGACTGGTTGTCCGTCGCGATGGACAGTGTCAGTCGCGATTAATGCTATCAATCGCGATGGACTGAAAAAAAGCCAATTTTGCAGAAATTTTTGTGGATCTCTGATGTGCAAGGTCTCTAGTCTACTGTGGTGCACTTAGTTTTACCAAAAGATGAAACTTTCTGTCAATCGCGATCGACAGAAGCTTGCAACACAAAGACAGTTCTGCACATTTCCGTACCTGCGCAGCGTGCTGGAGGGGATGATACTCCTGGATCCTGCAAGAAAACTCAACAAGCATGCAAAAACAAGGCACACAATATTGCTCTCTCGCTCTCTCTCACAAGTGGAATGAGGGAAATGAGGTGGAGAAGGTGATATGATCAAAAACTGAAAATTTTTGCGATGATGGAGATGGTGATGATGATGATGGTGATGATGATGATGAGGTAAGAAAAAGAAAAATAAGAAGACTGAAGAAATTACCTACAACGCCAACGTCTCAAATCTACGTCTTACCATCACACGCTCGTCCTCAAAGCTCGATCCCCGGCAACGGCGCCAAAATTTGGTGTAGCTCAGTGATGAGTAGCACCTCCTTTAATTTCAATCCCGGAAGACAACAAGATGGTATGAAAACCTCGACAAGTGAAGGCACAAGTGCGTGAGTGAGAAGCACACAAACATGCACACACATACACACACGCGCACACACGGCAAGACAAAGAGTGAGAAGCAATGGAGTTCTTCGATTACTTTCAAAAAGCTCATACAAGTTCAATTCAATTACAAGCTAACCTCAAAAATGAGCTTTGTAGCTCTATTTATAGTTTTTGACTAGGTTCTGGCCCTGTCCAGACCTAGTGTCCAGCCTAGTTAAAAATTAGGTTCCAGGGCCTATTTGAGGGCTTAAACGGAATCTAAAAAATACGAAAATTGATATGTAGGTACTTCTAAAGCTCCTCAAGCTCAAGGACTCCTTGGCTTGCACAAAATGGAGCTACAAAAATATGAAATGGTATTTACAATGATTGTTAGTGATAAGAATCACTGTTATAAAGATGTTGATTTGGAAAATTTTGAAGGGCCTATCTGCCAGATCTGTGTCGACTGCTTTGTCTACTTAATCCTTCGCTTGGCTCTGACTCTCTCCGCTGGCTTCCTTGTCTCCTCAGTCCTTGGGTGCCCATATTGCTCTCAACATATCTCAACACTCTCTTGGCTGAATTTAAGTGTTCACTTGTCGGGGCTTGCATAAACTGAGAAAGTACACCAACAACATAAGACAAATCAGGTCTTGTAATGTTTGCATAGATCAATGATCCTACAATGCTTTTGTATGTCGTTACATCTTCCAATGGTTCTCCATCATTTGAACAAATCTTTGTATTTGTGTCCATGGGTTGAGTGAGTGGTTTGCATTCACTCAATCCACGAGCTTTCCAACAAAACAAAAATCATAGCAAACGGATTTCGTATGAGAAAGTTATGCCAATTCAGGGTTCTAGCGTTAAGACAGGGTTCAAACAGGCTAACCGGCAAACAGGACTTCTCAAGTTATTTTCTTATGGCCTCCTTATGTGCTCTAGAGTGAAATGTTCATGTCCAAAATTAGCCAAAATCTTTAGATTACAAAACCCTAAAAAATAGTCGGCTGTCAATCGCGATCGACTGGGCTGTCAATCGCGATGGATTGGGCTGTCCATCGTGGCCTGTCAGTCGCGATGGACACGTGTCAATCGTGATTGATGGGTGTCAATCGCGATGGACAGGGAGTGTCGGTCGCGATGGACAGAGAGTATCAGTCGCGATGGACTGCTGTTGGTCGCGATCGACTGTTGTCAGTCGCGATGGGCTGCTGTCAGTCGCGATGGATTGATGTCAGTCGCGATGGACACATGTCCGTCGGGGTCTGTCAGTCGCGATGGACTGGTTGTACGTCGCGATTGACTCGCTGTCCGTCGCGATTGACTGGCTGTCCGTCGCAATTGACTGGTTGTCCGTCGCGATGGACAGTGTCAATCGCGATTGATGCTATCAATCGCGATGGACTGAAAGAAAGCCAATTTTTCAAAAATTTTTGTGGATCTCTGATGTGCAAGGTCTCTAGTCTACTGTGGTGCACTTAGTTTTACCAAAAGATGAAACTTTCTGTCAATCGCGATCGACAGAAGCTTGCAACACAGAGACAGTTCTGCACATTTCCGTACCTGCGCAGCGTGCTGGAGGGGATGATACTGCTGGATCCTACAAGAAAACTCAACAAGCATGCAAAAACAAGGCACACAATATTGCTCTCTCGCTCTCTCTCACAAGTGGAATGAGGGAAATGAGGTGGAGAAGGTGATATGATCAAAAACTGAAAATTTTTGCGATGATGGAGATGGTGATGATGATGATGGTGATGATGATGATGAGGTAAGAAAAAGAAAAATAAGAAGACTGAAGAAATTACCTACAATGCCAACGTCTCAAATCTACGTCTTACCATCACACGCTCGTCCTCAAAGCTCGATCCTCGGCAACGGCGCCAAAATTTGGTGTAGCTCAGTGATGAGTAGCACCTCCTTTAATGTCAATCCCGGAAGACAAGAGCATGGTATGAAGACCTCGACAAGTGAAGGCACAAGTGCGTGAGTGAGAAGCACACAAACATGCACACACATACACACACACGCGCACACACGGCAAGACAAAGAGTGAGAAGCAATGGAGTTCTTCGATTACTTTCAAAAAGCTCATACAAGTTCAATTCAACTACAAGCTAACCTCAAAAATGAGCTTTCTATCTCTATTTATAGTTTTTGACTAGGTTTTGGCCCTGTCCAGACCTAGTGTCCAGCCTAGTTAAAAATTAGGTTCCAGGGCCTATTTGAGGGCTTAAACGGAGTCTAAAAAATACGAAAATTGATATGTAGGTACTTCTAAAGCTCCTCAAGCTCAAGGACTCCTTGGCTTGCACAAAATGGAGCTACAAAAATATGAAATGGTATTTACAATGATTGTTAGTGATAAGAATCACTGTTATAAAGATGTTGATTTGGAAAATTTTGAAGGGCCTATCTGCCAGATCTGTGTCGACTGCTTTGTCTACTTAATCCTTCGCTTCGCTCTGACTCTCTCCGCTGGCTTCCTTGTCTCCTCAGTCCTTGGGTGCCCATATTGCTCTCAACATATCTGAACACTCTCTTGGCTGAATTTAAGTGTTCACTTGTCGGGGCTTGCATAAACTGAGAAAGTACACCAACAACATAAGACAAATCAGGTCTTGTAATGTTTGCATAGATCAATGATCCTACAATGCTTCTGTATGTCGTTACATCTTCCAATGGTTCTCCATCATTTGAACAAATCTTTGTATTTGTGTCCATGGGTTGAGTGAGTGGTTTGCATTCACTCAATCCACGAGCTTTCCAACAAAACAAAAATCATAGCAAACGGATTTCGTATGAGAAAGTTATGCCAATTCAGGGTTCTAGGGTTAAGACAGGGTTCAAACAGGCTAACCGGCAAACAGGACTTCTCAAGTTATTTTCTTATGGCCTCCTTATGTGCTCTAGAGTGAAATGTTCATGTTCAAAATTAGCCAAAATCTTTAGATTACAAAACCCTAATAAATAGGCGGCTGTCAATCGCGATCGACTGGGCTGTCAATTGCGATGGATTGGGCTGTCCATCGTGGCCTGTCAGTCGCGATGGACACGTGTCAATCGTGATTGATGGGTGTCAATCGCGATGGACAGGGAGTGTCGGTCGCGATGGACAGAGAGTATCAGTCGCGATGGACTGCTGTTGGTCGCGATGGACTGTTGTCAGTCGCGATGGGCTGCTGTCAGTCGCGATGGATTGATGTCAGTCGCGATGGACACATGTCCGTCGGGGTCTGTCAGTCGCGATGGACTGGTTGTACGTCGCGATTGACTGGCTGTCCGTCGCGATTGACTGGCTGTCCGTCGCAATTGACTGGTTGTCCGTCGCGATGGACAGTGTCAATCGCGATTGATGCTATCAATCGCGATGGACTGAAAGAAAGCAAATTTTTCAAAAATTTTTGTGGATCTCTGATGTGCAAGGTCTCTAGTCTACTGTGGTGCACTTAGTTTTACCCAACGATGAAACTTTCTGTCAATCGCGATCGACAGAAGCTTGCAACACAGAGACAGTTCTGCACATTTCCGTACCTGCGCAGCGTGCTGGAGGGGATGATACTGCTGGATCCTGCAAGAAAACTCAACAAGCATGCAAAAACAAGGCACACAATATTGCTCTCTCGCTCTCTCTCACAAGTGGAATGAGGGAAATGAGGTGGAGAAGGTGATATGATCAAAAACTGAAAATTTTTGCGATGATGGAGATGGTGATGATGATGATGGTGATGATGATGATGAGGTAAGAAAAAGAAAAATAAGAAGACTGAAGAAATTACCTACTACGCCAACGTCTCAAATCTACGTCTTACCATCACACGCTCGTCCTCAAAGCTCGATCCCCGGCAACGGCGCCAAAATTTGGTGTAGCTCAGTGATGAGTAGCACCTCCTTTAATGTCAATCCCGGAAGACAAGAGGATGGTATGAAGACCTCGACAAGTGAAGGCACAAGTGCGTGAGTGAGAAGCACACAAACATGCACACACATACACACACACGCGCACACACGGCAAGACAAAGAGTGAGAAGCAATGGAGTTCTTCGATTACTTTCAAAAAGCTCATACAAGTTCAATTCAACTACAAACTAACCTCAAAAATGAGCTTTCTATCTCTATTTATAGTTTTTGACTAGGTTTTGGCCCTGTCCAGACCTAGTGTCCAGCCTAGTTAGAAATTAGGTTCCAGGGCCTATTTGAGGGCTTAAACGGAGTCTAAAAAATACGAAAATTGATATGTAGGTACTTCTAAAGCTCCTCAAGCTCCAGGACTCCTTGGCTTGCACAAAATGGAGCTAGAAAAATATGAAATGGTATTTACAATGATTGTTAGTGATAAGAATCACTGTTATAAAGATGTTGATTTGGAAAATTTTGAAGGGCCTATCTGCCAGATCTGTGTCGACTGCTTTGTCTACTTAATCCTTCGCTTCGCTCTGACTCTCTCCGCTGGCTTCCTTGTCTCCTCAGTCCTTGGGTGCCCATATTGCTCTCAACATATCTCAACACTCTCTTGGCTGAATTTAAGTGTTCACTTGTCGGGGCTTGCATAAACTGAGAAAGTACACCAACAACATAAGACAAATCAGGTCTTGTAATGTTTGCATAGATCAATGATCCTACAATGCTTCTGTATGTCGTTACATCTTCCAATGGTTCTCCATCATTTGAACAAATCTTTGTGTTTGTGTCCATGGGTTGAGTGAGTGGTTTGCATTCACTCAATCCACGAGCTTTCCAACAAAACAAAAATCATAGCAAACGGATTTCGTATGAGAAAGTTATGCCAATTCACGGTTCTAGGATTAAGACAAGGATCAAACAGGCTAACCGGCAAACAGGACTTCTCAAGTTATTTTCTTATGGCCTCCTTATGTGCTCTAGAGTGAAATGTTCATGTCCAAAATTAGCCAAAATCTTTAGATTACAAAACCCTTAAAAATAGTCGGCTGTCAATCCCGATCGACTGGGCTGTCAATCGCGATGGATTGGGCTGTCCATCGTGGCCTGTCAGTCGCGATGGACATGTGTCAATCGTGATTGATAGGTGTCAATCGCGATGGACAGGGAGTGTCGGTCGCGATGGACAGAGGGTATCAGTCGCGATGGACTGCTGTTGGTCGCGATGGACTGTTGTCAGTCGCGATGGGCTGTTGTCAGTCGCGATGGATTGATGTCAATCGCCATGGACACATGTCCGTCTGGGTCTGTCAGTCGCGATGGACTGGTTGTACGTCGCGATTGACTGGCTGTTCGTCGTGATTGACTCACTCTCCGTCGCAATTGACTGGTTGTCCGTCGCGATGGACAGTGTCAATCGCGATTGATGCTATCAATCGCGATGGACTGAAAAAAAAGCCAATTTTTCAAAAAATTTTGTGGATCTCTGATGTGCAAGGTCTCTAGTCTACTGTGGTGCACTTAGTTTTACCAAAAGATGAAACTTTCTGTCAATCGCGATCGACAGAAGCTTGCAACACAGAGACAGTTCTGCACATTTCCGTACCTACGCAGCGTGCTGGAGGGGATGATACTGCTGGATCCTGCAAGAAAACTCAACAAGCATGCAAAAACAAGGCACACAATATTGCTCTCTCGCTCTCTCTCACAAGTGGAATGAGAGAAATGAGGTGCAGAAGGTGATATGATCAAAAACTGAAAATTTTTGCGATGATGGAGATGGTGATGATGATGATGGTGATGATGATGATGAGGTAAGAAAAAGAAAAATAAGAAGACTGAAGAAATTACCATCACGTCTTACCATCACACGCTCGTCCTCAAATCTACGTCTTACCATCACACGCTCGTCCTCAAAGATCGATCCCCGGCAACGGCGCCAAAATTTGGTGTAGCTCAGTGATGAGTAGCACCTCCTTTAATGTCAATCCCGGAAGACAAGAGGATGGTATGAAGACCTCGACAAGTGAAGGCACAAGTGCGTGAGTGAGAAGCACACAAACATGCACACACATACACACACACGCACACACACGGCAAGACAAAGAGTGAGAAGCAATGGAGTTCTTCGATTACTTTCAAAAAGCTCATACAAGTTCAATTCAATTACAAGCTAACCTCAAAAATGAGCTTTCTAGCTCTATTTATAGTTTTTGACTAGGTTTTGGCCCTGTCCAGACCTAGTGTCCAGCCTAGTTAAAAATTAGGTTCCAGGGCCTATTTGAGGGCTTAAACGGAGTCTAAAAAATACGAAAATTGATATGTAGGTACTTCTAAAGCTCCTCAAGCTCAAGGACTCCTTGGATTGCACAAAATGGAGCTACAAAAATATGAAATGGTATTTACAATGATTGTTAGTGATAAGAATCACTGTTATAAAGATGTTGATTTGGAAAATTTTGAAGGGCCTATCTGCCAGATCTGTGTCGACTGCTTTGTCTACTTAATACTTCGCTTCGCTCTGACTCTCTCCGTTGGCTTCCTTGTCTCCTCAGTCCTTGGGTGCCCATATTGCTCTCAACATATCTCAACACTCTCTTGGCTGAAGTTAAGTGTTCACTTGTCGGGGCTTGCATAAACTGAGAAAGTACACCAACAACATAAGACAAATCAGGTCTTGTAATGTTTGCATAGATCAATGATCCTACAATGCTTCTGTATGTCGTTACATCTTCCAATGGTTCTCCATCATTTGAACAAATCTTTGTATTTGTGTCCATGGGTTGAGTGAGTGGTTTGCATTCACTCAATCCACGAGCTTTCCAACAAAACAAAAATCATAGCAAACGGATTTCGTATGAGAAAGTTATGCCAATTCAGGGTTCTAGGGTTAAGACAGGGTTCAAACAGGCTAACCGGCAAACAGGACTTCTCAAGTTATTTCTTATGGCCTCCTTATGTGCTCTAGAGTGAAATGTTCATGTCCAAAATTAGCCAAAATCTTTAGATTACAAAACCCTAAAAAATAGGCGGCTGTCAATCGCGATCGACTGGGCTGTCAATCGCGATGGATTGGGCTGTCCATCGTGGCCTGTCAGTCGCGATGGACACGTGTCAATCGTGATTGATGGGTGTCAATCGCGATGGACAGGGAGTGTCGATCGCGATGGACAGAGGGTATCAGTCGCGATGGACTGCTGTTGGTCGCGATGGACTGTTGTCAGTCGCGATGGGCTGCTGTCAGTCGCGATGGATTGATGTCAGTCGCGATGGACACATGTCCGTCGGGGTCTGTCAGTCGTGATTGACTGGTTGTACGTCACGATTGACTGGCTGTCCGTCGCGATTGACTGGCTGTCCGTCGTGATTGACTGGCTGTCCGTCGCAATTTACTGGTTGTCCGTCGCGATGGACAGTGTCAATCGTGATTGATGCTATCAATCGCGATGGACTGAAAAAAAGCCAATTTTTCAAAAATTCTTGTGGATCTCTGATGTGCAAGGTCTTTAGTCTACTGTGGTGCACTTAGTTTTACCAAAAGATGAAACTTTCTGTCAATCGCGATCGACAGAAGCTTGCAACACAGAGACAGTTCTGCACATTTCCGTACCTGCGCAGCGTGCTGGAGGGGATGATACTGCTGGATCCTGCAAGAAAACTCAACAAGCATGCAAAAACAAGGCACACAATATTGCTCTCTCGCTCCCTCTCACAAGTGGAATGAGGGAAATGAGGTGGAGAAGGTGATATGATCAAAAACTGAAAATTTTTGCGATGATGGAGATGGTGATGATGATGATGGTGATGATGATGATGAGGTAAGAAAAAGAAAAATAAGAAGACCGAAGAAATTACCTACAACGCCAACGTCTCAAATCTACGTCTTACCATCACACGCTCGTCCTCAAAGCTCGATCCCCGGCAATGGCGCCAAAATTTGGTGTAGCTCAGTGATGAGTAGCACCTCCTTTAATGTCAATCCCGGAAGACAACAGGATGGTATGAAGACCTCGACAAGTGAAGGCACAAGTGCGTGAGTGAGAAGCACACAAACATGCACACACATACACACACACGCGCACACACGGCAAGACAAAGAGTGAGAAGCAATGGAGTTCTTCGATTACTTTCAAAAAGCTCATACAAGTTCAATTCAATTACAAGCTAACCTCAAAAATGAGCTTTCTAGCTCTATTTATAGTTTTTGACTAGGTTTTGGCCCTGTCCAGACCTAGTGTCCAGCCTAGTTTAAAAATTAGGTTCTAGGGCCTATTTGAGGGCTTAAACGGAGTCTAAAAAATACGAAAATTGATATGTAGGTACTTCTAAAGCTCCTCAAGCTCAAGGACTCCTTGGCTTGCACAAAATGGAGCTACAAAAATATGAAATGGTATTTACAATGATTGTTAGTGATAAGAATCACTGTTATAAAGATGTTGATTTGGAAAATTTTGAAGGGCCTATCTGCCAGATCTATGTCGACTGCTTTGTCTACTTAATCCTTCGCTTCGCTCTGACTCTCTCCGCTGGCTTCCTTGTCTCCTCAGTCCTTGGGTGCCCATATTGCTCTCAACATATCTCAACACTCTCTTGGCTGAATTTAAGTGTTCACTTGTCGAGGCTTGCATAAACTGAGAAAGTACACCAACAACATAAGACAAATCAGGTCTTGTAATGTTTGCATAGATCAATGATCCTACAATGCTTCTATATGTCGTTACATCTTACAATGGTTCTCCATCATTTGAACAAATCTTTGTATTTGAGTCCATGGGTTGAGTGAGTGGTTTGCATTCACTCAATCCACGAGCTTTCCAACAAAACAAAAATCATAGCAAACGGATTTCGTATGTGAAAGTTATGCCAATTCAGGGTTCTAGGGTTAAGACAGGGTTCAAACAGGCTAACCGGCAAAACAGGACTTCTCAAGTTATTTTCTTATGGCCTCCTTATGTGCTCTAGAGTGAAATGTTCATGTCCGAAATTAGCCAAAATCTTTAGATTACAAAACCCTAAAAAATAGTCGGTTGTCAATCGCGATCGACTGGGTTGTCCATCGTGGCCTGTCAGTCGCGATGGACACGTGTCAATCGTGATTGATGGGTGTCAATCGCGATGGACAGGGAGTGTCGGTCGCGATGGACAGAGGGTATCACTCGCGATGGACTGCTATTGGTCGCGATGGACTGTTGTCAGTCGCGATGGGCTGCTGTCAGTCGCGATGGATTGATGTCAGTCGCGATGGACACATGTCCGTCGGGATCTGTCAGTCGCGATGGACTGGTTGTACGTCGCGATTGACTGGCTGTCCGTCGCGATTGACTGGCTGTCCGTCGCAATTGACTGGTTGTCCGTCGCGATGGACAGTGTCAATCGCGATTGATGCTATCAATCGCGATGGACTGAAAAAAAGCCAATTTTTCAAAAATTTTTGTGGATCTCTGATGTGCAAGGTCTCTAGTCTACTGTGGTGCACTTAGTTTTACCAAAGATGAACTTTCTGTCAATCGCGATCAACAGAAGCTTGCAACACAGAGACAGTTCTTCACATTTCCGTACCTGCGCAGCGTGCTAGAGGGGATGATACTGCTGGATCCTGCAAGAAAACTCAACAAGCATGCAAAAACAAGGCACACAATATTGCTCTATCGCTCTCTCTCACAAGTGGAATGAGGGAAATGAGGTGGAGAAGGTGATATGATCAAAAACTGAAAATTTTTGCGATGATGGAGATGGTGATGATGATGATGGTGATGATGATGATGAGGTAAGAAAAAGAAAAATAAGAAGACTGAAGAAATTACCTACAACGCCAACGTCTCAAATCTACGTCTTACCATCACACGCTCGTCCTCAAAGCTCGATCCCCGGCAACGGCGCCAAAATTTGGTGTAGCTCAGTGTTTAGTAGCACCTCCTTTAATGTCAATCTCGGAAGACAAGAGGATGGTATGAAGACCTCGACAAGTGAAGGCACAAGTGCGTGAGTGAGAAGCACACAAACATGCACACACATACACACACACGCGCACACACGGCAAGACAAAGAGTGAGAAGCAATGGAGTTCTTCGATTACTTTCAAAAAGCTCATACAAGTTCAATTCAATTACAAGCTAACCTCAAAAAATGAGCTTTCTAGCTCTATTTATAGTTTTTTACTATGTTTTGGCACTGTCCAGACCTAGTGTCCAGCCTAGTTAAAAATTAGGTTCCAGGGCCTATTTGAGGGCTTAAACGGAGTCTAAAAAATACGAAAATTGATATGTAGGTACTTCTAAAGCTCCTCAAGCTCAAGGACTCCTTGGCTTGCACAAAATGGAGCTACAAAAATATGAAATGGTATTTACAATGATTGTTAGTGATAAGAATCACTGTTATAAAGATGTTGATTAGGAAAATTTTGAAGGGCCTATCTGCCAGATCTGTGTCGACTGCTTTGTCTACTAATCCTTCGCTTCGCTCTGACTATCTCCGCTGGCTTCCTTGTCTCCTCAGTCCTTGGGTGCCCATATTGCTCTCAACATATCTCAACACTCTCTTGGCTGAATTTAAGTGTTCACTTGTCGGGGCTTGCATAAACTGAGAAAGTACACCAACAACATAAGACAAATCAGGTCTTGTAAGTTTGCATAGATCAATGATCCTACAATGCTTCTGTATGTCGTTACATCTTCCAATGGTTCTCCATCATTTGAACAAATCTTTGTATTTGTGTCCATGGGTTGAGTGAGTGGTTTGCATTCACTCAATCCACGAGCTTTCCAACAAACAAAAATCATAGCAAACGGATTTCGTATGAGAAAGTTATGCCAATTCAGGGTTCTAGGGTTAAGACAGGGTTCAAACAGGCTAACCGGCAAACAGAACTTCTCAAGTTATTTTTCTTATGCCCTCCTTATGTGCTCTAGAGTGAAATGTTCATGTCCAAAATTAGCCAAAATCTTTAGATTACAAAACCCTAAAAATAGTCGACTGTCAATCGCGATCGACTGGGCTGTCCATCGTGGCCTGTCAGTCGCGAATGGACACGTGTCAATCGTGATTGATGGGTGTAAATCGCGATGGACAGGGAGTGTCGGTCGCGATGGACAGAGGGTATCAGTCGCGATGGACTGCTGTTGGTCGCGATGGGACTGTGGTCAGTCGCGATGGGCTGCTGTCAGTCGCGATGGATTGATGTCAGTCGCGATGGACACATGTCCGTCGGGGTCTGTCAGTCGCGATGGACTGGTTGTACGTCGCGATTGACTGGCTTGTCCGTCGTGATTGACTGGCTGTCCGTCGCAATTGACTGATTGTCCGTCGCGATGCACAGTGTCAATCGCGATTGATGCTATCAATCGCGATGGACTGAAAAAAAAGCCAATTTTTCAAAAATTTTTGTGCATCTCTGATGTGCAAGGTCTCTAGTCTACTGTGGTGCACTTAGTTTTACCAAAAGATGAAACCTTCTGTCAATCGCGATCGACAGAAGCTTGCAACACAGAGACAGTTCTGCACATTTCCGTACTTGTGCAGCGTGCTGGAGGGATGATACTGCTGGATCCTGCAAGAAAACTCAACAAGCATGCAAAAACAAGGCACACAATATTGCCTCTCTCGCTCTCTCTCACAAGTGGAATGAGGGAAATGAGGTGGAGAAGGTGATATGATCAAAAACTGAAATTTTGCGATGATGGAGATGGTGATGATGATGATGGTGATGATGATGATGAGGTAAGAAAAAGAAAAATAAGAAGACTGAAGAAATTACCTACAACGCCAACGTCTCAAATCTACGTCTTACCATCACACGCTCGTCCTCAAAGCTCGATCCTCGCCAACGGCGCCAAAATTTGGTGTAGCCAGTGATGAGTAGCACCTCCTTTAATGTCAATCGCGGAAGACAAGAGGATGGTATGAAGACCTCGACAAGTGAAGGCACAAGTGCTGTGAGTGAGAAGCACACAAACATGCACACACATACACACACACGCGCACACACGGCAAGACAAAGAGTGAGAAGCAATGGAGTTCTTCGATTACTTTCAAAAAGCTCATACAAGTTCAATTCAATTACGAGCTAACCTCAAAATGAGCTTTCTAGCTCTATTTATAGTTTTTGACTAGGTTTTGGCCATGTCCAGACCTAGTGTCCAGCCTAGTTAAAAATTACGTTCAGGGCCTATTTGAGGGCTTAAACGGAGTCTAAAAAATACGAAAATGATATGTAGGTACTTCTAAAGCTCTTCAAGCTCAAGGTATCCTTGGCTTGCACAAAATGGAGCTACAAAAATATGAAATGGTATTTACAATGATTGTTAGTGATAAGAATCACTGTTATAAAGATGTTGATTTGGAAAATTTGAAGGGCCTATCTGCCAGATCTGTGTCGACTGCTTTGTCTACTTAATCCTTCGCTTCGCTCTGACTCTCCGCTGGCTTCCTTGTCTCCTCAGTCCTGGGTGCCCATATTGCTCTCAACATATCTCAACACTCTCTTGGCTGAATTTAAGTGTTCATTGTCGGGGCTTGCATAAACTGAGAAAGTACACCAACAACATAAGACAAATCAGGTCTTGTAATGTTTGCATAGATCAATGATCCTACAATGCTTCGTATGTCGTTACATCTTTCAATGGTTCTCCATCATTTGAACAAATCTTTGTATTTGTCCATGGGTTGAGTGAGTGGTTTGCATTCACTCAATCCACGAGCTTTTCAACAAAACAAAAAATCATAGCAAACGGATTTCGTATGAGAAAGTTATGCCAATTCAGGGTTCTAGGATTAAGACAAGGTTCACAGGCTAACCGGCAAACAGGACTCTCAAGTTATTTTCTTATGGCCTCCTTATGTGCTCTAGAGTGAAATGTTCATGTCCAAAATTAGCCAAAATCTTTAGATTACAAAACCCTAAAAATAGTCGGCTGTCAATCGCGATCGACTGGGCTGTCAATCGCGATGGATTGGGCTGTCAATCGTGGGTGTCAGTCGCGATGGACACGTGTCAATCGTGATTGATGGGTGTCAATCGCGATGGACAGGGAGTGTCGGTCGCGATGGACAGAGGGTATCAGTCGCGATGGACTGCTGTTGGTCGCGATGGACTGTTGTCAGTCGCGATGGGCTGCTGTCAGTCGCGATGGATTGATGTCAGTCGCGATGGACACATGTCCGTCGGGGTCTGTCAGTCGCGATGGACTGGTTGTACGTCGCGATTGACTCTGTCCGTCGCGATTGACTGGCTGTCCGTCGCAATTGACTGGTTGTCCGTCGCGATGGACAGTGTCAATCGCGATTGATGCTATCAATCGCGATGGACTGAAAAAAAGCCAATTTTCAAAAATTTTTGTGGATCTCTGATGTGCAAGGTCTCTAGTCTACTGTGGTGCACTTAGTTTTTCCAAAAGATGAAACTTTCTGTCAATCGGGATCGACACAAGCTTGCAACACAGAGACAGTTCTGCACATTTCCGTACTGCGCAGCGTGCTGGAGGGGATGATACTGCTGGATCCTGCAAGAAAACTCAACAAGCATGCAAAAACAAGGCACACAATATTGCTCTCTCGCTCTCTCTCACAAGTGGAATGAGGGAAATCAGGTGGAGAAGGTGATATGATCAAAAACTGAAAATTTTTGCGATGATGGAGATGGTGATGATGATGATGGTGATGATGATGAGGTAAGAAAAGAAAAATAAGAAGACTGAAGAAATTACCTACAACGCCAACGTCTCAAATCTACGTCTTACCATCACACGCTCGTCCTCAAAGCTCGATCCCCGGCAACGGCGCCAAAATTTGGTGTAGCTCAGTGATGAGTAGCATGCTTTAATGTCAATCCCGGAAGACAAGAGGATGGTATGAAGACCTCGACAAGTGAAGGCACAGGTGCGTGAGTGAGAAGCACACAAACATGCACACATACACACACGCGCACACACACGGCAAGACAAAGAGTGAGAAGCAATGGAGTTCTTCGATTACTTTCAAAAAGCTCATACAAGTTCAATTCAATTACAAGCTAACCTCAAAAATGAGCTTTCTAGCTCTATATAGTTTTTGACTAGGTTTTGGCCCTGTCCAGACCTAGTGTCCAGCATAGTTAAAAATTAGGTTCCAGGGCTATTTGAGGGCTTAAACGGAGTCTAAAAAATACGAAAATTGATATGTAGGTACTTCTAAAGCTCCTCAAGCTCAAGGATCCTTGGCTTGCACAAAATGGAGCTACAGAAATATGAAATGGTATTTACAATGATTGTTAGTGATAAGAATCACTGTTAAAGATGTTGATTTGGAAAATTTTGAAGGGCCTATCTGCCAGATCTGTGTCGATGCTTTGTCTACTTAATCCTTCGCATCGCTCTGACTCTC